>VTFQ01000001.1:2797500-2827500 GCA_036281575.1 Ancherythroculter nigrocauda | reverse complement strand
TTGCGACTTTATATCTCAGAATTCTGACTTTTTATCACGCAATTGCGACTTTATATCTTAGAATTCTGACTTTTTATCACGCAATTGCAACTTTATATCTCAGAATTCTGACTTTTTATCACGCAATTGCAACTTTATATCTTAGAATTCTGACTTTTTATCACGCAATTGCAACTTTATATCTCAGAATTCTGACTTTTTATCACGCAATTGCAACTTTATATCTCAGAATTCTGACTTTTTATCTCGTAATTCTGAGATAAAAAGTCGCAATTAATCTTTTTTTTTTTGTGGCTTTTTTTTTTAGTGGCGTTTTTTTTTTTTTTTTTTTTTTTTTTTAGTGGCGGAAACGGGCTTCCATACAGAATGGACTATTTGCTGAGAAATATAAACTTCTGATCATTCTTAGCTATGAATATAACAGCTATTGTTATTTCTTCATGAATATGCTGAGATAATTTCTTAAATATGTATTTTTTGCCACTTTTGCATATTTTTTGAAGTAAATATAATGAATTCATAGAATTAATGTGTGGAAATCATAATTATCAGAGGCAATTCTTAAATGACAAATGCGGGTGTACTAACATAACTAAAATAATAAGAGATTGTTATTTATTTGTTTGTTGTTGCTTTTTTTACAATTACTTGATGGATGTCAACAGTTTCTATTGTACAAGAACGTGCACTCTTCAGGCCCTTGTCCCAGAAAACCCCCAAGATTCTGATGCTGATGACCCAATAGAGGATTCGGATTATCACCCCATCTGAGAAGAGAAATCTTCATATATCTAAAAAAAGAAAAAGAAAAATCCTGTTGCACTACCACACTTGATGGCGTGTTTCTTGAATCATAAAAGCCTAAAATGCCTTTATAATACTATATTTTGCTATTTTGTTTTTAGTTTTTGAATGCAGAAAGAATGTAATGTCTTTAGTTTTGTTACTTTTAGTTATTTGTGTTATTTATTTTAGTTTATTGTTAAAATGTAATTTTCTGTGTTAAAATGAACATCTGAAATATTTTATGGAATACTTCAATAAATAAACAAGTTTCAATATATAAAACTATTTTATTGTGATTATGTTTTAAATAAATTAGTATTATAATTCACATTTTCTGATTTTCATAATGTGTGTATGGATTTCATTATTTTACCTTTAAGTGACATATCAGCCATTTGGTAAAGGCCGATATTTTAAAAATGATGGGGTGTGTTGAAAAAAATACAGTGAGTGTGGTAACTAGTGACAGAAAAAAAAAAAAAAAAAAAAAAAAAATTCAAATGCCTTTTTCTTGGTGGGGCAGTTTGGATGGTGTTTCTCTGAGGCTCGTCAATTTCTTTTAAGGTATTGTTTATTCCCACTGCTTTATGCATTTAATGTTTGTCCAGCAAAGCTCTGGTTATTATTTCCTAAAGTACTTTCTAACTACTAAATTACTTTCATTTTGTTTTCATTTGTCATGAGCTCTATATTGTAAGATGTAAATAGGAATTGAGAAATTGCAATCAGTTAATGTGAAGGGCCTGTGCTTCTGGGGGATCAATGTATGTGACTAGATGTAAGGGTGTGTTTACACTTGGCATGTTTTGTTAGATTAAAATTAACGTACCTGCTTAACAACTGCTGATATGTACAGTAGGCTATGCATACAACAAGCACAAAGCATTGTTTTGGATGTTCGGTAAGTTCTATTGCAAAATATACCTAATAAAAGCCGGCCAATCAGGTTGTGAACATGTTCCTATGCCTTTAGGTTCAGTATGTTTAGGTTCAGTGTTATAATGCCAATGTGAACACTAATACCCCTTTTCTACCAAGGCAGTTTGAGTGCTGGTTCGGAGCCAGAGCCTAGTTTCAAATCAGTTCTTTGTCTTTTGACACCCAAAGCACCAGCTCCGAACCAGGAAAAGTGGTTCGTAAGTAGCACCAAAACATTGCTGGGCTAGAAGTAAGAACCGCTTGCGTCAGGGGCTGGGGATGGGGTTACCGTGACCAACAAGAAACTTGAGACCGCCATTTTTGAAATAGCAGCTAATCGAGCTAATAGCAGCTCGATCGTAATCTCCGTCTATATACAAATTACGGCGAGCTGTGTTTGGATGCTGATGTAGGTTCACAAAGCCATGAGCATCAACAGTAGTAAAATGTTAACGATTGTTGATGGAAGGCTTGTTCGAGATGCATCAGAACAGCACGGACCGATTCGACGGGACTTGGGTAAAGTTGGTTTTATATTCGCACATTCGGACTGCTGCGTTTAAAAACGTTCTAATAATGTGCAATAAAGTTAATGTTTGCAAATTCTAAACAGCGACATGATATTTACAACCAACGACTGTAACCCTACAACATTTTTCACAATCGATCAAAATGGGCAAGTATTATTTTAATGAATGTCCAATGTAGCGTACAAAGTTACTGTAGCCTATGCGGAAGTCTGAATGTGCGAATATAAAACCAAATTTACCCAAGTTTCGGCGGGTGACATCGGAGTGCCGCGGGTCCACGGGAGTGTTTGTAGAGCATACGACTCCTTGTACTTTTGGATCGTTCTCGCGGTGCTTTGATGTCATGCGTCGATCGCTCTACGGAAAGCCGATGCATCTCGAACAAGCTTGGTGTGTTTGTTTATGGCACTGCAGCACTAGTTTGCTGTGAAATATGAGACGAATACAGTGTCGTACGACCTGGCTCTCTAACCCGTGGAAATGCAAACCGGTTCTTAGAAGGCTCGACAGTTGAACCAACTCCGAACTGGCACTAGCACCTGGTTCGTGCTGGTGGAAAGGGGGTATAATTGGACCATGACTAAATTTAGTTTTTGGACTGAACCAAGTGGACCAAACTACAACTACAAGTGGTACCAATATGTGCCTTTAAGGCACTAATATGCACTCCTATTAATATTGCGCTTTAAGTACAAAGGTGACAGTAGGGCTGGGCGATTATTACGATTTTTCAATTAATTCGAATTTATGTTTTGCCTCAATTTTCATATTTTTTGAATCAAGAAATCGCGATTTTGAATAAAAATGTTAGCAAACGTTCAATTAGACATGTTAACAATACAGCAATGATAACTGCATTAGAGAAGAAAATGATCCGACCTCGTGATGGTGCCGACGCGCCTGATTTACCGTTCTCATGTGACGCTCCATGAATGTAGAACACATCACTATTCTTAAGCGGCTGTTCATTCAGAAATGCGTTATTGCGTTATAAAAATGAGATGCAGGCAGTGGAATGAGAAAAAAAGGCAAAGTTATTAAACGCGAGTTGAGCTTTTTTTTTTTTTTTTTTCTTGACGTCGTGTTTTTACAATGCTGCTTCATGGGCGAGACGCTGCAAATGACACGAGACAAGTGACAACTAAACATGTCCGCCAAACATAAAAAAAATAGTGCAATGGAATGCAAAACCCTGTAAACCTGTTTGATATTTCATGTTTGCATGATGATGACAGGCTGAAAGCAAATGCTAAAACGCATTTGTTGTTAATAATAGCATATTACTAGTGTTATTTATTGCTATTTTTGGCTAAGAAATATTTAGCATTTTCTTATTTTATATTATTTCTGAGTAGGATGTGTTTAAGATAAGTTTGTACAACATTTGTCTTCATATTTCAAGCATATTTCTGCAAAGATATTTAACAAATTGTTTTACATTTACACCATGTTGATCACTTCATGTGTGGTTCACTTTTTTTAACCAGATTGTTAATAAAGAGAATGTTACTTAAATCATATTGTAGTTAAGTTTTAACTTTAAGTTATAAAGGTGACGAGTTAAACAGTTTAAAAAAAAAAATCTAAATCGTGAATCGATCGAACATTCTGAAAAATCAAGATTTAATTTTTTTGCCATATTGCCCAGCCCTAGGTGACAGTGACAACTTTTGAACTTTTTTTTGAGAGAGTGTATTGTTGAAATAGGCTGGAGCTAAACTGTAGGACATTGGCCCTCCAGAAGCAGGATTGAACACCCCTGGCTTATGTTACTGTTGTTAAATCTTTATTAATCTGCACAGTTGGATGTCTGCAGACAAATGTATATGTCAGTCAAATCAATGAAAAAATGTAATATGCAAAACATTATTTTATCTTCACAACAATGTATGCAACCAAAACTGAACTTGATTTGAGAACTATAACACTATAACACATATCCACATTGGGGAATTAAATTTTTAATGTAGACTTGTATTAAATCATGTATATATATTTATTAAATCATATATATATGTATTAAATCATATATATATATATATATATATATATATATATATATATATATATATATACAGTACAGAAATCATTTTAATATGCTGATTTGCTGCTCAAGAAACATTTAATGTGTACAATTGTACAAAATATTTGTGTACAATATTTTTTTTCAGGATTATTTGATGAATAGAAAGTTCAAAAGAACAGTGTTTATCTGAAATCTAATCTTTTGTAACATTATAAATGTCTTTACTGTCACTTTTGATTGATTTAATGCATCCTTGCTGAATAAAAGTATTCATTTCTTTAATTTCTTTTCAAAAAAATAAAAATAAAAATTCTTACTGACCCCAAACTTTTGAAGGGTAGTGTATAATGCTACAGAAGCTTTGTATTTCAGATAAATGCTGTTCTTTTGAACTTTCTATTCATCAAGGAATCCTGAAAAAAAAAGTACACAACTGTTTTCAACATTGAAAATAATCATAAATGTTTACTGAGCAGCAAATCAGCATATTAGAATGATTTCTGAAGGATCATGTGACACTGAAGACTGGAGTAATGAAAATTCAGCTTTGATCACAGGAATAAATTACTTTGTCAAATATATTTAAATAGAAAACAGTTATTTTAAATTGTAATAATATTTCACAATATTACTGTTTTTTACTGTATTTTTAATTAAATAAATGTAGCCTTGGTGAGCAGACGAAACTTCTTTTAAAAACATTAAAAATCTTAGTGGTTCCAAACCTTTGGACTGTACTGTATATATATATATATATATAGCTGCCACAAAGTCCAAAACAGAACCAGAACAGAGAGCCCATGCTAAAAGGAAGAGGCTGCTTTTATAAAGAACAAGAAACACCTGCGCGCCGGTGCTCCCAATCCCATAATGAACATCATGATATGTATGAGATGCAATTTTTGTTCAAGTGGCGTGATCTTGCTCAGCTGTGCTCACTTTTCTCAATCAAATGGTGTGACATGCATGATGAATACAACAAAATTAAAGTGCAACTGTTCCAGATGCGCGTGCAGCAGTACATATGCTCTGCCGTCACCACCCATTTACTACACCCATTATAAGCAGTAAGTCAGCACCGCTGAATTTCTCCCATTTCCTGCAGGAGGAGCACACACTAAGAAAACATATAATAACTAAACTGAAAACTTTAATAACAAATATTAAGTTAAAGAAACAAAAATGAATATGGCTCCTGAAACACTGATACTAGCATACTCATTTATAAAGTATACTTCAAAATATCCTTGAACATTACTTAAGTAGTCTTTCATAAAAATTCTCCTCTCCCACACTCCATACTTCCCCTGCAAATAAATGTTTATAGTACTTTAGAATCATATATATAAAAAATAAAAAATCACAACCTCCATTTCAGAGCTGTCCAACTGTGGAAGCTCATTATTGAATTGAATATACTTTATTGTCCCATTGCTGGGAAATTCATCTTGGACAACCATGACATAGCCAGTACAACATTAAACTCACATAAACAGTACAAACATAATAAATTACTAATAACCACAAGCCAGATAAAACAACAATACCCTACCTGTTCTTTCATTTGAGCAATTCCCTATTAAATAGTTTGACAGCAGTTGGCACAAAATAGTTTTTGTAGCGATTTGATTTGCACTTCAAAATCCTCATGTAAAATATGCGTCTCATCAGCAACAATTTTCTTGTCTTAAAATAGAAATCTCGTCAACCTCAGTGACTCACAAAAAACATCTGCAAACTGGAAATTCTGAGCATTTTCCTTGAAAGAATATATTGGGTTATTTTATTCTTCATACCTTTTATGGACGAATGCTCAAGTATTTTACTTATTTAAAAAGAAATCATAATTTATTTACAATAGTATATTAAAGCTGCAGTCTGTTATTTCTCTCCAGAACAGAACTGCATGTGTCTTGCAGAAGAACATTGTAGCCGGATCTACTTTTCTCCGTGTATGTCTATGGCGAATCACGCAGTTACTGTGATACTCCACAGCGGTTCCTACCAGTCCGATCTAAAATAGTCAGAATATAAACACTTATTATCATGTTGTACATTCTCATTATATAATTTTCATACATTTTGAACACAAAAAAGTTACAGACAGCCTCCTTAAAGTGATATTAAAATGCATTGTATGTTCATTATTTTGACTCATGGCATCTTACTTATCATTAGTCACTATTTAATCTCTTTATAAACCTTTGACACAGGGAAAAATAAATATTCACATTGTGGTGAAAATTTTGATTAATCTGTGTGGAAACAAATGAAAATATAGCTGCGAGCAGCGATGGCGGGCCCAAGCCCGGTGGCACCGCCACCCCGGTGGCTTCAGGGCAACTGTGCACAGCGGGCAATAGGCACTTAAAACGGTTAAACATCAAAGGACTATGTCAAATTCACTCCACATTTACTGCACTACAAGGTGCCGCTATAGAGCCCCTCCTCCCTGCCCATTTTCAAAGGATTACATGTGCCAAGTTTTAACATTATTCTGATGAATTTTGAAGCAAATCAGGTAAAAATAAGAGGGTGATCTCAATGTATGCTGAAAGTGACACATTTTCTGCTTCCAGTTGGTGGCGCTATGACTTTGAATCACAATAGTCAAATCCATGTGATCAGCCTTGTACAACGAAGACTAAGCCAAAGTTTCATCAAAATCAATTAATGTATGCAGAAGTTATAACACTTTGTTTCCCTTTTCTTGCCATAAATTCGTTGCCTCGCCACGGCCAAACCGTTTGAGATATCCAAAATCCGTTTGCAATTAAACAACTTCAATGTGTTAGCAACAAGTTAAAAAAAGCTTGGTGTAAATTGGATAAACCCTGTAGGAGTAGTAGTATAAAATTCATAGCCTGTTTTTTCAAAAAATTAACATTCAAACAAAAATAGCTGACTTCCTGTTGGTCGGAGCTAATGAATGTAAATTAGAAAATTGTCCGGCTTGATGAGAACAATATGTGTACCGAGTTTGGTGACTGTAGGAAAAACTAACCCCCCCACTTTTGTCAAAAGGTGGCGCTACTGAGCCCCTCCACCACGCCCATTTCTATGGCTTTGTCCATGTCTACTGGTTGACAATATTGATGTGTGTGTCGAGTTTCATGCAATTTGAAGCATGTTAAGAGCCTCAAAAACACTCAAGAATATTATTACAGTTTGACCTGTTGCCATGGCAACAATATTTCAAATATCAAAAATCCTGTCATAGGTCTACATCTGCTGTGTATTGACATTACACTGATGAAGTTTGAAGCAAATCAGGTAAAAATAAGAGGGTGATCTCAAAGCATTTCAAAAAGTGATACACTTCCTGCTGCCAGTTGGTGGCGCTATAACTTTGACTCACAATAGTCACATCCATGTGATCAGACTACTACAACTAACACACTCGTGAAGTTTCATAAAGATCAATATATGTATGCAGACGTTATAACACATTTCCTGTTTCCTTTTTCTCGCCATAAATTTGTTGCCTCGCCACGGCCAAACCGTTTGAGGTATCAAAAATCCCCTGGCAATTTTTAATCATCAGTGTCTTGACTTCATGCTGACCGAGTTTGGTGGCGATCGGATTAATCGTCTAGGAGGAGTATATCAAATTCCAGAGCATGCGTTTTTCAAACAACCCTTAATAGCTGACTTCCTGTTGGCGTGGCGTTTAACTTAGAGTACGAAAGTTGTTCGGCCCGATGAGGTCTATATGTGTATCGAGTTTCATACTAATACGTGCAAGCGTGTTTAATATATGGACCAAATTTTCAGACTTTTTTCAAGGGGGCGCTGTCGAGCCCCCCTGCCACGCCCGGATACCAGCCTCTGGGGCGTCCTAATGGCCGCGGATTCCAATGTGTGTGCCAATTTTCAAGAGTTTTTGAGCATGTTAAGGCCCCCAAAAAGCCCCGGAAGACGGAAAAAAAAAAAATAAATAAAAAAAAAAAAAAAAAAAAAATAATAATCCTTAGAAGAACAAGAGGGCCCTGCGCGCTTAATTCGCTTGGGCCCTAATGAACTACAGTCATAGGACATGTATTGCCTCAATTTTATATAGGTTAATGTGTACTAATATATCTTTAAAAACAAACTAACTAAAGAGTAAAATAAAGTTATCTGTTTCTAGATGCACCCCATACATCCATCTATCCAAAGGATGATGTACAGATGGGTGTTCAGAACACCCTCATCTGTCATGTGACCGACTTCTATCCACCATCTGTCAGCATCTCATGGACTAAGAATAATGTTAACATGACAGAGGGCATAAGTATAAGCCTGTACCACCCAAAGACAGATGGTACCTTCAACATCTTCTCCACTTTTAACTTTATACCTGTTGAAGGAGACGTTTACAGCTGCACAGTCAACCATATAGCCCTCAAGGGTGAACCTCAGACCAAAATATGGGGTAAGTGTGATTTTCAAAGAGAATCAATAGACATTACATTTCAGTACTATATATATATATATATATATATATATATATATATATATATATATATATATATATATATATATATATATATGTATTTATGCTCAGCTTTTATCATATTCATGCATTCACCTATGCATGTATTTTCCAGATGTTGAAGTTGCCCTCCCAAGTGTTGGTCCAGCAGTGTTGTGTGGAGTAGGTCTGACTCTGGGGCTGCTGGGTGTCGCTGCTGGAACATTCTTCTTCGTTAAAAGAAATAACTGCAACTGACTGTTGAGCTATATAAATGAACTTTGTATAAATACATACATGCATACACCTGGATTAAATCTTATAGCTTTTTTTTTTTTTTTTTTTTGCCCCATAATACTTTAATGCATGAGGAGGTGTACTTTCTTTTGGGGTGTAGTTTCTTTCTTGATTTAAATCTTTATAATGCAAAATAAATAATATATACAAATTAAACATGTTCATTTAATGTCACGGGTTGTGAGGGAGAGACTGAACACATGAATAACATGAAGATCACAAAGATGATGAAGAACATTAACAGGCTTTAAAGGTGCCCTAGAACCCTTTTTCACAAGATGTAATATAAGTCTAAGGTGTCTCCTGAATGTCTGTAAAGTTTCAGCTCAAAATACCCCATAGATTTTTTTTAATTCATTTTTTTAACTGCCTATTTTGGGGCATCATTAGAAATGCGCCGATTCAATGCGTGTCCCCTTTAAATGCTCACACTCCCCGCCCCCAAGCTCGCAACTCTATAATACATTGCATAAACAAAGTTCACACAGCTAATATAACCCTCAAAATGGATCTTTACAAAGTGTTCGTCATGCAGCATATCAGATCATGTAAATATAGTGTTTATTTGGGTGTTTACATTTGATTCTGAATGAATTTGAGGCTGTGCTCCGTGGCTAAAGCTAACATTACACAATGTTGGAGAGATTTATAAAGAATGAAGTTGTGTTTATGAATTATACAGACTGCAAGTGTTTAATAATGAAAATAACGACATGGATCTGGTCTCCATGAATACAGTAAGAAACTGTGACGAGTCAGAAGTGTATTGATCCATTTGCAGTTTATTGAGAAGCTTAGTCAGTACAGAAATCATAAACCAGTAGACAGGCAGAGGGTCATGGCAGGCGGCAGACAGCGTTAACAGAAACAGGCAATGGGTTGAGGCAGACAGGGATAAACAATAACAGGCAGAGATCAGGGCAGGCAGCAAGAATCACAAGCCAGAATAACAGTCCAAGTCGATAAGAATACAGCAAACGGGGTAAAAGCGCTCAGAAATGACAACCGTGGCTAATCAAGACTTCGCACAGGACAGTGTGTGTGTGTGTGCTTTATAGTGAGTGAGTAATGAGATGATTGGCAGCAGGTGCACAAGTAATCAGTCCCAGGTATGTGGGTGCATGGGAAATGAAGTCCAATAGAAAGTAATACTCTGGTGAAGGCTCCCTCTGGTGGTTTGGGAGATCTGGTGCAGGAGACTCAATCGTGACAGAAACAATGGTAACTTTAACCACATTTAAAGGGTTAGTTCACCCAAAAATGAAAATTATGTCATTAATTACTCACCCTCATGTCATTCCAAACCCGTAAGACCTCCGTTCATCTTCAGAACACAGTTTAAGATATTTTAGATTTAGTCAGAGAGCTTTCTGTCCCTCCATTGAAAATGTGTGTGCAGTATACTGTCCATGTCCAGAAAGGTAATAAAAGCATCATCAAAGTAGTCCATGTGACATCAGTGGGTTAGTTAAAATTTGTTCAAAAAATACATTTTGGTCCAAAAATAACAAAAACTACAACTTTATTCAGCATTGTCTTCTCTTCTGGGTCTGTTATCAATCCACGTTCACAACTCTTCAGTGACGCTGATGATGTAAGACACTGCTGACGTGTTATCCAGTGCGCCCGAGCTTCGTTTACAGTCTGAGGGAGACGCACGCTGTATTCAAGCTATTCTACATTGTTTGTATTTTGGTATTGCTATATTTTTTTAAATGGTGCATAAGTGTGCATGTCGCGGATGTCAGCAGCGTCTTACGTCAGCAGCGTCACTGCAGAGTCGTGAACGCAGTGTCTGTTGATTCAGCTGTGCTGCTCCATACTGGCTTGTGTAATGCCTTGATCATGGGCTGGCATATGCAAATATTGGGGGTGTACATATTAATGAGCCCGACTGTTGCGTCACAGTCTGTGTTATGTTGAGATTCGCCTGTTCTTCGGAGGTCTTTTAAACAAATGAGATTTATATAAGAAGGAGGAAACAATGGAGTTTGAGACTCACTGTATGTCATTTCCATGTATAGAACTCTTGTTATTCAACTATGCCAAGGTAAATTCAATTTTCAATTCTAGGGCACCTTTAATAAGCCAACAGGTAATTCCACAAGGCACATCCAACACAACTACACATAGATGAAACCCAACCAAGACACATAAACTGAACTGAACTTAAATCATAGGTGTGATTGGCAAAGGACAAAAAAGCAGGAAACTATACGGTGCACTTACCATGACGCGGCAACAGCGTCTCTCTCACACACACACACACACACAGTGACATAATTTATATACATTTAATGAAAACATTGCAAACAGTGCAAAACAGTGCACATTGAATTAGACTACTTCTGTTTCTTGGCAGCAAGCTTTTTCAATGCTTTCAGCTGCAGCTTTTGATAAGTCTTTCTGGCATTGAAAGCTGATGCCACTAATGAGTCTTTGGCTGCCTTCTTTCGGGCTGGATTGGGAGCATGAAGTTCTGCCCTCCTTTTGTTCTTTGGCCTGTATCTCCGGATTGACAGTTTGAGATTTTGTACGAGTGATGGGTTGATGGGGCTGTCCCTTGACGGCCTGGAGTAGTGCTGAATTGCTGAGACCTGCATGGCCTTCAGCTGATATTTTACAACTTCATAGGCCTCATAGGTCTCCACATTAAGGCTGCTTGTTTTGGCCTGCATTTGCCCATCACACTAAATGAAGACGCTACTTGAGGGCCATGAAAAGGGCATAAAGCAAAAAGTGCCATCTTGGCAAGTGTTGGGTATGTCAATGTTTGTCTTACTGCATTCCACCACAGGTCCACTCTTGTGTCATCCGTCATTGGTGGCAACATCATGTCACTTGCATATCTAAAATGAGAATATAAGTGTGGCGACCAAGGCGGGCGAGAGCCGTGAGGGAACGGCACGAGGCCGGTGGCGCGAGAGTTAACGAGCTACACCTGGGAGGCGCACCGGCCTTGAGTCTCTCACGGAGGAGCTCCGGGAGCATAAAATGAGGAGCAATGACAGTGAACGACGAGAGAGGACCAGGCCTGGACTTTATTTTATGTTTTATTATGTTTGTGTGGCCGGCAGACGTCCGCGAGGGTCTGCTGGCATTACTTTCGTTTTGTTTTTTGTTTATTTTATTAAAGATTATTGTTTGAACGTTCTCCGGTTCCCGTCTCCTTCTTCCCGTACATACGAACTGCGTTACAATAAGATATAAGATTATAGGACCCTCTTGAAAATGAGATGTTGCATCTCAAGAGGCTATCCTTTAATAAATAAATTCAATGAGAAACAACATGGTAAATTTTCATTTTGCACACAGAAACTAAACATTTTCTAGCACTCACATCAGTAATATATTTAACTTGGTCTTACTGTGTATCCTATGTATTAATAGTATGAGTTAATGTTAAGCTAATAATTGTACATCACAATGACCGAATATATGCATTGACTGCTTAAGTAAAATTAACATGTTGTCCAGTAGATAAACATACTATGGTATGGTAGAGCACATCTCAAATGGAAATTCTTCTCTCATAAAATAGCATGATGTGCTATTTACAATTACACACACCTGTATAACAATTACTGACAATTACACACACACCTGTATATTTCATGCTGAAAACCAGCTTTCTCCTCTTCTGTAAGCTTCACAGCTGGAAACATGTCCAGCAATTTCTTTAGGTGAGGAATGATGTGCTGGCTTCCCCGGGCATTCGGGTCCAAGCATGACAGGGTCCTCAGAACTGGATTGTCCAGAGGCAGTTTTGCTTGCAGGTCAATGGCACATCTGATATAGGCTTGGATAACCTGTTATAATGAAGACAAATGCTTGAGTAACACAGAGAGACAAACAGTAAATGGAGGTTAGTTCAAGACCATAGTTTATTCTTCCTGTGGGGGGAGACTAGTGAGTGAAGGGGTCTGCTCCGAAGGCCCAGTAAAGGGGATTTTTTTGTTTCTTCACTTTTTTTCCTTCAAATTAAGTTTCAAGTCTAACCTGGTGGTGATAGGTCTGAATGTCCTTCAGTAGTTGTATTTTTTGTGTTTTCACCCCTCTCGGGGTAGGAATGAAGGAGAGACCTCTGAGTAGTACTGACCGTTGTGCCGGTGTTAGTTGAAACATCTTTGATAAATTCACAATCAGTTTATATTTTTCTTCTTTTGTGGGACTCGGGGAATCTGCTAGTTTAAATGTACCCTCCAATGTTCAAATATTGCCCTGGCCGTGAGTGGTTTCCAGCGAATGCCATCACTTTCCACGCGGAACTGTTCGGCTGGTAGAGCTGGGATGCTCCCACCACCTCTCTTGATGTGGTCCACCATTGTTTGTTCTGCAAGAGGGAGTGTGGGCGAATAATTGATCACTGGAATAAGCACCTCAGTATTGTCCATACCTCAGTATATGTCCATACCTGTGCAACACAGGAGTATTACAAGACTCTTTAATAGTTCTTATTCAAAGACTCAGCTTGTTAATCTACTTGGTCATAAAAGCCCTGTCAAGGGGGGTGTGTTGTCACCCGGAAATACAACATCTTCATTGGCCCCCATCATTCCTAAGAGGTTGGACTTTGACCAGAGGTTAAAAGCCAGCGAACCATGCCACTCCCTCTCTTCTTCCTTGCTTCTGGACTACCGAACGGGTCTCCTTGCGGCCGGCCTCTCTAGGTGAAGCCCTCTCTTTTGGTGAAGCCCTCTTCACCAAAAAGCGGAATGCTTCCATCAAAGGCTTTGAGTGAGTATACTACAAATATACTACTTTTTTTTTTTTTTTTCAATTATTGTAATTTCAAACAGTCCTTACAGCACTTTTCTGATTCTTAATTTCTGTTATTTGCTGCAGATCTTTTGTGGCCGAGCAGGACCTGCAAGGCAGAGTGACAGCAGCATTTGTAAAAAAAAAAAAAAAATGGGAAAACCTCAAACAAAAATATAAAGTAAGATCATTTTGTTACTTCTAATACAGAAATCAAATGATATTGTGCTATTAAAATGACAGCTTTTGTATTATGTTTGTGCATTTTTTGTAGGATCTGAAATCTCCACAGACCGGTGTGAGCACTGAGGATGGAGAACCCACAGGAAAAATGGAAATGGTTCAGTGCCATGGATGAGGCAATTGGGGGGAGACCCTCCATCACTCCACCTGCCCTTATTGCCTCATCTGGCCCAGTTGTTGCTGTGAGTTCTTCATCCTCAGTGAGCCCAGAGCCAACGAGGGCTAAAAGAAAAAGGCCAGACGACCTCCAAGACCTACTCAAACAGATGGAGGAGAGGGAAGCGGAGAGAGAGCGGGAAGCTGCTGAGAGGGAGGAGAGACGGTGGAGAGAAATGGAGGAGAAGGAGGACAGAAGAGAAAGAGAGCGACAAGCGAGAGAGGAAAGGCAAGAAAGAAATGCAAGGGATAGAGAAGAGAGATGGCAATGGGAAGTGAGAGAGGGAGAGGAAACTAAGGAAAGGGACGAAAGGTTCCTTTCCCTCCTTGAAATCCTTGCTAAAAAATAAATGATAACACAAAAGCATCTTCTGATCATTTACACATTTGGGTTTGTGTAATACGAACAAACACATTTTTTTAAATAGAATTAAATAAAAGCATACAGTACTGTGCCAAAATCATAAGGCACAACCAGCTTTGTTGTTTTAGCAATGCTTTAAGGACCATCCATATTTTCTTCTCTTTATTAAGATAAAAACAGAAAATATGAACATTACAATTAAAAATATATAAAATGTGAATTAAAAAAAAAATCAGCTTCCTGTTGTAGTAGCAGTGGGAGTTATTTGAGGTTTAATCCAGACTTGACAGCCGTCTATAGCACCAACGGCTCTGCTGAAAGCTGGTGACCCAGCCAGCTGTGCAAATCCTGCTCCCACTGCCTCCAGGTCATCTCCGGTCGGAAAGCAAATCACCCTCCTCAAAATTCCCATGATTGCCTGGCTCACTCTGTGCACAATGTCATGCACAGAGGACTTGGGGATATCAAAGGTCTGTGAGACCACCCTGCAGGATGCTGCATGGGCAAGCCAGTAGAGGAAGACAAGCACCTTGATATCCCTCTCCCATCCATGGTCAGATTCCAGCCTGAGTGCACCAATGAGGGACATGATGGATGGCAAAGACAGGCGAAGGTGGGCACAGTGGTCAGCTGCTTCATTGAAATAAAGCTGCAGTATTGGCACAGCTCTGTTGAGATGGCAGTAGGATGTGGGGTTGTCCGCCTGTAAATATGATATAGCTTGTCAGAATAATAAATTTGAATAAAGATTTGTTTCATGTGTTGTTGACTTGTATTTATTTGTTTTATTCATTTGTTTACTCACTTTTATTTATGTTCATCTTGTTGTCCGTTAATGCATGAATTAAAATAATTATATTTAATTCATTTTTTTAACTGAAAATTGATGTATTCACATTGGCTGCATGTGTGTACTATTCATGAATAAAATGTCATGACAATTAAATTTACATTTTGCTTATTTTACACAAATATTTATCAGGGGATTTATCAGTCTAAATAATTTTTACTTTGTTTATTTAGTTTTTCTCTTTCAGGGTTGCTGCACATTTTTTAAAGTCAAATTTAAGGCTTTTTAAGACCTGAAGAAATAAAAATTAATACTAGCATAGTAGCCTATACATTATGGCTGTTTCCAATCAAATTAAATCATTATCAACAAAATCCATCTTTGCGATACAGAGGTGACACAGAATGAGAAGTGGCATTAATATATTTACAAAGCATTTACAATTTGTCTACATAAATTTAATTCAATATTTAAATATTTTTTTCTAATTTTAACTTTTTAATTAAAATGTCCCTTAAAACTAAACTAAACTGCCAGTAGGTGGCAGCAAGTCACTGTCTTAATGAGTGAGTGAGTCAACCGATTTGTTCAAATGACTAATTCATTCAGGAACGAAGCTCGGATTCATTCGTTCTAAACGCGTTCAAAAAATGCCCATATATCTTGAATTTTGAGGGCATATAACTGTATGAATATACATCACGCTGAATAAGACGAGTAAAGAAAACGCGGTATTTAAAATAATCACCCTAAATATATGAACACACGCTGTTAACAGGTAAATATAACATTTCCCATTCCATGACTAGTAAAATAATCACAACTTACTCTCTGTAAAATGGCGTAATCCACAACTCCCATTCTGTCGAATTTACTTTAGTTTTCTCGGTTGTGGGCAGAGCCACTCACTCTCCTGCTCGCGCTGTGTCTTCTTGTTTGACAGGCGTCAGCGTTAAGGTTTAATACTGCCACCTGAGAGCTCAACCAGGTACTGGCGCTGGAGTATTTACATGTCATGATATCATAAGAGTCCTATTTATTTTAAATATTTTGGTTATCGTCAATACCGGTATATTGTCACACCCTAAATTAACACAATATCGATATTTCATGCTTTGAATATCACGGTTATCGTCAATACCGGTATATTGCGACACCCCTAATATATATATTATTATTAATATAGCCTGTTGCAGAGACAGCCACAGCTGAGGAGCATGAAGAACCAGCAGTCAAAAGGCCTCACAGAGACCAACCAGGTACCAGTCTGGACAGTGTCTTTGAAGAAATTGCGGATGAATGTGCATCTAGATCTACGAGCAGAGCTCCAGCAGCTGCTAAGAGAAAAAAAAAGAAAAAAAATTAATAAATGTATAGGCATTGGTATTGGCGAGTACTAGAAAAAAGTATCTGTACTCGTACTTAGTCCTTAAAAAATGGTATTGGTGCATCCCTAGTGTGAATGTTAAAGTTTGATGAAACCAGAAGGAAACATTTGGGATTGTATGGTCATTCGTTTTCATTTCAGACACAGGAAGAGGAGGCTTGTCTTTTCCATGTCCGGGAAGATTGATGCTGTAGTACAACACTCTCTTTGCCTGACTTGGAATTCAACTCACAACCCATCCAGTAGCATCCAGATGTAAAGTAACAGGATGTCCTTTTCATAGATGTGGTATAAGAATGACCAGTCCTGTCTCAGTTTAAAGATGAACACCAAAAGGATCCACCTGCATATGTTGGACATATCCTGAGCAAAATTGGTATGCAGATCTGTGTCTTTCATAATTTTCTGAGTTCAATCAGCTACAGGATAACATCATCATGTAGTCTGCAGCTTTTTTGAATTTCACTAGAAACTACTTTGAGTATGTTTTTATTTATATTTCTAGTGATGTTTCCTGCCATCAACTCAGGAACTGGTGTTTCTCTGAGATTTTTATTGTAGACATTGTCTACTCCCTGTACCACTTTTTTTTTTTAGCAATCTTGCCTCTCTTCTGGTAACGTGCATAGCAGGACCTTACAATCCTTGTCATCTGAATTGGAATTTGACTGTGAGTGACCTTTAATTGCTGGTATGTAAAAACCAGTGTGCAGCAGGGATTTTGTTTACAAAAGTTTTCATAAATTACAAGTGCCCATGATTTCTGCAATTTTCTGCTATCGGCAGACTTTGGTGCCACGTCACTCTCCATCACTGTCCTTCTGGTCCCCAGGTGAGAGACCAACACAATTATTAATGCACTTTATTCTTGACACAAACATATGTTGCAATATAGATATCACAAAATAGAAACGTTTTTTAATAACATTATTGTAATTTATAAGTTACAATAATGTTATTAAAAATTAAAACAAGTTTTCGTTATAAAAGAGTAAAGTGGGAACATCAAACTGCCCACTAAGGGTCATAGTCTGTTATTTTCCACATATAGTGACAAATTTTAATCTTTGAAATGTAATGTACTTTATGATAATTAATAAACACAGTAATATCAATATCACTGTAAATTGTGACAAAATGTATTATCATTAACAACAGTGTACAGAGTACAAGAGTGTGGATACAAATATGGCATCAAATATGTTTTATCCGGAATCTTAGGGGCTGTTTCCTGTTGTATTTTTAAGGCTTGCATTTTTATCGGCTGATATTTTATGGTCATATATTTAAGCTGTGAATATTTCAATTAAAAATTTTTTCACACACATTTCCATTATTAACACTCGGGTATTGCGCTGGCGCATTTGCAGGATTTTTTTTCATATTTGCAGCATTTTTTGTCATAGAGACATAAGTAATATATCAATTGAAACTATAGAATGTGTACACACATTGTGTACTTTTATTTGTGTACACACAGAGTGTCTCTCGTCTCCCTCTGAACAAAGTCCAATCTAATAGTTCTCAGAAAATAAACTAACTTAGTGAATACTAATCATAAAAAAATGAGACTTATGTCTAAAGAAACGTTTAAATGTCAGGTTTTAAATCGTGCAAGTCAAATCGAAAACAAAAATTCTCTGTTTATGTAATCTGTATGAAAACAGAGCAATGTCAGAAGTCCGTGATTCAGCTCATTATCCGCTAATGCGGCCACGCCCACAGAGCCAGCACTATTCAGATGCAAATTCAGAGTCAATATACATCGTTGCAATCGTGTATTTTTATCTTCAAAAGTGTCCATCTGCATGTTATAGCCATGGTTAGCAATCTCTGGAAGCCTCTGTTAGTTCCTGGAAAGTCACATTGTATGCCTGTTCTTCTTTAGAGTAATTTGTGGACTAAAGGTGCACAGAGCGCCCTCCGGTTGCAAGTATGAATTGAAAACACAGTATTACAATACAATAAAATACAGTACAATTTAAATCTCTCTATTGTTTTATATGAACAAGTGGGCAGGATCATTTTTACATCATTCTGAAGCACAAACTCTAGTCTACAACCTCCAATACCCAGAGGTCTTGTGAACACATATGTAATATTTGCATTTTGTCCTTATTTCAGTGACTTAAGTTTTTTGTTTTTTCAATAACCACGCATAAACGTCATTCCTTCAAAAACACAAACATGTACATACATGTTCCTCACATATTATTGTGGCCTAGTTTGTGCTGAATACAGTGTAATGACACTTTTTCCATTAGTATAGTTATGAACAACTGAAAAAAGCACAAATGTCAGGGCATGTCAAAACTTCTCCAGGGCCCCAAAACAGCCTCAGACTCCAGGGTTAAAAAATTCAGTGATCCAAAATATTCATTCTGTTCAAAAATACAACCTATTATATTCAACTGGCAATTTTCATTGGTTCAAATTTGGCAGAAAATTCAACATTTCACATCCGGGAACTGCAGGAAAAGCAGTAGAGTACTGATGCATGATCTCCATCTGCTGTTAGTCGTCATCACCAGCAGGTGCTGCTAGCGGCTGTTTACAAAGACCAGAGCAACGGCTAGTAAATCATCATTCATAAAAACGGATTTGCGGTAAGTGATGTGTGATGATTTTCAGGGACAGTATAAATGCAGAAAAGCTGATAAATATACAAAAGCTGCATTTATGTTTAATTCAATGTCTTTACGGTTACTTTCCCTGTGTAGGCTACATGTAAGCAGCTTTCTCTCCAGTGAACGAGATTATAACGTTATCCTCCGAAACTGATGTACAGTTCAAACGTTAAATCTGAGGTAGACATATATTTCTCTCTGTTTTCCTTAACTTTATATTGCAGAGCTGTGTTGTAATACTATGGTTTCCCTCATTCGTCATAGGATTCCCCTGCCATCAGAACATATGGACATAAAACTCCTGGCGCCAACTCCTGCGAGGACTTCAGAAAATTTTTTCCAGAAACTTGCTTCTACCTTCAGTTAAACAGCTAACAGTAATTCTAAATTAATTGCCTAAATTATTACATTATTTGCTAACTGCATTCTTTAAATTGTAATGTTGACATGCATTCTCTGTAAAGCTGCTTTGAAATGATATGTATTGTGAAAAGCGCTATACAAATAAATTTGAATTGAATTGAATTGAATTGAATTGAATATCTGGTGGAAACCCCATGTAACAGTACTGTGGAGCAGTATGGCAGAGCTTGAGTTCATGTGCATTTGAATGTGTTTTGTTCGCCGTTTGAGTTTAGCTCAGAATCTTCAGATTTGGTGTTCTCTTTTCTGGAATCTCCACTGGATGATGATGATTCAATGCAATAAGAAAAGCTATCTCTACCAGCCCCAAAACTGAGTCACCAGCAGTATACATGAATAGCAGTTGTCTTTTCAGTTTTTTTTCAGCACAATGAAAAAATTATTCAATTAAAAGCTACATTAGCTAAATTAGTTTTAAGCAGAGATTTAAAATGCCAAGAGATTTAGCTTGCCTTATCTCAATTGGTAAAGAATTCCAAAGTTTTGGAGCTAGTGAAGAAAAAGCCCTATCACCCATCAATCTTAAACGAGTTAAGGGAACAGTTAAAAGACCAGTTTCAGAAGAACGAAGGTCACGGGTTGGAGTATAAGGAATTAAAAGCTTGGTCAAATACTGAGGTGCCAACCTGTAAGGCCTTGTAGGTAAGCATTAAAACTTAAAAATCAACGCTAAACCTAATGGGGAGCCAATGCAAAGACTCAAATATGGGAGTAATATGATCTCTTAACTTAGTTCTTGTAAGGATTCTGGCAGCCGAGTTTTGCACAACCTGCAGTTTGTTTAAGGTAGCTTTTGACACCCCAGCCAACAAGGCATTACAGTAATCAATACGTGAAAACACAAAAGTGTTGATCAGTCTCTCAGCAACAGTAAACGACAGCATTGGGCGCAATCTGGCAATATTTCTGAGATGGAAGAAAGAAGTTTTAACAGTATTGTTGATATGTGGCTCAAACATTAAATTGGCATCAAAAATTACCCCTAGATAGTTTGAAACTCATTTGAACCGTCAAGAGTTAGCTTGGCTGACCCAGGTTTGCGTAGTTGGTGGGGTGAACCAACGAGCATAATCTCAGTCTTTTCACTGTTAAGACAAAGAAAATTTTCTGTCATCCATTCTTTCATCATAGAGATACATTCAGAAATAAAATCAACAGGCACAGTTTCATTAGGTTTAAAATGAATATAGATCTGAGTGTTATCTGCATAAAAATGAAATTTTAGACCAAGTGATCTCAAAAGCTGGCCAAGAGGGAAAATATAAATATTAAAAAGCAGAAGGCCCAAAACTGATCCCTGAGGCTCTCCAGATTGAGCAACATTAACCTCAGATCTAAATCCACCCATGGCAACAAACTGCTTCCGATCATTGAGGTAGAACTTAAACCAATTTAGAACAGTATCAGAGGCACCAAAGACAGTTTCAAGACGAGAAATCAAAACTAAATGATCAACAGTGTCAAAAGCAGCACTGAGATCAAGAAGGATCAAAACTGAAAGGCAGCCTGAATCTGAAGCAATTAATACCCCTTTTCCACCAAGGCAGTTTGAGTGCTGGTTCGGAGCCAGAGCCTAGTTTCAAATCAGTTCTTTGTCTTTCGACACACAAAGCACCAGCTCCGAACCAGGAAAAGTGGTTCGTAAGTAGCACCAAAACGTTGCTGGGCTAGAAGTAAGAACCGCTTGCGTCAGAGGCTGGGGGCAGGGTTACTGTGACCAACAAGAAACTTGTGACCGCCATTTTTTAAATAGTAGCTAATCGAGCTAATAGCAGCTCAATTGTAATCTCCGTCTACAAATTACGGCGAGCCGTGTTTGTATGCCGATGTAGGTTCGCAAAGCCATGAGCATCAACGGTAGTGAAACATCCGCGATTGTTGATAGAAGGCTTGTTCGAGATGCATCAGAGCAGCGCGGACCGATTCGGCGGGTGCCGCGGATCCGCGGGAGCGTTTGTAGAGCATGCGACTCCTTGTGCTTTTGGATCGTTCACGTGGAGCTTTGATGTCATGCGCCGATCGCTATGCGAGAAGCCGATGCATCTCGAACAAGCTTGGTGTGTTTGTGTTTGACGCTGCAGCACTAGCTTTGCTGTGAAATGTGAGACGTATACAGTGAAGCAAGACCTGGCTCTGTGCTGCTCTCTAACCCGTGGAAAGGCAAACCGGTTCTTAGAAGGCTTGTCAGTTGAACCAACTTCGAACTGGCACTAGCACTAGCTCTGAACTAGCACCCGGTTCGTGCTGATGGAAAGGGGGTATAACAGGTCATTGGTAACCCTAACCAGAGCTGTTTCTGTATTATGGAATTTATGAAAGCCAGATTGCAACGGCTCAAAGAGATTGTTCTCAGTTAAGTGAGAAATTAACTGAGTAGCAACAACTTGTTCCAAAAGTTTAGCAAGAAACGAGAGATTAGATATGGGACGGAAATTAGCAAGGTTCTCATAGTCAATATCAGTCTTTTTAGGTAACGGGGTAATCGCAGCCATTTTAAAAGTTGTTGGGACAACCCCAGTACACAGAGAGTCATTTATAATGCTCAGAACAACGGGACAGAGAGAAGCAAAACATGACTGAAACAAACCAATCAGTATGGGATCTAGTAGAGAAGTGGCTGCTTTCATTTTAGAGACCTCTGTTAAAAGAGAATATGTGTCAAATGTACAAAATTTTGAAAACATAAAACCAGAATAACAAGGAATGAAAACAGCTGAAGAAGACAATGAAGAGGAGGCACACAAACCTCTACGAACATTTTCAACCTTAGTGCCAAAGAAATCCAGGAATTTATTACAGACATGATCAGAAGCAGTAACATGAGAGACAGTTTTACGATTCAGTAGTGTTGCTTTCGTCAACGAAAATTATGACTAAATATCGTCGTCAACGAACCTTTATCACGTGATGAAGACGAGACGCGACGTAAATGCTGGTCATGTGACGATGACGAAAATTAAATGTGTAATGCAATATTGTTGACAAATAAAAACGAGACTAAATGTGGTTTACAAAATAAAAACTATGCTAAAATGTCTTTTCATTTTCATTAACCAAAACGGGACGAGACGAAATGTTATAATGTTATTTCGTCTTGTTTAGTCGCGTTATTATTATTATTTTGCAGTATTTCTGTTTCCTGTGTCTCACTTCAGGGGCTGCATCAGGTCGCACTGCGCAGACGCAGGCGACGTCACTTCCTCTGACATAGAGAAAGGGACCGATTTGTAGGTAAATAAGTAGATTTCACGTGCTCATAACGTAATAAAAAATGCACAGGTCATAGAAAATGCACATCATTATTTAAAGCAGATTCTCATTAAAATGAATCCAAAATCAACATAATATATTGCGTTGATCACAAGATGTTACCCATGGAATGATTTAACATATTTGGCTAAAAACATGTCTCTCATCTTTCCGGGATGCAGTGTGTATCCAATGTTCCTGGAACCATCCATGTACGTTTTCAAATGTGGAATAACACAAAATAGGTATCATCTTAAAGCTTAGAAACTCAGCTTTTTAATGCATCAAACCATTTTGAAAAACTCCTCTAAAGCAGTGGTTCTCAAACCTGTCCTGGGGACCCCCCACCACTGCACATTTTGCATGTCTCCCTCATCTAACACACCCAATTCAACTCTTGCAGACTTGGGTAAAGTTGGTTTTATATTCGCACATTCGGACTTCTGATAAATTCAGACTTTCCAATAAATGTGCAATAAATTAATGTTTGCGAATTTTAAGCAGCGACATGATATTGACAACCAACGACTGTCAACTTACAACATTTTTCACAGTCGATCAAAATAGGCAAGTATTGTTTTAATGGCATATTTACTTGTGAATGTCCACTGAATGTAGTGTGATTAACAAGCCTATTGAATACTGATGTCCGAATGTGCGAATATAAATCCAACTTTACCCAAGTCTCTTGCAGTCTCTACTAATTAGCTGATGACTTGAATCAGGTGTGTCAGATGAGGGTGACATGCAAAATGTGCAGTGTTGGGGGGTCCCCAGGACAGGTTTGAGAACCACTGCTCTAAAGAGTGCTGAGAAGTGCCTTTTAAACCTGATTTTACCGTCCGTGGGCGCCATCTAGCTGCGAAAAAATGAATAATACTTTTATCACCACAAAATTTGAAAAAGGTGCAGCTCACATGAGTAGTTATTACCCTGGGGCATGTGACAAAAAGTGATTTATTGCTTCCGGTACCACCCCCTTCCGGACCACCCATGTCGTCCCCCTCCCCACATGACCTTGAGTGTCCAACTGTGTCAACACAACCTTTGACCCCGATGTCATTGACCTGTGACCTTCGGATATTAGGATGAATGTAATGTTGTTTGTGTTTGTCCATCTGGTTGTTGACCCGTGACCTCCGGGAGCGAATGATCGTTTGACCCGGTTGTTTGAACAGATATTTCGGGCTGTCGCATTCCGTCACAGGGGCTTTTGTATGTGGACATCCTCTTCGTCTCAATGAGAAAAAATAATATTTTACCAATAGGGTCAATGCAATATACACACTCTCTCTCTCTCTCTCTCTCTCTTTTCGCGTTTGCGCATGCGTGGCGTCTGTGGAGTGAGTGTGGAGAGTGAATCAGAGCGTGGATGAAGTTTTTTCTTCAACTACTTACGGTCTGTTTTTCTATTCTTTTTTCTTATGTGTGTATTGTTGCTATATCTTGTGGTGTTGGTACTTGAGTGATAGTAAGAAGGGGGGTGGGGTTCGGGAGTGTTCGTCAGTTTTTTACTGACGGCCATGGCGAGTTCAGGAGGAGCGAGTTTTGAACAGCTAACTCGGCGACATGGCGTTAAAGTGCCGGTTGGTGCTGAGAACTCAGTGGAAGAGGTTAGTTTGGCGATTGGGAATATTGTTGGATGTGATAGTATAAGGTCTGCATCTAGGATGAACGGTGCTGTTGTCTTATTTTTAGACAAAATTGACAAAGTGAATGAGGTGGTTGAAAAAGGAATAACCTTGAATGATAGTTTTGTGAAAGTGTTTCCTCTTGTTAACCCAGCGAAGAAAGTATTGTTGTCAAATGTGCCTCCTTTCGTTAAGGATGAAACTATAGAAAGGGAACTTTCAAGACATGGTCAGATAGTTTCAACCATAAAAAGGATACCTTTAGGTTGCAAATCGCCATTGTTGAAGCATGTCGTTTCGTTCAGGCGACAAGTATATATGGTTCTGAAGAGTGAGGTAGAGGATTTGAATATTGTTCTTAAGTTTAAGATCGATAGTTTTGACTATGTGATTTTTGCGTCAACTGAAAGCTTGAAGTGTTTTGGATGCGGCAAGGAAGGACATTTGATGCGTTCATGTCCAGAAAAAGAAACTCTGAATGATAGTAGGCCTACTGTGGAAAGGGTTGTAGAGGTAGGAAACAGTGAAAAGAACAACACGGAACAATTAGATGATGGTGGTACGAATGGAAAGGAGAGTGAGAAAGAAACAATGATGGAAAGGGAGGAAGTAAGTGAAAATATAGAGGAAAACACGAAGGAAACACAGGAAAGTGAAGAAATGGATCTAAATGAGCTAGAAGAAGAACAGCTCAGAGATGATGAAACGATTTTTAAAGTTCCAACAATTAAAAGAAAAACAAATCAATGTGAGGTTGTGCCCAAATCAAAGAAAAAAATGCAGAATAGTGACGCTATTAAGGAGGTTGAGGCTTGTGGAGAGTCTTACAGCGCTGATGAAGTTTCAGGTTCGGATAGTGAGAAAGAATCTTTTGATGCTTTCAATAATGTAAAGAAAGACTTTAGTGGCTATAGTTTAGAGAAAATGAGAAGCTTCTTACAGTCCACTAAAGGGAAGCGGAATGTTGAAGTTACTGACTATTTTCCTGATCGTATGTTGTTTATTGAGTCAGCCAGAGTTTTGATGAGAGAAAGAGGGGACAATTGTTTGTCTAATCCAGATGTGTATAGGTTGAAAAAAATAGTACAAAGATTGAGTTCTCAACTAAGGCAAAATGAAAGTGATCAAATGGTGGAATAATAATACAAATTTGCTTGTTTTGTGCTTTTTGATATGCTCTCTCATAATGAATAATTTCAAAATATCATCCATTAATTTGAATGGAGCGAGAGATGCTGTTAAAAGAGCAAAATTATATGATGTTTTGAAAATAAAAGGTATAGATATAGCGTTTGTACAAGAAACCCATAGCACACCAGATAACGTTGTTGAGTGGCAAAAAGAATGGGATGGTCAGATTTGTTTTAGTCATAAAAGTGTTTTTAGTGCAGGAGTTGGCATTCTATTTTCAAGAATTTTTTTGCCGGATTCATATAAGATAGAACAAGTAATAGAAGGAAGGTTATTAAAAGTTACAGCAAAATATGAGAAGATAACACTAGTATTGATTAATGTTTATGCTCCAGTTAAGGCATATGAAAGAATGATTTTTTTAGATACACTTGCTAATACAGTTCAGCAATGTGAAAATCATTATTTAATAATTGGTGGAGACTTTAATTGTACTGTCAATGATATTGATAGAAATCATCTCGAGCCTCATTGTGCTTCAAGACGAAGATTGTCACAATTAATTGTATCAAATGAACTCTGTGATATTTGGAGGAATTTGAATAGCAATATAAGACAGTATACATGGACACATGTAAGAGAAAATCATATTGCTTTGGCAAGATTAGATAGATTTTATTGTTATAAATTTCAATCTCAATGTTTTAAAAGTTGTCACATATGTCCAGTAGGTTTTTCAGATCATTCTATGGTGATTATTTCTGTTTTTATTAATTCTATAAGAAATAAAAGTGCATATTGGCATTTTAATTGTGCTTTTGTTGAAGATTTTCATTTTAGAAATTGTTTTAGATTTTTTTGGGAAAAATGGAAATTGCAAAAAGAAAATTTTATTTCATTGCAACAATGGTGGGATACTGGAAAACTTCAAATAGAACAGTTTTGTAATCAATATGCTTTCAATGTAACAAAGGACATTGTTGGATATATAAAAAAAATTAGAAGATGATATTGTGGAGCTTCAGAATTTATGTGGGGCCACAGGAGATCAAGATTATTTTATATCTTTGAAAACGAAAAAAAGAGTTTTAACTGATCTATTAGGAGTCAGAGCGCAAGGGGCTTTGGTGAGATCAAGATTTCAGAATGCATCTGAAATGGATGCCCCGTCTAGATTTTTTTTTGGCCTGGAAAGGAAAAATGGCCAAAGCCGGTTAATTCATTGTTTAAAATCCAATGATGGGAAAGAAATCACTAAAATGTCTGACATACGGAGAAGAGCAGTTGATTTTTATGAAGAGCTCTATTCAAGTGAACATGAAAAAAATGATCTAATGGCAAAACACTTTTATAAAGATCTTCCTCAGGTGCCTGAAGAATTTTATGAAGAATTAATGAAACCATTGTCAAAGGAGGAGTTGTATGCTTCTTTACAAAGTTTAAAAAATGGGAAAGCACCAGGAATTGATGGTCTTCCTGTTGATTTTTATAAGGCCTATTGGGATTTTTTGGGAGATGATTTGCTTGAAGTTCTGAATAATAGCTTGAATGGAGGACAGTTGCCACAGAGCTGTAGAAGGGCAGTTTTAACCCTGCTCCCAAAAAAAGGTGATTTAAAGGAAATCAAAAATTGGAGACCAGTGTCATTATTATGTGCTGATTATAAAATCTTGTCTAAAACTTTGGCCAATCGATTAAAAGAAGTGATGGAATCGATAATACATATGGATCAGTCATATTGTATACCCAACAGGTCAATTGTTGACAATATTTCATTAATCAGAGATGTTTTAGAGGTTTCAAGGATTTTTGGCTTTAAATGTGGTCTTATTTCATTAGACCAGGAAAAAGCCTTTGACCGGGTAGAACACTGTTATTTATGGGATACTTTTGAAGCTTTTGGTTTTCCTCCTGGTTTTATAAATATGATGAAAGTCCTTTATGAAAACATTGAAAGCATATTGAAGATCAATGGTGGCTTGAGTGCTCCGTTTAAAGTTGGAAGAGGAATAAGACAGGGATGTTCAATGTCTGGAATGTTATATTCTATTGCTTTGGAACCTCTTTTAAATCAAATAAGGGAGAGTATGTGTGGTTTCAAATATGATCGTGTATATACATCTGTAAAGTTGTCAGCATACGCTGATGATGTAATAGTATTAATTAATGACCAAGAAGATGTTAATAGACTAACAAAAATCATTGAAGACTTTGGTAGAATTTCGTCTTCGAAGGTTAATTGGTCAAAAAGTGCAGCCCTATTAGTGGGTAATTGGCAAGCTGAAAAACCAACTTTACCTTGTGGAATGTTCTGGACAAAAGGAGGTTTTAAATATTTAGGGGTGTTTTTAGGTGATGTTATAACAATGGAAAAGAATTGGGAAAATGTTTTAGAAAAAGTACAAGGAAGATTGGCAAGGTGGAATTGGCTGTTAACCAAAATGTCATTTAGGGGGAAAGTCCTTGTAATTAATAATTTAGTTGCATCCATGTTATGGCACCGTTTAGCAGTATTAGAACCTCCAGCGGGCCTGTTAGAAAAGATTCAAACTTCCCTTGTTAATTTTTTTTGGAATAAATTACACTGGCTTCCTAAAAGTGTGTTGTATCTACCCTTAGAGGAGGGAGGACAAGGTTTAATACATCTTGAAAGTAGGAAAGCAGCTTTTAGATTGCAGTTTGTAAAAAAATTATTGTATCAAAAGCTGCCTTGGACAAATGTAGCATTTAAACTGTTAAGTGGTGTTGGGAAGCTTGGATTAAGTAAAGAATTATTTTGGATAAATTGTAAGAAAATAGATTGGAAAGAAATGCCTTTTTTTTATGAAGGTGTTCGAAAATCATGGTGTTTGATGAAAATAACAAGGTCTACTGATGTAAAATCCCTATATTGGTTGTTGTTAGAACCATTGATTAATGGATCTCGTCTGAATGTATCTGGCGAGATACCATCATGGATTGAACAAAAATTGAAGAATGCACAGATTATAACATTGAAGGATCTAATTGAAGTGGCTGGGTGGAATCTAAGTAATATTGTCGCACTGACTCAAAGACTTGGAATTCACTCTGAACGAATAGTTGGACAGATGTTGGAAAAATGTCGAAGCTCTTTATGTGAAGAAGAGTGGATGCTTTTATATGATTATTCAACATCACGGAAAAGATCAAATGCTGAGGACAATTTTCCTGACATGACTATTTCTCCGGATTTGCCAGATGTGGGTATTAACTGTCCTTTAAAAGGTTTAAAAAATTTGAGGGACAGAAATTTTAAATTTATTGGAGGAAAATGTTTATATAAAATGTGTGTAAAGGTGATGAACAAAGACAAGTTGGTACATCGTTCTGATAATCCATGGTGTAGTCAATTAAATATTGATTCCAATTTTAAACCAATGTGGGGTATGTTATACAAGCCACCATTGACGAAATTTATTGGAGATTTGCAATGGAAGATCTTGCATGGCATTGTTGCAGTGAATGCCTTCATTTCTATCTTGAATCCACAAGTAAAAGATAGTTGTGTTTTTTGTGGGCAGAGAGAAACTATTTTTCATTGTTATATATACTGTGAAAGGTTGCAATCTCTATTTGAAGTGTTGAAAGTGATTTTTGATGATTTTAATGAAATGTTTAATATACCTGTATTTATTTACGGTCTCAAGGTTTTTAAAGCAAATAAAAAAAAAGGTCGTTTGTTGAATTTTATTATAGGAAAAGCAAAAATGTCTATTTATTTAAGTAGAAAACAGAAAGTTGAGCGTGGAACTGAATGTAATGTAGTGAATGCTTTTAAAGGACTTGTAAAAACAAGAATTAGACATGATTTTGCTTTTTATTTATGTATGAAAAATCTATTGGATTTTGAATTGATTTGGACTTGTGGAGAAGTACTCTGTAAAATTGAAAACAGTTCTTTAATATTTGGTGATAGTTTAAGATGAAATAGAATGTGATTTTGGATATGTGAAATAATTAATGTATAAGTATAATTAATGTAAATAAAGTTTTCTAAAAATCAAAAAATCTCTCTCTTTCTCTCTCTTTCTCTCTTTCTCGTCACACACGTAATACAGATCTATTTAAAATAAATGAAAATATATTTATATAATATATTAAACTGAATAATGAACAACATTGGAACAATCCAATCCCTCTCCCACTCTCTCTCTGTCTTTCCAAGTGAGCAGCTCACACCCAGCCAGGCAGTGACAACAATGGTCCATGC
>VTFQ01000001.1:490000-867500 GCA_036281575.1 Ancherythroculter nigrocauda | reverse complement strand
GAAACTCTTTCCACATTGTTTGCAGGTGAAAGGTTTCTCTCCAGTGTGAATTCTCATGTGGACTTTAAGCTTGTCTTTATGTGTGAAACTCTTTCCACACTGTTGGCAGGTGTAAGGCTTTTCTCCAGTATGAATTTGCATGTGGACTTTAAGCTTGTCTTTATGTGTGAAACTCTTTCCACACAGTTGGCAAGTGAAGGGACTCTCTCTAGTGTGAACTCTCAAGTGGACTTGAAGGTTTCTATGTTGATTAAAAGTCTTTCCACTTTTAGTTTCTGTCTTTTGAGCTCCTTTTTGTTCATGACTCGCCTCTTTCAGTGCCATTAGGTCTAGGGAAGAAATAGACATAAAACAATTTAGACATTTAAAGCATAAAAATCAACATGTATGATCTATACCCTATCCTATCTTATGGATCAGGGATGGGCAGCTTTGGTACTGGAGGACCACTCTTTTGCAGAGCCAAGTTTCATCCCTAATCAAATACACCTGCCCTTGATTTTCAAGCATTCCTGTAGACTTAAGGCTGATTTATACTTCTGCATCACGTGTAACCTGTAGGTATGGCTTAGGCTGTGAGTGCCACACATAGACTACAATGTAGCCTGATGTGCACCTCTTCGAAAATGTAACAATGCATCAATTCTACACGGACCGCAAGCCCTATGATTAGTTTGCTGATTTGCTGTTTCTCTGCCCCCTCTATTTGTAAGCTTCTCTGACAACGTACATGACAAGCTGCTTCTTCTTTGGCTTTGGCCTTGATACTCAACATGACCGTGGACACTGCCTACCAGTGGTCTGGATGCACGTCGACGCGGACAATGACGCAGAAGTATAAATGATAACAGACGCATAGCCTACGGTGCAGAGGCTCCATACCTGTTCGATCAGGTATGGAGCTAAACTCTGCAGAACAGTGTCCCTCCAGGACCAGAGTTGCCCATCCCATCTATAGACTTATACTCATTACACCAGTGGTTTTCAAACCTGGTCCAAAGGGACCCACCACTGCACATTTTGTATGTATCCTTTATTTTTCACATCTGGTTAAGATCATCAGCCTGTCAGAAGTTTGCTGACATTAATGGAGGAATTTGCAAACTACAATTCCTGTTCATCACTGAAAAGTGCTTGTAATGATGTGAGACATAGCACACACAATTGTAGTAGCCATTCTGTACTTGGTTGTGACCTCACTTCATCCGTACCACGTCCAAGCCTGATCCAACCATGCCTTTTCAAGCAGGCCAGGGAGCGGTACAGAGAGATCACACTAATGACATTAGACGGAAATAATGAATGCTTATGAGATGTGTTTCCCTCAGCACAAAACTTACATTTTATGGTTATATTCGTACCTGTAAATGTTATAAAATTGGGGCTTACGGTAATGGCAGCGGAGCAATCGGTCATATTTTTCACCTCTCCCAGTTCACGTTCCTGTTTTTTAAAATTATTTTCCTTCACCCATCTTTCTCAAATTCATTATTTTGTCGCTTCATTGTTAGTTTGTCATGCCAAAGCCTTCAAAGCAGAACAAGCCGGACCATTCTCAAGGCTTTAGGGAAGATTGCACTGATTCTAGCAAGGCTAGTGCTAGCAGCGATCACGCAGTAATGAGCAGAGAGCTCGTTACCTGATTTCTCGCAGAAGAACGTCGGCGCACGCAAAAGATGTTGAATGACTCTTTCGCTAAACTGGAGTCTGGGCTGGATGTGAAAGTTGATAGTATCATCAAACGCATCGATAAAGTCGCTGCGGTTACCGACTCCCTTGCGACTCGTCAGGCTGAAACAAACTCGTATCTCCACTTTGGAAGATGACATTGCTCCGCTAAAAGTGAAACTGACTACACTCGAGAAACATGGCACTTATGGAGAAGGTTACAGATCTGGAGGGTCATTCCAGACAGGACAATATCAGAATTCTAAACCTAAAAGAGTCCGTTGAGGGAAGTGAATGATTTTTTGCGTTTTTGAATGATAAACAGATCCTAGTTTTTCATTTTTGTACCTCAGGAGTTTTAGACAGAGAGATCCAGAGATCAAAATCCCCTCTCCTTCCCGTCTTTTACTCCTATGTATAGTTTACTTTTCTACTTTATTTAACTTTTTATCACTTCTTAAATGGCTGTTGGTGTCAAGTTGAAGGGGCCTAAATAATCCAGTGAAATTAGTTGCTACTATGGACTTTTTGTGTAAACATAGCATAGTAGTCCATTTTTCTTGCTTGCTCCTCAGCTTCAAATAAATCTAAAGGTGTGGTGATAATATGTCAGCATAATCTGCGCTTTAAGCTGTTGGATACTTGGGCAGATAGCAAAGGTAGAATATCAGTTGCGAAAATTCATATAGAAAACAGAGTTGTTGCCTTTGTTTCAATTTATACTCCTAATACTTTTGAAAAAGAATTTAACGAACAGATCATCAAGGTACTTCTGGAGCTTTCTGGCTTCAAATTCATTATTGGCACTGATTTTAATGCTGTTGTTGACTGTTCAGTTGATAGATCGGGAAACTCCAAAAAATTAGATCAATGTTCTTCTGAGGCTTACGTTCCTGGATCAATGATACCGGGGTGGTGGATCTTTGGCGTATAATAAATCCTGATGTTAAAGACTACACCCATTTATCATTTAGTCACAAATCTTTCTCTCGTATTGACTTTATTTTTTCTTCTAGAGGTTTGTTTCATAATATTGTTAATGTTAACTTATTGCCAGTGGCATTTTCCGACCATAAGGCAGTGATTGCTTCTGTTTTGTTTAACTCTATCCAGTTTGGGCCCTAGATGGCGTTTCAACACCATGCTTCTCCGAGATGAAGCATTCAAAACTAAGTTTTCAAGTCAACTAACAGACTTTGTTAATGTAAATAAAGGTTCAGTTGATGACCCGAGGATACTCTGGGATGCTATCAAAGGGTTTATTAGGAATTTTACTGTATGTTATGCTTCCAGTTTACGGAAAGCTTGATCATCTAGATTACAGCATCTAAACTCTCAGCTCAAGATGTTCTGTTACAACAAAGTTATGATGAGGATGTAAGGCTTCAATTTGATCTTGTGAAAAAAGAAATAAATGCATTAATAAATTAATAATAATATATTTTAAAGCAGCATGCAGAATTTTTAATTCATAGAACATGGCAGTTGTACTATTTTAATGGGGCTAGACCCAGCCATTTACTAGCCCTTAGATTGAGGTCCAATGAGCATTTTTCAGATATCAGCGCTATTAGGTCAAAAGATGAACCCTCACAGGTTAATGATACTTTTCACAGTTTTTACTCTGAATTATATAGCTCAGAGGTATCACATAACTAGGATACTTGTAAAAGTTTTCTAAACAAAATACGGCTTCCCAAGCTATCTGAGGAAGACTCTCTAAAATTAGATACCCTAATTACCTTAGATGAGCTTAAGGAGGCTGCTTCCAAAATGTGTAGAGGTAAATCCCCTATGTTAGATGGAATTCCCCCAGAAATTTACACAGCCTTCTGGGACAGACTGGGCCCTCTACTTTTTGATATGATTAAAGTCGCTGTCGAAAGAGGGTCTTTTTCTAGAGATGTGAATATTGCAGTTATTTCCCTCTTGCTCAAAAAGGACAAGGACCCTAATGATTGCTCAAGTTATAGGCCTTTGTCCCTCCTAAATGCTGATCTGAAAATTTATGCTTAATTTCTTGCACAAAGGCTTTAGCCGGTCATGACTAAGCTTGTCAATTGTGACCAGACAGGTTTCATTAGAACTAGGTTAACATCTGATAATGTTAGAAGATTACTTCATATAATACATGGCACTTCTTCATTGACTCTGCCTGCTGCGGTCCATTCTCTAGATGCTATGAAAGCCTTTGATCGTCTGGAATGGCCATATCTGTGGTCTGTGTTAAAGGTCATGGCTTTGGGGTCCTCTTACATTCGTATGATCAAGGTGTTGTATGCAAATACCACAGCCATGGTCCGTTTCTTTTTGCACTTTCTCTTGAGCAACTGGCACAGACAATACGCATAGATAAATCAACCCAATCACAATATGTGGAACCAGTCATCACATTTCACTATATGCAGACAATGTCCTCATTTATTTAGGTAACCCATTGCATTGGTAATCCATTATGCAAAACATTGCATCATTTCCAAGTTATGGAAAAACAACATTCTTATTGTACAGTACTACTCAGAGCATGTAGTCAAGATCTAAATCATTTAAGAGGCAATTTATTAGCAGATGGAGTCAGAACCAAACATGTATTGTGGGCAAGACAAAAGTTCACAGAGAGCCTCTGCGGCTGGGTCAAGACAGAACAAAAGTTCATCAACGGACTCTGTGGCTGATTCAGGATAGGATGAGAGCGTGTCGCTGGATGCCACCACCGTGCATGTAGCTGAAGCAAGCACCACCACTTTGTGAGGTTCTGCAGCATATGCAGCCACCTCTGGAGATTCAGCGGTAATGTACGTGGCCCAGGTACACCATAAGGCGACGCCCATTATGGGGAGTGCTGCAGACAGGGGAATCAGTTCAGGAGCAGGAGGACTAAAATTAATTGGTTTGGGGAAACCAGCTGTTCGAACTGACACCAGCGGTGAATCCTCCACATTGGATCCTAACTTCTGACGTTTGATGACGGGCTCACCTGACAGAACAGAGGAGGGTCGTGGTACGAAAACCACAACAAGACGTCACTCTGGAGTGTCAGACATAATGTTGCAAGGCTCTGAAAGATCAGCAGAGATGTGATGTGACTCTGGACGATCAGCGGAGACGTGAAGTGACATGACTCTGGACGATAAGCAGAGACGTGACATGACTCTGGACGATAAGCAGAGACGGGACATGACTCTGGACGATAAGCAGAGACGGGACATGACTCTGGACGATCAGCAGAGACGGGACATGACTCTGGACGATCAGCAGAGACGGGACATGACTCTGGACGATCAGCAGAGACGGGACATGACTCTGGACGATCAGAGTAGACGTGACTCTGGAAGATCAGCGGAGATGTGAAGTGGCTCTGGGAGGTCTGCTGAGACATGACGAGGCTCTGGGAGGTCTGCTGAGACATGACAAGGATCTGGAATGTCTGCTGAGACGTGACGTGGCTCTGGAAGGTCCAATGAGAAGTGACAAGACTCTGGAGGGTCTGCTGAGATGTGATGAGGTTCACGAAGATCAACTGTGACTTGACTGGGCTCAAGAAGATCAACTGTGACTTGACTGGGCTCAAGAAGATCAACTGTGACTTGACTCACGTAGATAAACTGTGACTTGACTTAGCAAGATCAACTGTGACTTGATTTGGTGTTGTGATGGCCAACATTTTGTGAGTGGGTTCTAGCGCAGCCATCAATAAAGGCATAGAAGTAATGTTGTGTTCCTCCACGACTCCCACAGTGAACAAAGGACAACACAAAATTAAGGCATAGTCCATAAAGTCTCTTAGACTGCAATTGAACTTCCCTTCAGGAAACCAGGATTTTATGGGCTCATTTAGGCCAAATCGGAAAATGTCCTTCAAAGCCACATCATCAAATGGAACTTGAAAACATAACTCACAGAATTGATGAACGTATTCCTCAATGGATAAGTCTCTTTGCCAAAAACGTAGTAGCTGGTCGACTGGATCCATGGTTGGACTGGAAACGCTCATAAAGGGTGCTGGATCTTGGTTTGGCTGAGTATTCTGTAACGTATGGGACGGGACAATGGAGTTGGAGATCCACGCACAGGCTTTATTAATAGGATGAGTGTAGTCATACAGGCAGAGGGTCAAACACCAGCAAACAGATACAAGAAGGCAAGGCAAAACAGTAATCCAAACACAGGCAAATGTCTAGGCAGGAAGCAAACGATGATAAACAAGGAAACAGTCCAGGTTCAAAAACACAGGCACGGCAAGGAACAAGGAACACGGAGACAAGGTTGGATACAAGGCTAAACAATCCACCTTTTTCCTTACTTCTCCATGGGGGGCGCCATATTGGTGAGTTACTTCCGGTAGGATGCTCTGAGCTTCCATTTAGTAATTGTTATCAGCTAGACAACGTTCCTAGTGATGGCGAATAGTGGAGGTTCTGGGAGAATTTGTGCTGTTAAAGGTTGTCACAACAGCTACAGAAAGCTCAAAAAACTTCTGGAAGATGAGTGTTACGACCACAAGCCAACAACAAAAGCGGAATGTAAATGTCCAAAACCATTTAAATTGCACAAGATGCCAACCAACGATGATGCCAAGATGCCAAAAGACAATGGCTCGCTGCACTTAATTTGAAATTACTGCCACGTAACATCCATGTATGTTCATTCCATTTTGTGGACAGACAACCAACAATGGAAAATCCTTATCCTGAACTTTGGCTTGGATACGATCGTCAATTAAGAAAGAAGAGAAGATGACAAACTTGTCCAGACCAAGGTGAGTCTATTCACTAACGTTTTTTTATTTACAAGGCTAAAGTGCTACTAGGTCAGCAGAATTAATCAAAATACGGCTTATGATATAGATACTGTGTTTTTATGTGTGCTTAAACATCTTTAAGAAACCAGCCTTTCCTTCAGCACTTGAATGTTAACTTGTAGCATAAGTGTACGTGTTGCGTTGTTTTCACTGCCTGATTCAGATTGGACAACAAGAGGAGTTTGATTCATTTAACATATGACTTTAGCATCGGCTCTTTAAATTAACCATTCTCACTCACAAAATCGTATGTAGTTTGATTCAGTATGATGAATCATTTAAATGAGTCTGACTTGAACTCAAATTTAAGCTCCACTTTGAGTGTCAACCAGGCACTATTTTTAAATGGATATAAAGAAATTGTGTTTTTATTCTGTTCCCTTTTGTCAAAGAGGTCTTGTTCTTGTAAAGAGTTTACCCAAGTGTGCAGACCCTTAAAGGTGCCATCGAATGGAAAATTGACTTTACCTTGACAAGAGTTCAGTACATGGAAATGACATACAGTGAGTCTCAAACACCACTGTTTCCTCCTTCTTATGTCAATATCATTTGTTTAAAAGACTTCCGAGGAACAGGCGAATCTCAACATAACACCGACTGTTACGTAACAGTCGGGATCATTAATATGTACGCCCCCAATATTTGCAAAAATATTGAAACAATAAAGAAACAATAAGGGCCACAACACCAGAGGCATTTAAGCTGTTTTATCCCAAGTTTACTTGTATCTTAGACTGCAGTGAAAGTGAAATCCAAAAGCCAAGGAACCTGGACTCAAGGTCTGAATCACTACTATGCTTGCAACACTATTAAATATTTAGTGGCTATTGCACCTTGTGGTCTAGTAATGTTTATATCAGCAGCATATGGGGGCCGCTGTAGTGACAAATTTATCACGTGTGACTTTGGTATTCTTGAATACTTTAAACTGGGAGATGCAGTGATGGTGGATAGGGGTTTTTTGATTAGAGACTTGTTGAATGAAAGACAAGTCAACTTGATAATTCCTCACTTCGCCAACAAAACACAGCTGACAGAAGAAAAAGTCACATGCAGTCGCAGGATTGCAAATGTACAGATACACGATGAACGTGCAATTAGGAGACTGAAAGTGTACAAGGTGTTGTCTCAAACCTTGCCTATCACTCTTATGCCAAAGATTGATAAAATTCTCTGTATATGTGCAGCTTTAGTAAATTTGCATGGTGACCTGATCCGTGAAGCAGATAATTAATGCTCAGACTGTTGCATGTGGTGAAATTTGTACATATGCATCTAATCACAATACTTGACATTTTTAATTCTAAAAAAAATCTCTCCCAATATATATATTTTTGGGTACTTTGTACATACACTTTTTAAATTAGTCTAAAAAACATTCAATACAAAACGCAAAACCTGTAAACAAGGAAATATAAAATAAATCCAAAATTTTGAAAACAGATGACAGATTACCAGAAATTTTTTTTCCTCTTACATGTCAGGATCTGTACACTTTAAAAAAAAAACACGTCTTGTTAGTTTTTGTTTGTACCAGTAGTTTCAGGTTTTTTGACAATATTTAGGTATTTGTCATTCAGTTTGAGTCGTCCAGCAATGAATTCATCCACTACCCTTGGAAGCATTACATTACAGTAGAGGTCTGCATTCCCGTGGCTGTCCGCGGGACCCGATAAGATTTCTTGCTGCGCGGGATTAAATTTTGAATGAAAGGTGGATTGCGGTCGGTAATTATAGCATACTTTAGGCAGGAGCAGGCGGTCTGACAATAACCCGGTCGCTCCCGAGATGCTTTGACATCAGTGCATCTGTGCTTGTGCTTGAGCTTGAAGTGAACAAAACTTTCTGCAGTGGTGGCGTTCACACAGTCACCAGTCCTCTGTCCTAAGAAACTTGGCAAGATATGTTCTTTGCATTAGAGGTCTGCGCGAGTGCACCTTCAGAGAACATTCAACCTTTGTGATCGGATTTGGGAGGAGAAACGTTCTGAAACGGTCGTCAGTCAGCGTCATTCTGATATTTCGTGTTAAAAAAGATTTCATTTTGCAGTATAGCTAGTAAGCCAACAGTTTTCGTTTATGTAATTTTGGCTTAGCCTATAGTTTTCAGTGACATGTTATAGGCTATTTAATTTAACCTATTTTTCTCTGTAATATTTAGCCTATTATTCTTTGTGACATTTTTTTCTCTGACATTTTTTAGGGTGTTGACAGCATCATAGACAAATAACAAATACAAATTTTGTATATATGCTGTTATCCCCAATCACTCTCCTTCTTTAGGGGATTGCCTCGTTCTCTCTCCCATACTTCGTAGCCGCATTACCCTAAAAAGGTAGGGAAGAGATGCTCTCTCATGAATTTATCAGGATTTGTTGTAACTCATACTGGTACACCTTTAGCTGAACTAGCAGTGATCCTTATCTGTCTTGCACTATGCCAGACCTCTGACAAGCTCTGATTTTGTGTTTGAATATCCAATTCAGCTGCCTGGTCCCTGTTCATTTCTATGTATTTGTTGTAAAATGCTTCACATTTACTGCAAGTCAAAGTCTTCCCATGTGGCTGATGGGGTTCTAAGCTCTCAGTGTCATCTGTCTGCTCTGATACATTGGTATCACTGGACTATTTTTTAGTTCAAAAATTGGTTTTGTGTCAACTACGCAGGAGCATCCAGCAGTTTCCACTACGCCATTATTTTGTAACATAACCCACGTGATGTGATTGGGTTTATTTTAAAGCCTGACTCAGCTCTACCTCCGCTTTTAGGAACGTGAACTGCTGATGATTGTGACAAAGAATTCTTCAAATATTATTACTCAGTGGGTAATTGTATGCTTCCGTGCTTTTATAATTTCTTAGCTCCTTGCTGTCTGCACCCTCAGACAAAACAAGATAATTGAATATGTCAACATATGTGACTGCTGGCCATTGTTTCATATCATCAATCCAGGAGGTGGCGCTGGTCAATTTTGTAGGATGAGGAACAGACAAAGTTACGTTGTTTATGGCCTTTTTTAAATAGTCCTGCTGCCACCGCAAACTAATTTTGCCATCGCTTGTTGACATTAAAATGAAGTAAAACAGATTACAACAACCTTATTTTCAGAGATGTTCAAGTAACTTTAACGCCTAACTGACTAAACGCATAAAGTTGCGAACTTGAAGTCTTGAGCATCCTCCCTACGTGCACGCGAAAAAGCATAATGGGTAATTTAGCATTCTGTGAAAAAGGTGGATACTCAGCAATGAGTGTGTGTTTGTGAGGGCAGCTTATAAAGTGTCACTGTTGGGAAACAGGTGTGAATGTGATCAGTGCTCTAGTTCTACAGTAAGTCCACTTGAAGGAGTGAATGAACCGACTGAGTGAATTCGGACACTTTTCTGTAAAATTATACTCAGGGATGCGCAGTATTTATGATATATGTATTTCAAATACGTATTTCAAATACAAAATAGTATTTTGTAATTTGTATTTGATAGGGTTGATGAAAATGGCTTTGTATTTTGTATCAGAATACTTTATTGTTTTGTATTTTTAAAATACTGTAAAATACTTTGTAAGAAGTCTACATGATGACATCATAAAAATGCAACCTCTGATTGGTGCTTACTCAATAGTTTGCCCAGACTCGTTGAGTTCAGAACAAATGTAAAGTTTAGATTTTGGTTTTATTAGCTTAGGCTTAAATAGTTTACTAATTTACATAATGTTCTTAAACTATTATACCGAGCAGCAGCCCCCTATATCTATGATTAACATTCATATGATTAATTAGTTAGAATCTAGTTGCTATTAATACAGGTGCCATCAGTTGTCTTCTTATGAATGACTTGTTTGTCAGTGAGTCAGTGTTGCTGATGCAAAGTAGGCCCTTCATTACCAAACACCAAGTAACTAAATTAGGATACAATTATTAGCGAGTCATTCACAAACATTAAACTGTTGGTTACTTTAAAACTAACCTTCATCTGCGAGATCACAGGCATATATGAATATCTGATCTGTTAAATATGTAAATTTTCACTGCTAGAGGTCGCTTATTCAGTCGCTTATCCTTGATTTTGTGAAATCTTGGGAGGTGTTGTCTTTAAGTCTACAGCCAGTGGAAAAGAATCGGGACAGGACTCGGTCAGAAATCATGTTCATGGATGAGATTATTAACGTTACCTTTTGATGTTGGAGCTGAACGAGGCAGCTGGAGCGAATGTTAATGAGAGACGAGCACGACACATGCCTCGAGAGCAGGAACTTTTATTATGCCACAGTCGCTGCTTCCGCTTTTTTCGGTCGTATGTGGGGTAATGTGTGCTGTTTATCATATTAGATACATTTGAGTGTTGAAAGTTGTTATAATGCTACTCTGTGCGTTCGCTCAGCAATAAAACTGGAAATTGACGGTATGATTTCATTGATAGGCGACGCACGGACACGGCCTGTGTCCTGTTTAAAATTGCTTATTTCTCTGGATTTAATAATTCTTGGAAACATTTGGGATAATGTAAGTACACAAGTCAACAAAATATATAACATTGTTCTAGAGGTTTTTAAATATTTTAATCCAAAAATCTTATTGTACATATTGTCCCTTTAACTAGTTTCATATGTCAGATTTACTGCAGAGAAAAGCTGTTGCTATCAAACATTGTTTACTTAATCAGCTGAGTCAGTGTAATGGTGAAGAGATAGATCAAATGGGCCAGCTGATGGAAGGTTTGCGAAGAAATTTCATGCTTCCTTGTAAAAGTATGTATTAGTATTTTCAAAATACAAAAATACAGTAGTTTGATACATGGTGTGGCTGCTGTATTTTGTAGTTTATTTTGATACATTTAAAATGAAGGTATTTGGTATTTTATTTTAAAATACATTTTGATGTATTTTTGCCCAACCCTGATTGTAGAGCTGGACATTTTAATAATGATCAAATTCAGCTTTGAGAATAAAACCAACCTGTTTGTTCCTCAGTTTCTTCATGTTTCACACTGAATGTTTCTTCAATCTTTATGTCTTCAGTCTCCTCTTTAATAAACACGTCTTCAGTTTCCTCTTTAATAAACACCATCTTCATGTCTTCACTCTCTTCCTCTTTAATAAACGCCATCTTTAAGAAGAGAATAATTAACAGAGTTAATGGTCTAACATGATTTTTTTTTTAAAAAAACACACTAAAAACTAACACTGCAAATTAACAGACTTAATATTTAGGCATTTACGACTGATGAAAACATGTTTAGGTTGTTTGTTAGTGTTTCTGTTGTTTTCATTTGTGCACTGTTCACATGCACACGATTCACTGAATCATTTCTCAAAGTGTTTGACTCAATTGACTCGGAGTTGAAAAGTTCAGTTTCTCCATCATTACTCTCCAGAGACTGAACTCGTGTTCATGATAAACTGATTTATGACTGATGAAAACATGATTAGTTAGTTTGTTAGTGTTTGTTGTTCTCGTTCATGTTCACTGTTTGAGCAGCACGTGTCGTGATTCACTGAATAATTTCTCAAAGTGTTTGATTCAATTGACTCGGAGTTGAAAAGTTCAGTTTCTCCATCATGACTCTCCAGAGACTGAACTCGTGTTCATGATAAACTGATTTATGATATATAGAGAGAGAAATGAGACGCAGGTTTACTGTTTCTCATCAGTGGATGAGCTTTACTCACACAAATATCCTTCATTACAGTTAGATAAATAAATAAACATTAAATAGTAAATAAACTAATTTACCATCGCCTGTTTAAAACAAAACACACAACTATTAATCATTGTACTGTTTCTATCGATTAAAAAATTCTTAAAACAAACCTTTCTTCAGCAGAATCACAGCAGATGCAGGATCGCGGCGCAGTCTTATGACGTCATTTAGTCACTCCAAAATAAAAGTCCTGTTCAGACGCTGCATTGTCTACAAGCACAGAAGTGCATTGAAATCTAACTGCTTTACCGTATAATCTTTGTATTTAAAATAAAAACAGTGATAAATATGATACAAACATGTTATAAATGTTGTATGAGTTCATAATGTGTCCGAGTTGAAACACATTAAATGTCAGTCATTGTGAATTTGTGTAATAAAAAATTAGTGTTTTACCTAAAGACACACACACACACATATATACACACACACATATATATATATATATATATATATATATATATATATATATATATATATATATATACTATTAATTTGAGTCTAAAAATAGTAAAATGTGTAGAAAGTTATCTTTCAAGTCTTTAAAGGGGACCTATTATGCAAAATTGAGTTAAATACCTTGAGTTAAATTTGACGACAGTGTGTGTCCCTTCCTTTGTTGCGGCCTTTTTGGAGCCATGGGTCGTAACAAATGGGGGCTCGTCCATTTGGATTTGTTTAGTGTTAACGTCTTTTACTGCTATTGTGTTGACCGGAAAAGCACAGCTAGTTTTTTCCGCTTTGAGTAGTGAAGATTGTCAAGATTATGAGAGAATTAAATTGGTAGTGTTAAAAGCTTACGAATGTGTGTCTGAAGCATATTGTCAACGTTTCAGGGCGTGTAAGAAGGAACTCAGGCAGTCTCATTTGGAGTTTGTACACAATTTTTTCCTGAACCTTTTGAACATCTTATCATTGACTGTGTGGGCCCTTTACCAGCTTTCAAATCGGGTAGTAAGTACTTGTGGACTATAATGTGTTTGAATACATGTTTTCCTGTTGCTTACCTACTGTGTTGTTCACTTCTTGTTCAACAGTAAAAGCTTTATCACAATTTATGTCTATCTTTTGTAACAGTTTTTCTGTCACATTAGTTCCCAGTAGCTTTCGTATGTTATAGCTAACCCAATCAGTAGGGGGTGATCAATAGTCATTGACTGACTGCCTAAAAGGGGATAGAGAAGAAGTACTGGGCAGGAAGTAGTGTGCTAAGCACATGGGATTGCCTTGTCTGAATAACCACACTTGCGGTTTTGGCCACTTGAGAGTTTGTGCACGCAACAGGAAGTAAGTGTGCATGACCGTCCCATGTCTTAAAAATACCCAAGTGCAGTGCACTTAATGCACACTAAACTTGAGTGGACATCCATGACATGCGGAGTCCCTCAAGGTTCAATACTTGCACCCCTCCTGTTCATCCTATATATGCTGCCACTGAGCCAAATAATGAGAAAGACCCAAATTGCATATCACAGCTATGCAGATGACACCCAGATTTACCTAGCCCTATCACCTAACGACTACAGCCCCATTGACTCCCTGTGCCAATGCATTGATGAAATTAAAAATTGGATGTGCCTAAACTTCCTTCAGTTAAACAAAGACAAAACTGAAGTCATTGCGTTTGGAAACAAAGATGAAGTTCTCAAAGTGAACATGTACCTTCACTCTAGGGGTCAAACAACTAAAAATCAAATCAGGAATCTTGGTGTGATTTTGGAGTCAGACCTGAGTTTCAGTAGCCATGTAAAGACAATAACTAAATCAGCATATTATCATCTCAAAAATATTGCAAGAATTAGATGCTTTGTCTCCAGTCAAGACTTAGAGAAACTTGTTCATGCTTTCATTACCAGCAGGGTGGATTATTGTAATGGACTCCTCACTGGTCTTCCCAAAAAGACCATAAGACAGCTGCAGCTCATACAGAACGCTGCTGCCAGGATTCTGAGCAGAACCAGAAAACATGAACACATCACACCAGTCCTAAGGTCCTTGAACTGGCTTCCAGTTGCATTTAGAATTGATTTTAAAGTACTGTTACTTGTTTATAAATCACTCAATGGCCTAAGACCTCAATACATTGCAGATATGCTCATAGAATATAAACCTAACAGATCACTCAGATCATCAGGATCAAGTCATTTAGAAATACCAAGGGTTCACTCAAAGCAAGGAGAGTCTGCTTTTAGCTGTTACGCCAGCTGCAGCTGGAACCAGCTTCCAGAAGAGATCAGGTGTGCTCCAACAGTAGCCACATTCAAATCCAGACTGTATGTTAGTGATAGCTGGGGCACTCTTATTAAACGTGTTCATGCTGTATTGAGGCGTTTGTCCAAGGCTAAGCTCACTGTAAACTTGGCAAAATGTGAGTTTGCTCGGGCTACACTGGCTTACCTCGGGAAAGTGGTAGGAACATGCAAAAGTCCAGGCTATTAAAAAATTTCCTGTGCCTGTCACTAAAAAAGAACTGATGAGGTTCTTGGGATTAGTGGGCTATTATAGTTTCTTCTGTTGTAATTGTTCTACCATTGTAGCCCCTCTTACTGATCTTCTGAAAGGTCATGTGAAGTTTGTTTGGTCTTCCAACTGTGAAATAGCATGTGACCATTCTTCAGGGCTCCTCAAAGTTTGACTTTGTTATTTTTTCCTTTTGTTACACTTACACTGGCGCTACACTACATTACAGTTCATGCCTACACCTTACTCTACATAACTGATTCAACTGACGTTACAGTTGCACTTGTTTGGTTTACGTTGTATTTTGTTAATAAACCTTGAGTTAAATTTGACGACAGTCGCTTCCTTTGTTGCGGCCTTTTTGGAGCCATGGATCGTAACACACTAAGTGTTTTTGAAAGTTTTGTTTGGTTTAATAATTAACATTACCTTTGCGAGTCTGTCTCTCACTCGCTCGTGAACAGGGACATTCAAATGCTTAACAAGAAAAATGCATCATGTGGCTTAAAGACAAACACAAAATTCTGTACATATATATTAAAGCATACTGGAGATATGCATGAGCCCAAAATATGAATGCAACAAGCTTACGTTTACATGTCCTCTTATGTAAAGAAAACGCTTAATGCATTTTCTTTACATATCTTTACAATGCATCTCTGATATTAAAGAGACCATATTCTGTTTACTAATAAAGCACAAATGTGCAGAAAAACAGATGAGACCAAAATAAAAACTTTCAGTATCACTTAAAATGCCTAAGCCATTTTATAAAGGGAATAAATTGTTTAATGTGTAATTAAACATGCTGTGTTCATGTTCTCATCTGCACATCTTTTAATATCACTAAGTATATTAAACCAACGTTTTTTCAACGTCAGGGTGTTACACACAGAAGGGGATGGAGACACAGGTAAGAGGTGTTTATTTAGCAACCAGAGGATGAATAGCAGAATGCAGGTGAGTAAAGTCAGGATTAGCTTGTGACTGTAGCAGTGACTGGATCTGATGTTGATTCTTATCTTTCCTAGGGAACGTGGATGCAGGCGGACGTGGAGTAGGCAGGACGCGATAACACTCACTGGAGACACAGAGACACTAGGAATCACAGAGAACACTGGAGACAGGTAAACAGGCGTGGAAGGAGTCCGTAAGGTAAGCATAGCAGGTAGGTATGCATTAACGAGACCGGACAATGACTGTGTGATCTGGAGTGTCTTAAGTAGTGCCACTGATGTGGGAGGTGATGAGTGTCAGGTGGAGCTAGTTAATACTCAGGGGAGGGAGTGCGTTGTGATTGGGTGAGTGAAGAGCCTGGCTTGTCTGTGACACAGGGAACCACTACTAAACTCTTCACAAGCTCCTAGCGTTTTGATTTTGGTTGTCATTTGTTGAAATAAATATAAAAATACAGTGTACAGTGACATGCCCTAATGATAAGAAATGTTCAGATTTTTTGTTATTGTTCAGTAAAACCTTGAGACATACAGCTTCATTAGTTAACATGTTAATTCATTATCACAAACTGACAATGAAAAATACTTATGAAGCATTAACTGCTCTTAGTTAATGTTAATTTCTTATTTACTGTTTAATAACATTACAAAAATTAAATAAAACGTATTTAATGGTCCTGGATCAGTTGTATTTCTTAACACATTAACTAAAAAAAAAACTGTATCAAATGTAACTATTGCTCAATCTTAGTTAATGCATTAAACAATGAGACTTTATTGTAAAGTGTTACACCTGTTGTTCTTTATAGCCTAATGTATTATTGTATTTAAAGCTGCAGTCTGCGATTTTTGGCCCTCTAGCAGTTAATAAACAGAACTGCATGCATCTTGCGGAAGAAGATTTTAGCCGGAGCTACTTTTCTGCGTGTATGTCTGTGGCGAGTCACACAGTCACTGTGACGGGTCCTACCAGTCCGGTCTGAAATAGTCTGTATATAAACACTATAAACATATATAAACACATTATAAACACACTATAAACACATTATAAGTGTACCATAATGATTCAGGGTAAGACAAAAACATTGGAATCATTGCATTCTCATTATAGAATTTTTGTAAATTTTGAACACAAAAATTACGGACAGCAGCTTTAAACAGTTCTTTTTGTTATTACAAAGATTTCTTAAAGGTGCAATATGAAATAATTTTGTCTGCTAGAGTTCGCTAGAGGCTTATACAAAAAGGCGTAGCTTGACGCCAAGTTTAAGAGCGGAATCTTGAATATCATATTAAATATTGGATGGCTTGTGTTGGCATGCAATTCATTTTAAAACGTATTGTATGATGGAGAAAATTATGTATTACTGTTAATAAAAATAAAGCTGCATCTGATTATGCTATGTTAGCTCTTTAAAAAAAATAGTGTTTTTCTCTGAGGCATGGTAAAGCATGGTACTCGCAAAAAAATCAAGAAAATTAGACTGAAACAATAAGACTAAACGTGTTGAGCTAAATAACAACAATTCATTTTCTGTCTATAAATATACCAAAACAGTTGTTCCCTTGTCTATTAAAACGTGTAAATATTAAAATGTCTTTGTTGTTTCCATGGTTTCTACAAAATAAAACCAGAAACGCAGGTATGACGTAATTGACAGGCGACTCCTCACACGTCCCGGAGCCTTGGTTAAAATTGCAATTTTCTCACGATTTACAAATATTTGGAAACATTTGGGATATTGTAAATACTTAAGTGAACAAAATATATAACACTGGCCTAGTGGTTTTTGGATATTTTACTGCAAAAATATTACATATTGCACCTTTAAACCTGTTATACTATGACAACACTTTTTTTGCAACTTATTTCAATACCATGATAAAAGCTTCAGCAATTAATCACAACATGAAAATTTGATACGTCACATCCCTAGTTCAGTAGTCAGGGCACTGATCAGAGAGTCAGCCACATTCATTTACATAAAATACTGATTCACGACTTAGGGAGCTGATTGAGATACAGGGAATGTCTCACAAACGTTTTAGGTCTTCTGTAGCTAGATGGATTAATCCACATAGCTCTCTCCATTTACTCACTAATCTTCCAGAAAAATGCTCCATCAGTTCTGCCGAAATTCGTTTACGTCTGCGCGAATCATTTCCCACCGGACTGCTTAGTGAACGAATATCAATACAAAGGGACAATAAAAAACAGAGACTGTGCTAAAAATATGCTACTCAAGGATATACAAGTAAAAACTGTTCGTGATCCAGCTTACAGTCTCCAGAGTGATACTGGATACTGCAGTAATGAAGATGAGAGCACTTTATTACAGTTCATCGGAGTTGATTTACGGATATAAAGTTTACCAGTTTATTAAGCACCACCCGAAAGGCATAAGGTCTTTATATATTTGTTTACTGTTAGTTGTAATGAGTGTTTCTATGTTCTTCTCTGTGTATGATGGTGATAATACAAGGGAAAGAGAGAGAGTTTATGGATAATATTTTAATGCACACTTGCACTGTGTTTTATTAAGCTCTTACAGAGATTTTCTAGAGTGAAAACAGATGCTTCATCTTTTGTGTGAAGTACAATAAACATCATAAAACTCAAGTTTTGGCCATCATTCGGATGGTACAACAGGCTTGTACTAATATAGTGGATAAAAACAAGAAGACAATATAAGTTATAACTGTAATTTAACTAAACTATACCTGTTCTGTCTCCATGCAGCATATATTCGCAGTTTCTGACATTATTGTGCATCCTGACTGAATCCTGACAGGGGAGAACGAGCTCTTGAAGCTCCGCCCTCTTAGACCGAGCACAGCAGCTCATTTGCATTTAGGGTGTACTCACACTAGGCACGGTTGCCTTGAACCAAGCCCGAGCACGATTGTCCCCCTCCCCACTCCCCCGGTGGCCTGCACTCACACTGCACTTAACGTTCCAGGCCGGAGCACACTTGCGTCATATATGATGCAACTTTTTGAATGAAAGAAAACAGGAAGAAATGCACAGCCTAATATATATAATGCATACTGCCTAATATATTTATAATTTATGCCACGCACCGATTTTCACTTGCACTTATCAGAGGATTATTACAGCAGCTGACATTAATGGAGGAATTTAAAGCTTTACTCGCAAACTACAATATCTATTCATCAATAAGGTGAGAATCAGACCCTTTATAAACACAAATACACTCAAATTAATTACATGATTTGATAAGTGTACTATCAGAGTAGTAATAAAGATGTTTTTTCATCGTAATGATGACAGTAGCGCACACAAAGTAGTAGCTGTTTCGTGCTTTGGCATGGTTAGTGCTCACACTGGATGCGAACCGCGCTCAAGCCCAACTGAACTGCGCTCTGGCCCACCTCTTCCAAGTGGGCCAGGGCGGCTAAACGAACCACACCAGGGCACGGAATGGAGCACTCACACTTGTCAAACGAACCGGGCTTTGAGGGTCAAACGCGCTCGGGCACAGTTCGGAGCACCTAGTGTGAGTACACCCTGGACCACACTGAATTAGCTCGTTTTTGCTCAACCACTAAAAGTGGCAATTTTAACATGTTATAAAAAATTATCTGGGGTATTTTGAGCTAAAACTTCACATACACACTCTGGGGACATCAGAGACTTATTTTTCATCTTGTAAAATGGGGCATAATAGGTCCTCTTTAAAGGGTCATGAAATCACAGAACACATTGAAAACACAAAAGGTACTCATTAATGTTATTTATAATTTGAAATTATTTTTTTTTGCTTTTTTTCAGAGCAATGGCAGTGATGTCTCGCACTTATACTTCAATGAGTGTCAGACATCACTGCCGTTGTCAGAGCGCAATCAGACCTCACTAAGCAAATGCTGAATGCAGTTGGACATAGTGGTATATTAGAAGTAAAAAATTATATAAATACTGTTCGGTTTCTCGCACAAACTGATCGTTTCGTGTCTTAGGACATCAATGTGCTGTCATGAGCCGCAGGGTTTAATTTGGATTTGTCTATGCATATTTTTTTATTCTTATAGTCAAGTCAAGTCACCTTTATTTATAAAGCACTTTTTACAATGCAGATTGTGTCGAAGCAGCTTTACAGTGATAACTGGTACATAATTTTGGCTGCACAGCCAAGAATAGTGTCAATGCAGGCAGATCAAAGCACTGTTGAATAAATGTCAAGAATACTGTTGAATATCAAATGTCAAGTCAAATGTCAAGTGTCCCCAACTAAGCAAGCCAAAGGCAACAGCGGCAAGGAACCCAAACTCCAACTGGTGACATCACTGGTGTTAAAATGGAGAAAAAAACCTTAGGAGAAACCAGGCTTAGTCGGGGGGCCAGTTCTCCTCCGGCGAACAGTGCTTTGTTACGATTCAGGTTGCTATCATAAGTCAGATGGGATCACAACATTCAAAGTATTTATTCCAGTTGAGGATCGTATTCATCACGCCGGTATGGACGGTCTGTTGAGGAACTGTGCTACTGGCTGTCATGTCGATGAGGCCTTCACAATGGATGATCTAGTTGACTCGATCTCTGCTGATACTTCAGGGCTGCGTTGTGGTCGCGTCAGGGCACCGGTCCTCGGTCTCATCTGGATACGGCCCGGATCCGGTTGACTACGGTAAACCTCGGGATAAACAGAAAAACTAATATTAGCGTAGATGCCATTCTTTTTCTGATGTAACGAGTACATCTGGTGTTATAGGAAGTGTTCCCGGTTCCGGCTGACCTAATTTATGCAGCCTAATAATCCTTTAACGGATTTGAAAATATAAATTGATAATGTGTTATGTGTATGCCAGGTTAAAGAGATGCGTTTTTAGCCTAGATTTAAACTGACAGAGTGTGTCTGCATCCCGAACAATGCTAGGAAGATTGTTCCAGAGTTTAGGTGCCAAATAGGAGAAGGATCTACTGCCTGCGGTTGATTTTGATATTCTAGGTATTATCAACTGGCCTGAATTCAGAGATCGCAATAAACGTGAAGGACTATAATGTTTTAAGAGCTCGCTCCGGTACTGGGGAGCTAAACCATTTAGTGCTTTTTAAGTAATTAACAAGATTTTAAAATCTATACGATGTTTATAAATTGTGTTATAATTGACATGCATTATACGGCTGACAGACGGCAACGGCTGTAGTTAAAAATCATCGTTTGTGTTCTACTGAAGAAACAAAGGCACCTACATCTTAGATACCCTGGGGGTAAGCAGCTAAACATCAAATTTTCATTTTTGGGTGAACTATCTCTTTAATTTTTCTTCCGGGAAACATTCAAGTATCTTCTGTTGCTTCTGAAGGTAAGTACTAAATGAAAAAAAAAATATTTCAACAAAATAAGAAAAATTTGGACTTCTTCATCCTGTTCAAAAGTTTACACCCCCCAGCTCTTAATGTACTGTGTTTCCTTCTGTAGCATCAGTGAATGTTTGAACCTTTTTTAATAGTTGAGTTTGAGTCCCTCAGTTGTGCTCAGTGTGAAAAGACGGATCTCAAAATCATTCAGTCACTGCTGGAAAGGGTTCAAATATGCAAAAAATCCTTGAAAACTGAAGAATCTGCAGTACATGGAGGATTTTTCTAAAGAACAGAGCTCAGTTTAATTGCTCAGAACAAACAAGGGACTCATGAACAACCATCAAAGAACAACAACAAAAAAAAAGGTCATAGATCATCCAGGTAACCACACACAGTATTAAGAATCAAGGGTTCACATACTTATGAATGGAGTTATTTTAATAAATTCAGCTATTTTGTCTTGTGGATTATATGTAAACATCTTTTATGTCAAATATCTTACTCAGGACAGTACTAAATAAAAAATAACATACATTTTGTATGATCTCTCTTATTTTGTTAAAATTATTCAAATTTTCACAGATTCTGCAAGGGGTTCCCAAACTTTCGCATACCACTGTAACACTCTCTGATTGAAGACTCTGGCTGCATCTGAAACTGCCTACTTCTCTACTATATAGAAGGGTAAAAGCAGTAGCTGAGTGAATAAGTATGTCCGAATCCTTAGTATTCATAAAAGAGTAGGTGAGAATTACCTGGGTGACATCTAATGCGAGATTCAGACATGCGTCTACTCAAAGTGCATCCGAATATGCCTACTTACCTACTATATAGTAGGGGAAAATAGTACATGAAAGAACTAGTATGTCCGAAAACCTCAGTAATCATAAAAGAGTAGGCGAGAAGTTCCCGGATGGTGTACTGCTCCCGCCCAGATTCTGAAGTGTTCATCCGATGGACACTCTTCTATCCCAGGAGGACACGGGAGAGGATACGTCATACTTGAACATGGAGGAGAAAAGTGGAGGTAAACTAACCCTTTAAGCCCCCAAATAGAAACGGTATGAAATGTATGTATGCATTTATATTAAGGTAGTATCTTGAAAAAGTAAACTAAGAAAATACTTAGACACTTACATTTATTTACAGGTTTGCTTTTGGCAGATGCTTTTATCAAAAGTGACTAAGAGTGCTCTTATTACAGGGATGATCCCCATTGATTAACCTGGAGTAAAGTGTCTTGATCAAGGACGGTGACGGCTGCGGAGATTGAACCAGCAACCTTCTGCTTACCTTTAGCCCACTACACCACTAAAATAATAAAGCTGAAACAAAAAAATAGCATGCAGTTGTAAAAATATTGAATGAAATATGGCAAGAAACCAAATTCTGACATGAATTATAAAACATTTTAATCAGTTTAAATGTTTTACATGTAGTCTTGTCCATGGAGAGCACACAAATGTTTGCAGCAGGCACAGCAGCAGCCAGATTGTCCTGCACATCTTCTCCCACTCTTGCTTCAAGGCTGTGGGTTTCAGGGGTCCTTCATCATCATGGTCTTCCTCATCCTCTGGATCAAAGATGTCCCCATTGAGAGGAGCAGCAATGAGGAACATTATAGATGGCAAAAACAGGCGAAGGTTTTCATGGTGGTCAGCTGCTTCATCAAAATAAAGCTGCAGAATTGGCACAGCTGTGTTGAAATGGCAGCAGGGCTGAAATATGCGATTTTAAGAAGTAATATATTTAAGTATTGGTCAGCATTTTTTATTATTATTATTATTGTGTATAAATGTTTGGGTGTTCTAGCAATGGTGTTTATTCTGGAGTAATCTTATTTTTAATAGTAATAAGTCAGTCTTCTCTAAAGGCGAGATCTTCGAGCAGCTGCCCAACATCTCCTTTGTGCAGACATTGCAAATGCTGAGGAAAACCGTACTAGGTAGGGTGTTAGTGCACCTGTCACTCATATCTTTTTTAGGGGTTCAAGAGCGTAGCGCTGAAACCCTATTGTAATTGTTAAATTTTCCAAGGATCAGCATTCTGCCCTAAAAGTGATCGGGCAGACCAAACCGTAAGTTGTAGAGACTTGAAACTTTGAGGGCTGGTAGTACTCAAACCGCCTACAGCATCACCAAGGCTCGCCCCGATCGGCCTGACGGGGGCGCTACAGGGGTCAAAAGTACAAAATGGCTCATAACTCCTGAACCGTTATGGGGTGTTCACACCATACGCGACTTGCGCGTAGTTGGATGCTTGGACATTTTGAGTTTACTCGCTTCATTCGCGCATGACATTCACTTCACAACAGATGTGAATTCGCATCATGAGAGGGGCTCTCCCTATCCTTTATGTGTCCCAGACTCTTCTACTTCTTTCTGCACACTTCCTCTGAATAAACACAACTCATCAGCGGGAAAATAGTTGTAAATTACACCGAATAAGCTCAATTGGTCGGCTTTAGCTAGCTTGTAGTCTCAATATGTATATATATATAGCTCAAATTGAGTAAAGACCATTTTTTACAACTTACCAGATTGTCCGACCTCCTCACTCACTTTCTTTCAAGCAAGATCCTTTTTATTCCTGTTTCTATAAAAGTATGAAGATGTACAGCGATGATGATTTTGTCCTCCATTGTTGTTTCGGATTTCCGCCTCAGCTCTCTACGTCACGTCACTACTAGAGCAAGCTCCTGATTGGTTAACTCCGGCGCAAATTTTCGCCAAAGTTCAGATTTTTCAACTTGCGCGAATTACGCTTTACGCACGTCAAATGTACGAAACGCTCAATTCATGCATTCCACAGGATGTCTATTCGCGTCTTTGAATTGACTTAACATGTAAATCACTTGTTCTTAATGCATCATTCGCATCTGGTGTGAACGCACCATTAGGCCCAGGCTCAAGCGTCTTATATCATTGGAATCCTTGGCTCAAGGCGGACAAGATGCATGCCTGGCAAAAATTTGGGGTATTTTGAGTTTTTTTTTGAAAAACCTACTTTTGCGAACTAATCCTAGGTTTTTAACCCGATCGGAACCAAACCAGTGCAGAAATCTTTGGTCACGACCAAAAAAAAAAAAAATCGCATCGACTGGACTCTAGGTTAGTTAGTCAGATCGACTTGAAATTTGGTGTGCAGTGTCTTGGTCCCAGGGGGCATGATATGCTATGAGGACATTGGTGTATCTCAAAAAACATGGCCGTCATCAGCCAATGAAGTATGAGCACCTATTAGACAAGGTTAACGGAGGCTGATCAAAATGAAACTCAGTGGGCATGTTAGAAACTCATGGTCCTAAATGTTTGTGAGAATTTTGAAACAAATCGGCCACTAGTTGGCGCTAACAAGTTTTATACCTCAGTAATCATGTGGTGTTTCACATATTCACACAATATGCACATCATTTGATAGATCTCCTCATGCTGAACATTTTTGCCTCAAGAACCAATGCTGTCAATCTAACTGTTCATTAAATATTCGCGAACATTTGAAAAACCTACTTTTGCAAACTAGTCCTAGGTTTTTTCGTCCGTTCAGAACCAAACCAGTGCAAAAATGTTCTCTGGAGTCTGAGTATCAAAAGTTATCAAAAAAAAGTCAAAATTTTGGTTCACGGTTGCCAAGGGGCGCCAAAATGTACGATGTGGGCGGAGGACTCCTACTAAAATGGTGAGAAAGACTGGAGAAAGAAATTAGATATTTGCACCAAACTTGATAGATCTCTTCATGCTGAACACCTTTACCTCAAGAACCATTGCTGTCAATCTATCCGTTCATTAATTATTCAAAAATATTTGAAAAACCTACTTTTGCGAACTAGTCCTAGGTTTTTTGCCCGATCTGAGGAAAACCAGTGCAGGGCAATTCTCTGGACTCTCTAGATCAATAGTTATCAAAAAAAACAAAAAAACCTTTGGGTCACTTAGAAAGTGGGCGTGGCTAAATATACCCAAAAGCCTATAAAACTTAAATGAAAACTCAGAACTTCACAAAAATTGGTGAGCACATGCAGGATATGACTCTAAAGAAGCACGCCAATTTTTATGGAGATCAAACTATATGTGGTGCTATAACTGTTAGAAAACTTTTAAAAAGTTGTGTTTTAATGGTTTTGGCTGAAAATGCATATAACTCAGCGTGTGATCGACTTATTTTCAACCATTTTTAGGCCTTTCTTTCAGAAGCATGTTGGGCAATGTTAATAAATAACTATTCCTGAGCAATGACAGAGAAACCTTTGAGCAAAGCAAATTCCTACTTTTGCACATTTGCAATATAATGTCTCTCTGTTTGAAGAAATGAGAATGTGGTAGTTATTTTTGTTGTGCCTTTGGTAAAGTTTTATAGTGTTCATTTCATAGATGTAGATAAAAAATCCATCTAGAGTTTAATGTTTTCCCCTCATTTGTTTAAAGATTTCTCTGTTCTTATCTGTGTGCATGTCTTTCCCTCAAATATCTTGCTTTCTCTCTGTTTAACCCACAATCCAGAAAATTTCTCACTAGTTTCCCTCTTTTTTCATTTCCTCTCAATATTCCAAAGTGGTGCATTTTTGAGGCAGGAGTTAAAGGGTTTATAGTTGGTTCAAGTGTACAAAGTCCAGAATTTCACAAAATTGCTATATCCAGCAAAGAGAACCATCAGAACAATTTCAATCTCAATTCATTTTCAATTTTCCTGCAATTTTTTTATTTTTCTAATCAGCACTAACCAGCTGGTAAGGCATACAGGGCTGTTAACATTTTCAGGTGCCAGAGCAGCCCTTTTCTTCTGCACTATGTGTCCTGCAAGTGAAAATTGTCTCTCACATGGCACAGTTGAAGCAGGAGTTGGTAGATATTTCTGTGCAATGGTTGCCAGCTTGTCATGACTTCTGCTGTGTGCAGACCACCATTGTAGAGGGCATTGTTCAAGGCTTATGCTGGGCTCTGCTCTGTATCTAGCAAGATTCCAGTGATGTTTCATCATCTGACTCTGTATCAGACCCCATCAAGAGGAGACCAATTTTCTTCTTTTGTGGCACTGATCCAGCATCCTCCTCTTTTAGCATCTTGTTTCCCAAACTTCAACTCTTTCTACTTTAGGAATGCATTTCAGGGTTTTGAATCTGGGATCAAGAGCTGTTGCAATTTTGAGCCAAGCAATGTTTGTGTTTTCTTGTCAAATCCTCTTTGAATGCATCCTTAAAGCACACAACATAAGCAGGGTCATCTTCTGTGACAGCCATCTTCAGGGACAAGTGGCAATGTCCAGTGGTCCCCAGTCAAAGCTACACTCTTTGTGATAGCAGCTCTGCTTTGCATTTCTTTTCATTAATGTATAGTTTGTGAATCCTGGACATAATTGTTGATCGTGACGGTAGCTCACGATGGGTCGGAAGTGGCAATCCTGATCACTTCTTTCAGGCCCTGGTCAGCAACTATGTTGAATGGACGGCAGTCTTTGGCATTCCACTTTGCTATGGAAGTAGTAAGCCTGGCTGACAAATGTCTACTCACACACCGTATACACTGATCCAGTGTTTGTTGTTGCTCACGACTCGACTTGTCTCGTCAATTTGCTAGTAGAACCTGTGATGTGCTTTGCATTTAAATTATATTTTAAACTCAATGAGCTTTCATGGTAGGACAGTTCTTTGTTACAATGTATGCACATAATTTTGTTTTTATCCAGAATGCCATCTAATTTTCTTTTAAATGTGAAATTTCCCCCAACCAGAGTTACTTGTGCTTGCACCATTTTAGATGCTAAACTCACGACCCTCAATATCATCAACTGCGTTCAGTAATTTATATATTTGCGTTAAATATGCGTTAAATTATTTGAACACGTTAAGGATTTTGTATTAATCGCATGCATTAATGCATTAACGTTGACAGACCTAGTATAAATGTAAGATTTTAACCAACATATTTCAATTTGGATATCATTTCTATTGAGAAATTACTACTGTAGAAATTAAATATTTGTTTAGTTCTCACCAAAGCTTGTGCTAGTTTGCTGTAGATCATTAAACTGTTATGCTGCCTCAGAAGTCTGTCTGAAATCAGTTTCATAAGGTTTCATAAGGTGGGACCCGGGCGTGGCAGGGGGGCTCGACAGCGCCCCCTTGAATGGCCTACATATTATTTTGTTTGATTGTGTAATTTGCTTTTTGAATCGTGGAAAAACCGTGATCCCTATTCTAAAAAATACAGATTAACCAGAGTCATAAATTCACAGAGCCATTTTGATTACTCTCTGATATATGCATTTTACCACGCATTATGCGTGTAACAAATCAACATAAAAAATAACAAATAGATCAGCCACTGTTCACAAGCTTCTATGGGTTTGATTTTGGTTGCCATTTGTTGAAATAAATACTAAAAAAATAATATGTTGGTGTCTGTCCGCTGAATGCCCATCTAATTATCCTTCATGGCAATATGGGAAAGTGAATATTTACACCCTACCAACAAAGAAATGGTTCGACTTCTGTCAGTTTGTTGAACACATTTATTTGGACATTTTCTACCATATGATGGCTGAAGTAGCAGCGTGTGACACTGTTCTCATGGTAACCAGATCAACATTGTAAACAGAATTCTATAAAACTGAAGTGAAAACACCAAATTATCATTCAATGGGATAAAATATCTTCTCTTTTCTGCAGACTGAAGAATGATGAAGAATGTTAATATTTAACCAAGTCAAAAACAAATAAGGTAAGCAGGTCCATTTCAGTATAAGCAGACACAAAATGCTATAAAAAGGTGACAACTTTTAAAGTTAAAAAAAGATACAAGTTACGTAAAAGATAAAAGCTCATTCTGGTTTCTCAGTTTGATAGATTTGATCAACCCTAAACGATGCAAAAAATAGGAATTTTGAGTTTGTAATAAGATTCCTATATAGTAAATTACTCCTTGCTCTCCTGCCGCATTTTTTACGTGCAGCAATGACGTCATGTGCAAACAACCTATAGAGAAGGCATAGGACGTAGCGTAATCTTTGTGAACTGCAAGAGTTTCACACTTTTAGAGGCTGTTGTGTCAACCTTGATTTATTGCAATATTGAGCTGTTCAATTTTATTTCGATTTTAGTGAATAATGAAACAAAGCTTGAGGCTTTTCTCCAGTGTGAATTGTCATATGGTCTTTAAGGTTTCCTTTTTGACTGAAACTCTTTCCACACTGTTGGCAGGTGAAAGGCTTTTCTCCAGTGTGAATTCTCATGTGGACTTTAAGGTTTTCATTTCTAATGAAACTCTTTCCACATTGTTGGCAGGTGAACGGGCTCTCTCCAGTGTGAACTCTCATGTGTTGCCTGAGGCTTCGTTCCCGTGTGAAGCCATTCCCGCACAGAGTGCAGGTGTGAGGCTTTTCTCCAGTGTGAATCATCATGTGGCCCTTAAGGTTTTCTTTTCGGCTGAAACTCTTTCCACACTGCTGGCAGGTGAAAGGTTTCTCTCCAGTGTGAGTTCTCATGTGAACTTTAAGGTGTTTTTTATGTATGAAACTCTTTTCACACTGTTGGCAAGTGAAGGCTCTCTCTCTAGTGTGAACTCTCAAGTGGACTTGAAGGTTTCTATGTTGATCAAAAGTCTTTCCACACTGTTGGCAGGTTAAATAACTTTGAGCTCCATTTTGTAAGGAAACCTTTGTTGATTTTTCTCCAGTCATTAAATTATCTTCCCTTTCATTAAGTTCATGAGTCATCTCTCTCAGTGCCATTAGGTCTAGAGCAAAAATAGACAAAAAAAAAAACAATTTAGACATTTAAAGCATCAAAACCAACAACATGTTTGATCTATTCCATATTCTATCTTATGGTTTAGGGATGGGCAGCTTTGGTCCTGGCAGAGTTAAGTTTCATCCCTAATCAAATACACCTGCCAGTAATTTAAGCATTCCTGAAGACTTGAGGCTGATTTATACTTCTGCGTTGTGTGTACGCCGTAGGCTGTGAGTGCCACACGTAGCCTACGATGTAGCCTGACGCGCACCTTTTTGAAAATGTAACAACGCGTCAATTCTAAAGTATTGTTTAGTGTAAAACATGCTGAAGATTAGCAAACAGGCTGTAAATTAATTAAAATGATTAGCTCTTTCCCCACAAAAGCTGTTTAATTAGCATAGTGAAGCCTCTCATCCATTGACATCCATTCAAAAAACAGCCTCTGGTCTTCTTCCCTGCATACCGCCAGGGGCGGAGCGTTAGCATTAGCAGTTATGTTTTTTTTGGCTAAAGGTTGCAGGCTTGCCTTCCAGTGGCTTTGGATCTACATTTCCAGCAGAGTTCAGCTCCAACCCTGATCAAACACCTGAAGCAGTGAACTAAGATCTTCAGGGGCAGGTGTGTTCGATCAGGGTTGGATCTGAACTCTGCATGTATGTAGATCTCCAAGAACAGGTTTGGTCATTCCTGCTCTAGGTTCAACTCATCAGCTCTGATACTCTGATCTGAGACTGATGGATATTTCAAATACATCTACAAAGTGTCCTGTTGAGGTACTCCAGGGCTGCGCTCAAGTTAGGATTTTTATGCCCTTCCCTTGCTAACTTCCCTCCATATTAAGGTCTCAGAAGTACATCATTGTTTACACTGAACCAACACTGGCAGAATCTGTCTAGCTACTTTAACCCTTGTGCAGTCTTCGTTTGGGAAGTACACTCAGGGTCTTTGGGGTCTCCACAGACCCCAGGCAACAAAATGTAATTTTGTAACAAAATATTTATTTATTTATTTTTTTTTTTTAAACAAATGTAATTTTACTCTGTTTATTAATTTTTTTTATTCAACATTTGTGCAGTTTTTGGAGGATAGTGGAGCTCTGCAGCCATCTACTGGTAAAAGTGATAAGTTATTTTACTTTTAAAACTGCATTTTCCAAAAGATGGGCAAAAATCTTACACTAAACCATGTCAATTTATCCATGTTATCCCCATGAATGAAAGTTAGAAATTTATAAAGTGAATTGTACATAAAAAGCTGTGTTTGTATAAAACTGCACAAATCTGAAGTAAAAACATTAACAGAGTAAAATTACATTTGTTTGTTTTGTTTTTTGAAACATACCAAACATACAACCCCAACATGATTTGTGATTTATACAAATCCATTTCCAGCTACAATCATATGTGGTTTGAAATCCTATTCAAAAATTGTATTTCTGGAAGTCTGTTTCAGTCTGAGCACTCTGATCAGATTTTGCGTGGTTTATTTGACTTTTTTCACGCCACGTCAAACATAAACGTCAGACATTGTTATAGGAAACATGCTTAAAGTCACTGCAGAAACAAGGTTGTGTTGTTTCAAAGCACCGGACGAGCAGAAAACGGAGACATCTATAATATCATGATAATCAAGCATTATTTAATAATAGAACTTTCTTAATGAGAACTAAAACTTGATAACCATGAATGCATATTTGTCATTTTAACTAAGCAGAACTGGTGGTGGCGCTTAAGATATTGTTTGTCATTCAGTGTTTATGTAAAAAAAAAAGATAATAGTAATTATCTGCTAATAGTAATTATCCCGCTTTTCCAGTCATGAGTATGAGCCAAGAATATACTCTTTGGTATGAGGTAACACAGCTCTGTTTATCATATTAGAGACATTTGAGAGTGTTGAAAATGATGTTATAACGTTACTCTGTGCGTTCGCTCGGTGGCTGCTGTGAGACACTGTTACACACTGCAGATCGATTTTACAATATCATATTAAATGCTGGATGATTGTGTTGATAAATGGCATGCAATTAATTTGAAAACGTATTGTATGATGGAGAAAATGCTGCATTACTGTTACTAAAAAATAAATCAGCATCTGATTATGCTATGTTAGCTACTTCACAAAACAGTGTTTTTCTCTGAGGCGTGGTAAAGCGTGGTACTCGCAAAAAATCAAGAAAATTAGAATTAAACAATAAGACTAAACGTGTTGAGCTATAAAACAATAATTAGTTTTCTTTCTATAAATATTTCAAAACAGTTGTTCCCTGTCTATTAAAACATGTAATATATTAAAGCATCTTTGGTTTTTCCATGGTTTCTACAAAATAAAACTGAGGGTAACGCGGGTATGACGCCATTGACAAGCGAATCCTCACACGTCCCGCAGCCTTGGATAAAATTGCAATTTTCTCACGATTTACAAATAGTTGGAAACATTTGGGATATTGTAAGTACTCAAATGAACAAAATATATAACACTGGCCTAGTGGTTTTTGTATATTTTACTGCAAAAATATTACATATTGCACCTTTAACCCTTCACAGATTCGACTGGTGTTACATCTGTGTGACCATAAATGTCTGAGTAGCCTATTTTAGTGTTGTTTCCACTTTTATAAGAAAATTCAATTGATTGCGCCGGCGCCTCGCGTACACACAACATATATCAGTTTTAGTAACTTGACATCGCAGCCTGTTAATTGTAAAAATAACATACATTCAACCAAATATATAAAGTTATAGTAGTATGTGTACAATAAAAGTGTTTAAATAATATAGTTTAGCCTCCAAATCGTGAATATGGAAACATTTGGATTTGTGCCAAAGTATAGGTTATAACGCCGGTTTCTGTTTCAGTTTAGCTTTAAATTAATTAGTTTTGGCTTAACGTTTATATATTATTTTTTTCATAATTAAAATAGTAGTGGTGCCCCCCAAATATACAAATATACCCGTGCAACTTACGACTGGTTTTGTGGTCCAGGATCAGATTTAATGGAAACACTGAATTTTAAAGTGATGTTGTAACACATTGCTACATGTACTCACTATAATAATAGTTAATAATGCTTAATTACAAGTAACCAAACCCTAACTCTAGCTCTACAGTAAGTCCACTTGAAGAAGTGAATGAACCGACTGAGTGAATTGGGACACTTTTCTGTAAGATTATAGGCTACTTCTGTATATTCTCTATTTCTGGATCTGGACATTTTAATAATGATCAAATTCAGCTTTGAGAATAAAACCAACCTGTTTGTTCCTCAGTATCTTCATGTTTCACACTCAATGTTTCTTCAATCTTCATGTCTTCACTCTCCTCTTTAATAAGCTCAATCTTTATATCTTCACTCTCCTCCTCTTTAATAAACTCCATCTTCATGTCTTCAGTCTCCTCTTTAATAAACTCCATCTTCATATCTTCACTCTCCTCCTCTTTTTTAAACACCATCTTTAAGAAGAGAATAATTAACAGTTAGGCCTATTGGTCTAATGACCCGGTTAGACAAAAAAAAAAAAAAAAACACACTAAAAACTAACGCTGTAAATTAATAGACTTCATATTTAGGTATTTATGACTGATGAAAACATGATTAGTTAGTTTGTTAGTGTTTGTTGTTCTCTGTTTGAGCAGCACGTGTCGTGATTCACTGAATCATTTCGCAGTGTTTGATTCAATTGACTCGGAGTTGAAAAGTTCAGTTTCTCCATTATAACTCGCCAGAGATAAAGAATCACAATGTTACAGTAAATAGTAAATAAACTCATTTCACATCGCTTGTTTAAAACAAAACACACAACTATTAATCATTTAACTGTTTCTATTTAAACAGATTACATTTTTAAAACAAACCTTTCTTCAGCAGAATCACAGCAGATGCAGGATTGCGGCGCAGTCTTATGACGTCATGTCATCATTCCAAAATAAAAGTCCCAAAATAATTACTTTTACCAGATAATCTTTGTATTAAAATTAAAACAGTGACAAATATGATACAAACAAACATGGTAAAAAGGTTGTATGAGTTCATAAAGCAGAGTTCATTCATGTGTCCGAATTGAAACACATTAAAGTTCAAAGTCATATTCATTCATATATATATATATATATATATATATATATTATAGAGAATATGAATCTGACGTCATTTATCCGCCATATCAACAGGATGACTAGCCCAACCCATTTCGAATTATGGGTTGCACTTCCGGTTTGGGGAACTTCCATTTAAAAAGACAAACGAATCGTTTCAAATCATAAGGTTTCCCTACAAATAAAGCTTATCCGTCAGTTTGACTGAATGAGCTGTCAATTTTTCTTTCATGTTTTATTGTCAGACATCATGAGGATAACGTAACACTTGGTATTTTAATGTAACATGTTATAACAAGAATATCTATGGCAAGAGCTCTTTTCAGTCACTGCCTTCTATCCTTGTGATTATTTTATTTTGTCCCTTTGCATATATACTGGTCTGTTCTCCCAATATAATTTACGATATATCCCATTAATAATTCACTGGAATGCAGGAGAATCTCTCGTTTTTCTCCTCAAAGCCTCATGTCTCTTTCCAGGTTTGTTTTCACAGGTAAATACAATTTATTATCTGTAAAAATGATGGAAATCACTTTAAAATAGTATCACACAATGCTGAAGTTCATGAACATTTTGATTAAGGCAACGTATTACATAAAATATATATTATATACAAACCCGATTCCAAAAAAGTTGGGACACTGTACAAATTGTGAATAAAAACAGAATGCAATGATGTGGAAGTTTAAAATTTCAATGTTTTATTCAGAACAGATGACATATCAAATGTTAACTGAGTAAATATATTATTTTAAAGGAAAAATAAGTTGATTTTAAATTTCATGGCATCAACACATCTCAAAAAAGTTGGGACAAGGCCATGTTTACCACCGTGTGGCATCCCCTCTTCTTTTTATATCAGTCTGTAAACGTCTGGGGACTGAGGAGACAAGTTGCTCAAGTTTAGGAATAGGAATGTTGTCCCATTCTTGTCTAATATAGGCTTCTAGTTGCTCAACTGTCTTAGGTCTTCTTTGTCGCATCTTCCTCTTTATGATGGGGCACAGAGGCTTGAGGTGGAGACAGGGGACACTCTGTGTGAGATGGAGCTGGTGGACTGAAGACAGTAGGCATCTGGCATAATGAAGATGAAGGGCTGAAGGACAGCAGCGATGGTGGGGCTGAGGAACTGGTTGGACGAGGAGGCGGGAGAGGGAGGCTGGGCGGGAACTCAGGAAACACAAGGGACACTGGAGATACAGGGGAGTTGGGAATAACCTCTCCAAAATAGTTAGATCACTGTAGCAATGTTCGTTGTAAGGAAGGAAGAGGACAGGGTTGGCTTGACTACTGACTGCTTTTATTAAGCACAAAACATAAACAAAAAGGTGTGCAGACAGGCACAATACGGTCAAATGTCATAACACAAAGATAAATCCAGCAGAGCCTCAGGCATCCAGGAGTGCAGCAGTCAGTAGTCCTTCTCTCTTTCACATGCTCCTGTTTCTCCTGGCATTAAATACTCTCTCCACGCCAATTACTGAAACAAGAGACAGGTGTTCGTTATTTGCGCTCAACCCTCTCACTCATCGCACGTCTCCCGCATCTCTTTCCCGCTGCAGACTTCGCCAAACCATGCCCCCCTTGCCACAATAACCCTTAAACAAATCCTTCAGTTCTTCTAAATAATGGCCAGAGCTCAACAAACTCACATCAACAGCGGTGGTGGTGTGGGTGGGGCTTTCCTCCCAGCCCTCGAGCTCCACAATCACTCCTTCAGCGACGACTGTGTAACAACTCTAACACTGTTACCTTTAAATGTTGTTTTTTTCCATGCCATTAGGGGGCGCTAACCATTTTTTTAGATGGGTATTTAGCCAGGTACTATACCTGAGGAAGTAGGCAAGCATTGGGATGGAGGAAGCAAAGGCTTCCTTGTGCTGTTCAAGCTTTCTTCCTGAGGTCCTATGATTGAGGAATTTGTTTCCTTTTGGTCAATCAGTAAGTAGGGTTGGTTTTTGGTGATTTGAATTTAATGTGTAATTGTATGGTGTATGTATTGATCACTGAGACAATCAAACATGCTAATTGTGAATGTGTCTTTTGTTTAGATGGACCTTTATTTTTATGCTTTCTTTCTTATGAAGAAAGTAGGTGAAAAGGTTTGTTTCCACTGCCCACTTGGTTGGTCGCTGGACTTATGAACACTTGGGGTGATTTACACAAACACAAGAACCGATGGGTTTTATATGCGGAAGAGAGGATGATTCAGTTTTGCATCAAGTTTGATTTGCTTCTGTCAACTTTGGAATATCCCTAATTGAACATTGCTTTCTGAAAGAGATGACTTTTGCATGGACATTACGATTTCAGCCATTACCAAACATCGTTGGCTTCATTACCAGTACCATTTTTATTTCTGGGGCCGTATTCACAAAACATCTTAAGGCTAAAAGTAGCTCCTAACTTGCCAATTTAGGAGAAACTCTTAAAAATAATGGGCGTGTCAGTCCTAATTTTAGGAGTCCTAAATTTTTGCTCTAAGATTATTTCACAAAGCATTTTAGCGCTAAAACTAGCTTCAAGTCTGTGAAACAAATCACTAAGACCAAATCACAAACAGTCCTAATCCACCCAAAGACACTGAACACCATTGAGGCAATAGCGATAGAGCCTTGGGTGCTGAACCTTTTCTTCATAAATGCAATACATTTTGATTTATAGATTTGAATCTACGATGAGACGCAAAAAAAAAACTTTAACAAATAAATAAATATTGTCTGATTACCTGTGGCAATGGTTTTCATGAGTTCACACTTACAAATGATTGAATAGAGCTTGAATAGAGGGGAAAAAAAAATATATATATATATGCGTATTTGGTGTGCTGTCCAAGGGGATTGAGGGCTCCGAGCTTATCTCCGTATCCCCAGCCGAGAGTGAAGAGTGGGGTGGAGGAGGGATGCAGAAAACTGTCGAAGTAACCATAGGCGAGTCGGCTCTCTTCTGTGTATATATTCCTCCTCTCGAGCTGATTAGAAAAACTGTTCAAATGTGTTTCTCCCAAACTTTGTTTATAAAACATAATTTGTCGCTTGAATTCTACAATATCTTGAGATGCAGACATCCAAGAGGTGGACAATTAACTGTATATACTAGTTTAATTAGTGACACTTAGCCTTCATTCTAAAACCTTTATGGCAACAATATGGCAACATTTTATTTTGACTATGGCAACATTTTTATTAAAAAATATTTATTTGAATAGTGCAACATTTGTATTTTAAAACCTTTATTTTAATATGGAAACCTCATTCTACAATATTTCTATGATTAAATCGCTGACTCCTCCCCATCAGCCAATCACTGTGTGTTTACTCCATAGCAACGAGGTCAACCCCGCCCTTACTCTTAGTAAAAGTTTGTCTCAGCAGCTTTGTGAATAGGTTTTAAGAGAAAACTCTTAGCTAAAAACTTTTACTGCTATTTAGGAGAACTCTTAGTGGTAAGATAAAATGTTTTGTGAATACGTCCCCTGGTCCATACTACCTACCGTTGAACATTTCTTGAACATTTCTTCGTTATGTTTTTTTTACCTCTTTTTCATATTGGCTATTAGGGGTGGGCGATATCTCGATATTTAAGATATATTGAGAGATTTTTTAGACACAATATGGATTTTGACATATCATATATATCGATATATGGTTTATATTTAATTCTGATTATGCCACTTTGCTTGTTTGCCTTCTCTGTGCTGTGCTCGCGCCCGCACGCTCGCCCCCGCCTCCTTGCTTTTGTTTCCCCTCCCCTTGCGTGTTGTCTCATTGAACATGGCAGCGTCCGCAACCAGCCCAGATGATACAGAACTCGTATCAAAAAAAAGGACAACTGGCTCCATTATATGGAGATACTTCGGTTTTAAGGCGTCGGACGAACAGCAGACAGATGTCTACTGCCGTGAATGCCGAAAGTTGGTGCCAACCAAAGCTTCTAGCACCACAAACCTTTTCCACCATTTACAGACAAGGCACAGCTCGCATATGAGGAGTGCACCAGACTAAGGATCCCGGCCATTAAACCCACTAGGTCTGGCAACACTCCACACACTACAAACACTACACAGATAACACTCCAAAAATCTTTAACGCAGAGTGTAGACTATGAAAGAAAGAGTGCAAGGTGGTGTAGCATCACCGAGTCCGTTGCATTTCATATAGCGGTGGACATGGCACCCATTTCTGACGTTGAACAACGTGGCTTTATACGCATGCTAAAAACACTTGATCCAAGATACGGTTTACCTAGTCGGCATTACTTTGCGAGACAAGAACTCCCGCGACTGTACACTACGGCGAGAGATCGGCTTGCTGCTGATTTGGAGAAGGTTACTTACTATGCCCTGACTACAGACACGTGGAGCAGCAGGACATGCGAGCCCTATATGTGCGTCACCATATATTATATTTTGGACTGGAAGATTAAAAGCGCATGTCTTCAAACTACTTATTTCCCACAAGATCAAACGGGTGAAAATATCGCAGAGGCCCTCAGAGATGTAACAACAACCTGGATGTTAAATCCAAATGGACCTGTGGCCATTACCACTGACAATGGAGCAAATATTTGGACTGTCTGCGCAGTCCAAAACAACAACTGGCAGAGGATGCAATGTTTTGGTCACAGACTACATTTGGCAATTGGTGAGTGCAATATACCTGGTCTTACATGGGCGTGAGTGTGTGCGTGTGCGTGTGCGTGTGTGTGTGTGTGTGTGTGTCTGTCTGTCTGTCTGTCTTTGTGCACTTGTAGGTTAGTCTGCTTGGGACTGCCTGGGTGTGAAATGTTTGATTGGGTGGAAGGGAGTGTGGCAAATAGTCTGTTTAAAACAAAAAAAACAAAAAAACAAAAACAAAAAAACGGTGTATTGCAGAATAATTAAAAAGTACAATGTCAAAATAATAATTTAATTACAAATTAAGAACTTGTTCAGCTGATTGAAAACAACTTTTTCAATGATCTTGCCTATGAAAGGAAGATTTGAGATTGGTCTGTAGTTGCTCAATATGGTGTTATCCAGATTGCTCTTTTTCAGGAGGGGCTTGACAACTGCAGTTTTCAGGGATTTTGGAAAAGTCCCAGAGAGAAGTGAGGCATTTACCACTTCTAGGAGATCTGCTTCTAAACAGTTAAACACGCTTTTGAAAAAAGATGTGGGAAGTCTGTCAAGGGCGCAGGTTGATGTTTTAAGGTGCTGTACTGTTTCTTCCAAAATTTTACCATCAATTGCTTCGAAAACAGACATAATAGCTGCTTTCTGAGGTTGTGACAGGACCTCCTGTCTCAAGCGGGCAGCACGATACTTCACCCCCACCCAGAGAGTTGTGGAAACTGTGGGCCTGGCCTCTGAGGGGGCTAGGCTCATAGAATCCGGTCTCTCAACTGAAGTTGTGGAGACCATACTCCACTCCAGAGCTCCCTCCACAAGGAAGTTGTATGCCTATAAATAGAAGTTGTTTTCTACCTGGTGTAGACAATGTCAGTTAGACCCTGTCTATTGTTCTGTCAGCTTAGTGCTGCAATTTCTTCAAGAAAAGTTCTCGGATGGTTTGTCTCCTTCCACCTTAAAAGTTTATGTAGCGTCTATATCCGCCTATCATGCACCTTTGGGTCTCCAGTGGAAAGAGATACCTTAGTAATGCGCTTTCTTTGTGGTACTCTGAGGCTTAGGCCTTCACTACGTATAAGGACTCAGGCCTGGGACCTGACTGTTGTTTTGGAAGGGTTAGCATCCGCTCCCTTTGAACCTCTAGAGGAAGCTTTGGAAAAGTTTCTTACCTTAAAAACTAGCATCTTCCTGCTAGCTATCTCATCTCTCAAAAGAATTGGAGATCTTCAAGCACTTTCAGTTGCTCCTTCATGTCTGGAACTTGCGCCTGGTATGTTTAAGGCTTTTCTTCATCCTAGACCTGGTTGTATACCTAAGGTCCCCAAAAACCACTTGTTTATAAATCTACTGGACAGCCTTCTCCTTTTGCTGTCAGGACACATTCTACTAGGGGTATGGCTGCCTCAAAGGCTTTAACCTCGGGGGTCCCCCTCCATGATATATGTGATGCGGCTGGGTGGTCCTCTCAACATACGTTCATCAGGTTTTATAACCTTGACTTAGGCTCCACTCTGGGATCTGCTGTGCTCTCGTCTCAAGATATATACAAAAAAGTTATTATCTGCAATTTTACAACTTCCAAATGTAAAAACTTTCAAACTCTAAGGTGTCAGGATCATGTGCAGTCTGGTGCCGTTTGCTGCTGGTATGAGGGGGTTGGACCATAGAACTTGGAGCATGTCAGGGCTGCGTGTTTGGACAGAAGGCAGAGTGAATTGCAATAATTGTCTTATGGTTATTATAACTTCAGATATTTCTGTTTCAGCATTGCAATGTTGACAGAAGGTGCATCACCTACTTTAACTCACTTGGAGAGACGGAGTGGCAGTGCAAAGTAATTGCTTGACACTGGTGATTATTCATTGTTTTGTTTACTATAGTGATAATCAGTTGTCTAATGGGCTAAAGGTTTACTTTAAGGTTGCCAGCTAACATTTTACATTTTCCAACTGACCGATTTTTAACCAACTGCCTCACAACTCTCACTATATACAATATACAATCCAAATGTTGCGCATATATATATATATATATATATATATATATATTTTACCACATGTAAATGGCTTCTCTCTAGTGTGAGTGTATATATACAAATATATATAAATATATTTATTTATTTATTTATTTATTTTAATCAACTCTTGGTGTTGCTAGTGGCAATTGTGATTTTATTGATTACAGTGCATTTGCAGATTCAAGGGAAGTGAAAAGAAAGTGGGACCTCAAAACCACAAAACGCAATTTGCAAACCGATTCAGTGTCATGTGGTGTCCACACACTTGCAGTAAGTTAGGTTCTCTTTCCAAGTGTAGATCACTGGAGGCATATGTTTTTAATCAATTTAATTTTAACCTATTATCATACATAAACCAGTACTTGTCAGATTCTGACAAATATCTATTCTCTATCTTGCTTTCATTAAAGATAAAAAAAACAACTTTTGTTTTCCTTTAAGTTTGACAATGAATTTATGAGGTCTGGTGGCTTCATTTCTTCCTTCTAGTGCCCTGCAATACAACAAGAGAGAATGCACCTGCCTTACTTTTGTTTCAGTCTTTAGGTATGTGCCTTATTGATGGAAATGTTATCAATGGGTATATATTAACATAGTTAAAAATTAAGAATTTTGGACCCTTGCCATATTTCTTTCTAAAAAGTAAAGTAACGGGCCACTGAAAAAAATAAAATAAAAAAAAAATTGCACGGGTACACAGGTTTTTGTACAGATTGAAAGTCGCCACATAATGAATTAGCACAGCATGAATTGTTCAAATTCAAAACTTTCCCTATAATAATAATAATTTAAAAAAACACCTTTTTTAAAACAAAAATGTGGAATTTGTGCCAAAAATGTTTCAGGGAGAAAGAAAGTAAGTAGTTTTCACATATGAAAGTGATATTCTGCATGTGTCTAATTCATGCATAATTATCATGTTCTACAAGTGACTACACACTCAAAATGATATACAGACCATACACCCACAGGCATGCCTAAGAGAAAACACATATTAAAGGATTAGTTCACTTTCAAATTAAAATTTCCTGATGCAGTGGCATAGCAAGTCAGCCCCGGGCCCATATGCAAATTTTTAACGGGTCCCCCCTTTTTTTGTTGTTGTTGTTGTTGGGGGGAGGGGGGGGTGGTCTTTTGCGAAAGAGTCCCAGGACTTTAATATAAATAAGATATCACTAACATGCAGACAGAAATGGTAAAAACATTTATAGGAATGATAAAACAACTTTTCAACAGTCTACGTTTGAATTCGACCGATTCGACTCTTGCTTTGGAGTTTCAGAATGATCATAGCATCATTTCAGATGCGATGAGTTCGAAGATTATTCGAGTTCGAAGATTATTCCAGTTATGAATGAATTATTCTGTCTTTTTTTAATGCACGTTTTATTCCTAATAAATTTACTATAAGTTTCTTCTCTAAATATGTTTCCATCATGTTTTATGTGCATTTTATTTCATAGAATAAAGAGTATCCACCCCAACGAGTGTACAAGTTACATTTATTCACATCTTGTGCAGTATCTTAAAATGTGCAGACATAGATGTTTTTTTCAGAAAACTAATATGACTAATTTAAAATTCTGTACTTTTTACATTACTGCATGCATAAATTTTCAGAAAGCAAACTGGTCAAATACAGTAGATCATCGCTAAGACATGGCATTTACCATTTTATGGTCCATTTATTAAGATTCTTAATGATTTTCAGTATATTTAACATAGATAGACTATAGAAAGTTATTGACAACATTATTTCTATTATATTTATTTTTCTGAACATGTACACAGGTGTGAGCCTTTGAAAGCATTTAGCTGCAGAAAGACGCGTTCGGCGGTGGACTTTTGTTTTCAAGCACTCAATTGTACAGCATGGGCTGTTGTACAGTACACACACATTGTCCGTGCCATCACAAAAATTGGGCTGCACGTGGATGGGTAGTGCGGTCGTCCGCGAACACTCCTAATGACGAAAATTTCACTATGCGGACGGTGATTATAATGGTTGAAAAATTAGTTTCAGTGCAGCTTCAAAGGGGTTTAAACAATATCAGGAAAGGAATAAGGGTCTTATCTAGTGAAATGATTGGTCATTTTCTAAAAAATTTTAAATGTATATGCTTTACTTCCTGCTTTGCTACTGTTCGGATGCTCTTGCTTACAGCTCCGCGCTTTACTCTATTGCTTTTATATTTTATCTCCTAATTTTAACTGCAGCAAATCAGCACAGTGCTCAAACAACAAATCTTGGCACCAACATTCTTTTTAACTGGAAGAATTGCTACAAAAAAGGGGAATTTTTATCCAACCAGCCTCCCACTGACGGCAGCCATCAGCTTACATTCCGGAAAAGGGAAAACACAGCTGCCTACATCCAAAAGGATTAGAAATAATATGCCTCCTCTGGTTGAAGAATCTACCTGCTGCACAAACTGCCACAGACTTCTACAAAGGATTGCAGTTCTTGAAACAAAGTTACTTGCGGGACTACCAAACCAGAAGGAACACACAACAGAGCTCCATCATTGACGTCCTCAGCACACAGTCGGTGAGTCCCATGAATCTAATGCCCCTAAACAGACCATACTGAGTGCCGAAATTGGTCAACATATTAATCGATGGCACAAACAGGGAGCGAGACCCAAAGGCACTCGAGACATCAGATTGTCACGAGTATCACATATTAATGCAGTAGCATCCTCTACCCCAAACACTAGCTCCCTACCACTGCTAATACATCTGGAGAACAGATTTGAAGTGTTAATGAATGTGGGTGAGGAATCTCCAGACATGATAAATGTGGGTATGGAATCCCCAAACATGATCGGACACAGATCAAATCAGCCAGCAGCTAACACCGATGCTAACTGCCGCTCAAGTTCGAGCAGACAGCGGCACTCAGCTCTTAGAGCAGCCGAGCCCAGGACTCTGATAGTGGGTGACTCTATTATCAGAAACATTAGCAGCAGGGATACAACTACATGCTGCCTTCCACAAGCAACTGTTTCTGATGTAAACAGGGAACTTAAGAGCATTCTGATGAAATATAAGACTGCAAATCGACTAATCATCCATGTGGGGAAATGATACTCGGAAGGAGCAGTCAGAACTCCTTAAAAGGGATTTCAATGAACTTTTTGAAATGCTTAGAAGACTAAAAGTTCAGTCGTTCATCAGTGGACCACTCCCAGCAAGAGGAACAAATAGATTTACACGGTTGCTTGGGCTTAACACATGGCTGCAAAAAACCTGCAACTTAAAGGGACTGAATTTCATCGACAACTTCAATCTGTTCTGGAGTCAGAGACAACTGTTCACTCATGATGGCCTGCACCCAAACAAACTGGGCTCAAGAGTGCTAAAGGACAATATCTACTTCTCCCTCCATCATCCTTCAGCAGTGTGTGCCAATCTGAATGGCACAAACACACCTGGACAGATTACAACTGACCACAGTACTTCATTTCAGCACCTGAATGGACATGCGGCTGACACATTCCACAAGGTCAATGATAACACAACGCAGCCACAACAACCACTGCTCACGCACACAATCCTGACTGAGCCCTGCCCACAGAGCTCACCGAGAGACAGTGACGTGTTAGAACTGCTCCAAGATTCAGCACCCAAGGACGACTTTCGGGAAAACAGCCAGGGAAGCCAGGACAACATATTACAGCCTCCGGTAACACCAGAGCAACAGCCCCTCTCACCGGACACGTTATCCCTCTCTCCAGCATCCCCTCTTCTGTGCTTCTCAGAGAAAATGGAGGAACTGGTGTATGCTGGAACCAAACTCTCCCACTCTTTTGCTGCGAGCCCCCAGATATCAACAAAAAAGCGTCAAGCCCCGAAACCACCAAAGCCTGTGGGCCCAGCTCGCCCTCCTCCTGCGAGAGCTCTTCGGCCCCTGCCACAACGCCAGGGCCTTCACCCTCCTCCATCTGTTCTAGGTGAACCAAAAACAACCGATAACAGCTCTCAGTGATGTGTGTCGGGTCCCCGCTATGATAACAGTGACTTTATCAAAAGTTTACAGAACAAGCGGGAACCCAGTGTGCCTGTTGCTTTCTCTATTTCTGTTTTATTACGTTATAGAAAGCCTGAGGCCTTCTCAAATCGTTTGGCAAACCCATTTAATCTGCTGCCTATTACACGTCAAACTAAGATTACTGTAGAGACAGAAAGTAAGACTGTTAAGTTAGCACTTCTAAACATCCGCTCACTTAAAAATAAATCACTTCTAGTCAGTGACTTAATAACCACAAACAACCTAGATTTTATGCTTCTAAATGAAACATGGCTTGAAGACAGTTGCAGTTCAACAATCCTGAATGAAACAGCCCCTCCTAACTTTACTTTTATGAGTGTCTGCAGAGCTGTTAGGAGAGGTGGAGGTGTTGCTGCTCTATTTAAAGATGTCTATCAATGCAAGCAAGTGTCATTTGGTGATTACTTGTCTTTCGAATACTTGGGTATTGTGTTAAAAGGTGCTCCTCGCATTCTACTTATAGTTATCTACAGGCCTCCAAAATACTCTCCAGCCTTTGTGGAGGACTTTACAGAACTGTTATCAGCAATTTCCTCTGAGTTTGACTGTTTTGCTATTACTGGGGACTTTAACATCCACATAGAAAATGCAGAATCCAATATGGTAAAAGAAATCCTAACAGTTTTGAATACTTTTGTTCTGACTCAGCATGTACATGGACCTACACACAATCGTGGACACACTCTAGATTTAATTATCAGTAAGGGTCTAAACATTTCATCCATTGTCATTAAGGATGTAGCGCTATCTGATCATTTCTGTATTTTCTTTGATATATTGATCTGTCCGACTGTTGAAGCTAGATCTGTCTCGGTCAAAAAGCGATGCTTAAATGAGAATACTAGTGCACTGTTTATGAAGGCTATATCTTTAACACCAAGCATATCTGCAGACTCTGTTGATTTTCTCCTTGATTCTTTTAACTCAAAAGTACAGAACGTTATTGATAACATTGCTCCTGTGAAAGTCAGGAAGAAAAGTGGCAGACAAAAAGCACCGTGGAGAAACTCAACAGCAGTGCAAAATATGAAAAGACAATGCAGAAAAGCTGAGCGCATGTGGCGAAAGACAAAACTCGAAATCCATTATCACATCTATAAAGATATTCTTCATGCTTTCAATGTGGAACTAGGCAAAGCTAGACAGACCTTCTTCTCAAATATTATAAACAGAAACTTAAACAACACCCGCAATCTTTTTGCTACTGTAGAGAGACTAACAAACCCCCCAAGAATTTGCTTCCTTCTTCTCTGAGAAAATTAATAATATCAGAAAGGCGATCAGCACATCCTTGAGCTGCACCGGGGTAAAACAGATCAGATCACAACCTCAGAAAGTAGCTATTATGTCTGTTTTCGAAGCAATTGATGGTAAAATTTTGGAAGAAACAGTACAGCACCTTAAAACATCAACCTGCGCCCTTGACACACTTCCCACATCTTTTTTCAAAAGCGTGTTTAACTGTTTAGAAGCAGATCTCCTAGAAGTGGTAAACGCCTCACTTCTCTCTGGGACTTTTCCAAAATCCCTGAAAACTGCAGTTGTTAAGCCCCTCCTGAAAAAGAGCAATCTGGATAACACCATATTGAGCAACTACAGACCAATCTCAAATCTTCCTTTCATAAGCAAGATCATTGAAAAAGTTGTTTTCAATCAGCTGAACAAGTTCTTAAGCTTGAATGGATATTTTGACAACTTTCAATCTGTTTTCCGACCGCATCACAGCACAGAGACAGCACTCATAAAGATAATAAATGATATTCGCCTAAACACAGATTCAGGTAAATTATCAGTGCTGGTTCTTCTCGATCTCAGTGCTGCGTTTGACACTGTCGATCACAACATTCTTCTTGACAGGCTGGAAAACTGGGTTGGGCTTTCTGGGATGGTCCTTAAATGGTTCAGGTCATACTTAGAAGGAAGAGGTTATTATGTGAGTATCGGTGACCATAAGTCTGAGTGGACATCCATGACATGTGGAGTCCCTCAAGGTTCAATACTCGCACCCCTCCTGTTCAACCTATATATGCTGCCACTGAGCCAAATAATGAGAAAGAACCAAATTGCATATCACAGCTATGCAGATGACACCCAGATTTACCTAGCCCTATCACCTAACGACTACAGCCCCATTGACTCCCTGTGCCAATGCATTGATGAAATTAAAAATTGGATGTGCCTAAACTTCCTTCAATTAAACAAAGACAAAACTGAAGTCATTGCGTTTGGAAACAAAGATGAAGTTCTCAAAGTGAACACGTACCTTCACTCTAGGGGTCAAACATCTAAAAATCAAGTCAGGAATCTTGGTGTAATTTTGGAGTCAGACCTGAGTTTCAGTAGCCATGTAAAGACAGTAACTAAATCAGCATATTATCATCTCAAAAATATTGCAAGAATTAGATGCTTTGTCTCCAGTCAAGACTTAGAGAAACTTGTTCATGCTTTCATCACCAGCTGGGTGGATTATTGTAATGGGCTCCTCACTGGTCTTCCCAAAAAGACCATAAGACAGCTGCAGCTCGTACAGAATGCTGCTGCCAGGATTCTGAGCAGAACCCGAAAACATGAACACATCACACCAGTCCTCAGGTCCTTGCACTGGCTTCCAGTTGCATTTAGAATTGATTTTAAAGTACTGCTTCTTGTTTATAAATCACTCAATGGCCTAGGACCTCAATACATTGCAGATATGCTCATAGAATATAAACCTAACAGATCACTCAGATCATCAGGATCAAGTCATTTAGAAATACCAAGGGTTCACTCAAAGCAAGGAGAGTCTGCTTTTAGCTGTTACGCCAGCCGCAGCTGGAACTAGCTTTCAGAAGAGATCAGGTGTGCTCCAACAGTAGCCACATTCAAATCCAGACTCAAAACACATCTTTTTATCTATGCATTTGCTGATTGAGCACTGTGCTATGTCCGAACTGTTTGCATTTTATTTTATACGTATTATCTTTTTATTCTTTTAATTCCTTTTCCTGTTTTTATTTCATTTTTAATGTATTTTATATCTTTTATGTATCATCTTGTTTTCTGACTTTTAATGCATTTTAAATATTGCTGTCTGGTCGAAAGAGCTGGGAGAATTAGGAAGAAATCATCTGTGATAAGGTTAAAACTTGGTACAAACCATGGGGAAATTTGAGCTGTGGTGCATGGTTAAGATATCTCTGGATTACAGTCAGGACACTTTCCAAAGGGGGAAATTTCCAAAAGGGAAATTTGAACTGCGATGCATAAATAAGATATCTCCGGAAGGGGGATTAGGGCTGTGTGGCGCAGTTTGAGGTGTCTTGGCAAAAGGGGAGATTGAAACTTTGTGTATCAGTTTGAAGTGCCTTAACAGGTAGCAGTCCTGTCGTGTGAGGAAGATCCATTCAGATCTGCTCTGATGGATAGATCCATTTAGATCCACTCTGACAGACAACAACAACAACAACAACAACAACAAAAAACTCCCTGAGACTTCCTAGCTCATCCATCCAGATAGCAAAATTCTCTGTTTTTACTGTTATTTCTATTCCTTATGTTTTATTTTTATTCTTCTTCTTTATGTAAAGCACTTTGAATTACCATTGTTTATGAAATGTGCTATATAAATAAAATTGCCTTGCCTTATAAACACAAATGATCACCTTGCAAGTGCTTCCGGCTTCCTTATTCTTCAAAAAGCTTGCGCTGTATGTCCTATACCTCCCCTATTCACATTACAGATCTAACACTTCTTCAACTCATACTCTTGGGTCCTGCTCACTGCCATTATAAAGCTCAGATGCAACAGGATATTTATTAATATTTCTTCAATTATGTTCATCAGAAAGAATTTAGTTATATACTAATGACGTGAGGGCGAGTAAAGCTTGGGCTAATTTTCATTTGAAAGTAAACTAATCTTTTAAAGCTGCAATCCTTCACCTCTGGCGTTCTAGCAGTTAATAAACAAAACAGCATGCATCCTGTGGAGGAACATTGTAGCCGGAGCTACTTCTTTCCGTTTATATCTATGGCTGTTCACACAGTTACTAGTGGTTTCTACCAGACTGGTCTAAAACAGTCTGAATATTATAAGTATACCATAATGATTCGGTATTAGACAAAAACACAGTTTGGAAAATGGATTCCTGTTGTACATTCTCATTATATAATTTTTGTACATTTTGAACACAAAAAAGTTAGACAGCAGCTTTAACCACCTGGGGGTCGGCCGCAACAGGAAGAGGAAGAAATGAGTCTCACTACCAGAGAGATTCAAAAAAGAAAGATTTTATTTCTTATGTTTAGCGTCAGTGGCAGACAAGGCCAAAATAATAAACAAAAGAATCCTTTTTTTTTTAAACCTCTACAATTCCTAATTGAAAATAAAAAAAACAAAATACAGTTTAAACTTACCTATCTCCCTAACCAAAAACAATATGAAAATGTGTACAAAATAAAATGGCGTCAAACCCCCTACATCCCTCGATTGGGCAAATATATATACAAAAGTATTTACAGGTAATATTTACAGAAGTCCGTAGCGAACAAAGCAGAATCATTAATCAATAGTCAAACAGGTGTGAGTCAAATAAACAAGAAATAACAACAAACAAAATACTACAGTCAGTCACACTCACAAATACAAACTCCAAATAATCACTCACAATCAATCTCTCTGGCACGACACTCTAGACTAACAAACGATACGAAATAATGACGAGATAGGCTACGATCAACGACGCAATGGCACAATGATGGCCTCTTCAAGTGTGTTTGGGGCGGTCTTTATATCCAGATCAGGTGAGGAGGAGAACCAATTGCAGCCTCCAACAGGTTATCACAAGCCACGCCCATCTGTAATACAAACATGCAGGCACATACACAGAGAGAAAAAAAAAATACACAAGACAAACACAGGACAACAGGATGGGATAAATGAATAAATAACTTCTGCTCATAACAAGACCTTTACCCAAGTTGTATTAGATTGGTGACTTGTAACTTGTAATGGAGTAATTTTTGCTGTAAGGTATCTGTACTTTTACACAAGTATGGTTTTCAGGTACTCTTTACACCTCTGCTCTTTCCACAGTGACGACTTCTAAAAGAGTTCTCTTTCGAGTGAATTTTCATGTGGCACTTAAGGTCACCTTTAAATCTGAAACTCTTTCCACACTGATCACATGTAAATGTCTTCTCTCCAGTGTGAGTTCTCATGTGGACTTTAAGGGTTTTTTTACATGTGAAACTCTTTCCACACTGTTGGCAGGTGTAAGGCTTTTCTCCAGTGTGAATTCTCATGTGAACTATAAGGTTTCCTTTCTCACTGAAACTCTTTCCACATTGTTGGCAGGTGTAAGGCTTTTCTCCAGTGTGAGTTCTCTTGTGGACTTCAAGGCTTCCTTTGTATGTGAAACTCTTTCCACATTGTTGGCAGGTGTAAGGCTTTTCTCCAGTGTGAATTCTCATGTGGAGGTCAAGCTTTCCTTTTCCATGGAAACTCTTTCCACACTGTTGGCAGGTGTAAGGCTTCTCTCCAGTGTGAATTCTCATGTGGACTTCAAGGCTTCCTTTTTGACTGAAACTCTGTCCACATTGTTGGCAGATGTAAGGCTTTTCTCCAGTGTGAATTCTCATGTGGACTTCAAGGCTTCCTTTGTATGTGAAACTCTTTCCACACTGTTGGCAGGTGTAGGGCTTTTCTCCAGTGTGAATTGTCATGTGGAGGTCAAGCTTTCCTTTTCCATGGAAACTCTTTCCACACTGTTGGCAGGTGTAAGGCTTTTCTGCAGTGTGTACTCTCATGTGGACTGTAAGGCTTCCTTTTTGACTGAAACTCTGTCCACACTGTTTGCAGATGTAAGGCTTTTCTCCAGTGTGAATTCTCTTGTGGACTTCAAGGCTCCCTTTATGTCTGAAACTCTTTCCACACTGTTGGCAGGTGTAGGGCTTCTCTCCAGTGTGAACTCTCATGTGGACTTTAAGTCTTCCTTTTCCACTGAAACTCTTTCCACACTGTTGGCAGGTGTAAGGATTCTCTCCATTGTGAATTCTCATGTGGACTGTAAGGCTTCCTTTTTGACTGAAACTCTGTCCACATTGTTTGCAGATGTAAGGCTTTTGTCCAGTGTGAGTTCTCTTGTGGACTTTAAGGCTTTCTTTATGTGTGAAACTCTTTTCACATTGTTGGCAGGTGTAAGGCTTCTCTCCAGTGTGAATTCTCATGTGGACTTTAAGGTTTTCATTTACAGTAAAACTCTGTCCACATTGTTGGCAGGTGTAAGGTTTTTCTCCAGTGTGAACTCTCAAGTGGACTTGAAGGTTTCTATGTTGTTTAAAACTCTGTTGGCAGGTGAAATAACTTTTACTTCCTGTCTTTTGAGCTCTTTTTTGTAAGGAAGACTTTTTAGCCTGTGTCGATCTTTCTCCAGTCATGAAATCCTGATGTTCATCATAATGTTCTTTCTCTTCTTCCCTTTCATTAAGTTCATGACTCGCCTCTTTCAGTGACATTAGGGCTAGGACAAAAATAGACAAAACAATTTAGACATTTAATGCATAAAAACCAACAACATGCTCTTTACCACGGTGAACTAAAATGTGCTTTTAACATACTATCTCTGTAATTAAAAATATATTTAGTTACCACTTGTAGTAAACTATGGGTTCAAATGTACTATAAGTACATTTTCTAAATACAGAGATAGTATACTAAAAGCACATCTCAGTTCATATTTCATGGCGTCTCAAAATAGCACAGTTGAGTACATTTAGATGTTCTTAAGATTATGTTAAGAAATACTAAAGAAGACTTTTTAGTATATTAAAGGGGTGGTTCATTGTGATTTCACTTTTTTAAACTTTAGTTAGTGTGTAATGTTGCTGCTTGAGCATAAACAGTATCTGCAAAGTTACAGCGCTGAGAGTTCAATGCAAACGTAGATATTGTCTTTTAAAGTCATAGCAGTTTAATGCCTACAAAAAAGACTGGTTTGGACTACAACAAGCTTCTTCCCGGGTTGGTGACATCATAAACCCTGCAAAACACCCCCCCGGTAACACGCAACAAAGTGGGCAAGGTCATGTCGCGCAGCATAATGAAAGCAGAAAAGTTGTGTGCACCAGACGTGAGCAGCACTTCAAAAGATTTATAACCCGTTATAATCAGTGATATTTTCTACACTGGATGCGGCGCTGAAGACAGTTTCCAGAATCTACAGGAGTTCAATGCTGGATTTACACAAAGGCTTTTACTGAAAGATGAAGCAGTTCCCACTTTAAAAGCAGAAGCTGTTTATGGGCCCCAAACTGTAAGTACGTTTTGTAAGGTCTGCACAGGATCAAAAATTAGCAGGCCAACCAAAAACTGTGTTTAAGCCTTAACTCATTGAACTTTCGTTTGTTAATCTCACATTGGCTCTGGCCTGGCGGACACTAACAGCTCACTGGACACGTTTTATGGCTATTTTGATAGATTCCTGAACATCTCCCTTGTGACTTTCATATATTAAATACATTATATTCATGTTCGATTGTTCTGCTGTTCATTCAGAAAAACAAATCACTTCTACGTTTTGTTTCTGCAATACTGCTTTACGCTTTGATGCTATAATAGGAATTTATTCTCGTGGCCAGAGAATAAAATTTCGTTTTATAATAGTCTATGAGAAAACTGATGGTTTGCTGGACAAACTAGGATAGTTTTTTTAAAACAACTATTAAACTAAAACTAATCATATATGTAATTGATTATAATCCATTGTAATTAATTCACAATATATGTGCATTATTCCCTCTTGGGTCGATATATATATATATATCATAATTAATCATAAGGCTTTATGATTTATTATATATATTTCGCCCATGATTTGAGCTAACTGATTAAATACTTGTAATATCGCTAAAGGTCGTTACAGTTTTATTGTTTGTACATGTCTTTTAAACGTATAGATCTGTTGCTTTTTGGAAGAGGCTTGTTGCATCAAGGAAGTAAACAAGGACCAACGCGTTTTTGCTTCGCTAGCCAGTTAGCTGTATTCTAGTGCGTACTTCTCCAACAAACGCCAACAAATGTCTGTTCACAGACAAACAGTTGTTCATGCTATAAACGCTACCTTCACAAAAATGCTGCTACTCAGTCATGTATTCGGCTACTGTAAAGCTTTAATCAGGATAAAACTGTATATTGAAAGCTAACAAACAGCAGTGTCAGCATCTAAACACTGTGACACAAATACTAAATGAAATACCATTCATAAACGTCCTTTAGAAAGCCGTGCTTGCAGAGGTTCTGCTTGACCCTCTTCATCTGGGTCTGATTCAGGCTCAATTTGATACAGCAATAAAGATGCCGTATCATGGGTGCAGCAGGAGCAATGATATTACGCACTGCCTGTGACCCCCTGCTTGCACTGCCTGTGACCCCCTGCCTTGCAACCAAGGAGACATTTGTGAGAGACGCAGCGTAATATCATTGCGCCTGCTGCACCCATGGTACGGCAGCAAAGTTCCTTGATTATTATACCGAAATGAGAGTATAGTTCCTAGTCATATCGGCCTAGAAAATTGCGACATTTCATTTTACATCGATCTCAGTAAACGATGTAACTACAGAAGAGTCAAGTTTAAAATAGGAAATAATTTTTTTGAGCGAGATGCTAACGGTCTCATCAGACTCAATGAACTATGCTAAGCTATGCTAAAAGTGGATCTGTCAGACCCGGAGATTCAAATGGATTCAGAATGGATTCAAAGATGGTAAAACTCAAGAATGGATTCAAAAATGGTAAAACTCAACTGTTTAACTCTAGGGGAGTTGGAAAATGAAAAAAAGTGTTCTTTTAAATAACATTTTTCAAGGTACAACGGTACTGTAATAAGAGAAAATTTCAAGTTTTGTTCAGTTATGGCACCACTGAGTGAAACAGTCCCATTGCTTTTTTTTTTTTTTTTTTACAGTCAAGCTTGGTAAAAATATCTAATTCCATTTATGAGTTCCAGACATTTACATTTTTGACCACATGTCCAGAAAACTACCTATGTCCGATTTTATTTTTACGCTTACAATCAAAATTTTGAATTTTGGCTTATTAAATAAAAATTCTGTCATCTACTCATCATTATGTTTTTCCAAACCTATAAAAGTTTCTTTCTTCTGTTAAACAAAATTTGAAGAATTTTGGTAACCAGATAGCTGACAGTTGCAATTGACATCCATAGTACTTTCGTCCTATTGAGGAAGTCAATGGGGGCCGTCAACTGTTTGGTCAAGATTCTTCAAAGTACACTATATTGGCAAAAGTATTGGGACACCCTTCCAAATCATTGAATTCAGGTGTTCCAATCACTTCCATGGCCACAGGTGTATAAATCAAGCACTAGGCATGCAGACTGCTTCTAAAAACATTTGTGAAAGAATGGGTCGCTCTCAGGAGCTCAGTGAATTCAAGCATGGTACCATGATAGGTTGCCATTTGTGCAGTAAGTCCATTCGTGAAATTTCTTCACTACTAAATACTGTCAACTATCAGTGGTATCATAACAAAGTGGAAGCAATTGGGAACAACAGCAACTCAGCCATGAAGTGGTAGGCCACGTAAAATCACAGAGCGGGTCAGCGCATGCTGAGGCTCACAGTGTGCAGAAGTCGCCAACTTTCTGCAGAGTCAATAGCTACAGACCTCCAAACTTCATGTGGCCTTCAGATTAGCTCAAGAACAGTGTGTAGAGAGCTTCATGGAATGGGTTTCCATGACCGAGCAGCTGCATCCAAGCCTTACATCACCAAGTGCAATGCAAAGCGTCGGATGCAGTGGTGTAAAGAACGCCACCACTGGACTCTAGAGCAGTGGAGACGTGTTCTCTGGAGTGACCAATCACCATCTCTGTCTGGCAATCTGATGGACGAGTCTGGGTTTGGCGGTTGCCAGGAGAACGGTACTTGCCTGACTGCATTGTGCCAAGTGTAAAGTTTGGTGGAGGGGGATTATGGTGTGGGGTTGTTTTTCAGGGGTTGGGCTTGAACCCTTAGTTCCAGTGAAAGGAACTCTTAATGCTTCAGCATACCAAGACATTTTGGACAATTTCATGCTCCCAACTTTGAGGGAACAGTTTGGGGATGGCCCTTCCTGTCCCAACATGACTGCGCTCCAGTGCACAAAGCAAGGTCCATAAAGACATGGATGAGCGAGTTTGGGGTGGAGGAACTTGACTGGCCTGCAGAGAGTCCTGACCTCAACCCGACAGAACACCTTTGGGATGAATTAGAGCGGAGACTGTGAGCCAGGCCTTCTCGCCAACATCACTGCCTGACCTCACAAATGTGCTTCTAGAAGAATAGTTCACATTACACACTCCTAAACCTTGTGGAAAGCCTTCCCAGAAGAGTTGAAGCCGTTATAGCTGCAAAGGGTGGGCCAACTCCATATTAAACCTTACGGATTAAGAATGGGATGTCATTAAAGTTCATGTGCACGTAAAGACAGGCATCCCACAAATATTTGGTCATATAGTGTATCTTATTATGTGTTCAGCAAAAGAAAAACTCAAAGGTTTGGGACGACATCAGGGCGAGTAAACGATGACAGAATTTTAATTTTTCGTTGAACTATCCCTTTAATGTTTATTGACTCATAAAATCCATGCTAATTTACTTAGTTTAACACAAATTTTTCTGAACTTATTTTAGTTTGTATCAGTATTTTTTGATCATTTACAGAATATTAACAAAACATGTAAATGACAATTTCATACAATTTCACCTCTAGCCTCAATCTGCTTATTAATTTCTAACCTGCACCTGTATCACAAATGACAAGGTAAATATTTTTCACTGGTTTCAACAAATATTAGCTGTTCACTCAGTTCTACTTCAAAATGTTTTATACACTTCCACTGCTGACTTTCCTCCATATGGCACACACACATGAAATGATTATTGATGTAAAATATTTAAATTAGGACTTATTTATTGCTTGATTTAATGTTCAATTACTGCTATTTATGTTCAGGTATGTTTAAATGTTGATACAGCACTTTTGAGCATGAACAGAAAAAAAATACCTTCATTGTTCTCTATCCACAGGGACGTGGGAACTATATTGTGAGAGGGGAGGCGGGATTTTTTTTTTTTTGGAAGGGGGGGGGGGGGGGTGTTAGTGTAGGCCTACAGTAGGCTGTGTTATGTATCCTGATTGACTTTATGATTAGTTAAATCTGTTTTGGATTCCAGTTTTGGATGGGCCAGACCAATTGTGGGTGGGCCTTAAATTAAAAATGTTAAATAAAAAAAAAAAAAAAAAAAAAAAAAACGTTATCCAATCACTGCTTAACCTAATAAAAAAATATTGACTAATATAGCCTACTGTTATATTATCTGTGCGTATACATAATATAGATTTTAATAGCTTGATGCTCTTTAAATATTTTGTTGTATTGTTAAAAGTTTCGGTGCATAGGACAGACCTATCCGCGATCGCTCTCCATGGTTCTGACCAAAGAAGAGCGCTTTGGAATCTCCATTACGCATGAAACGCATCATACCTGGGCTGCGTTTCCCAATAACATTGTCTCTTAGCGCGCTACGAAGACTCTTAAGGTATAACTTAACTAAAGGTATACTACCACTAAAGGTATATCATTGCTAGGAGTCTTCAGGGCTATCATCCACTCGCGAGGCATAGGCGCTGAAAGGCAGAGGCGCTGGCGCCCTCCTAGCAACGGCGCTGTTTTTGGTAAAACATGATTTTGACGACTTCATTAAAGGTGCCCTAGATTGTTTTTTTACAAGATGTAATATAAATCTAAGGTGTCCCCTGAATGTGTCTGTGAAGTTTCAGCTCAAAATACCCCATAGATTTTTTTTTATTAATTTTTTTAGCTGCCTATTTTGGGGCATCATTAACTATGCACTGATTTTTTTCAGCGTGGCCCCTTTAAGAGATGCGTTCCCTCTGCCCCACGAGCTCTGGACTATATATACATCGCATAAACAAAGTTTACACAGCTAATATAACCCTCAAATGGATCTTTACAAGATGTTCGTCATGCATGCTGTATGCATGCTTCGAATTATGTGAGTAAAGTATTTATTTAGATGGTTACGTTTGATTTTGTGTGAGTTTGAGGCTATGCTCTGTGGCTAAAGCTAACATTACACACTGTTGGAGAGATTTATAAAGAATGAAGTTGTGTTTATGCATTATACAGACTGCAAGTGTTTAAAAATGAAAATAGCAACGACTCTCGTCTCCGTGAATACAGTAAGAAACGATGGTAACTTTAACCACATTTAACAGTACATTAGCAACATGCTAACGAAACATTTAGAAAGACAATTTACAAATATCACTAAAAATATCATGATATCATGGATCATGTCAGTTATTATTGCTCCATCTGCCATTTTTCGCTGTTGTTCTTGCTTGCTTACCTAGTCTGTGCACAGATCCAGCCGTTAATAATGCCTTTCCTTGTCTAATGCGTCGAAAGGGCTGGCATTATGCAAATATTGGGGTCATACATATTAATGATCCCGACTGTTACGTAACAGTCGGCGTTATGTTGAGATCCGAGTGTTTTCAGGAAGTCTTTTAAACAAATGAGATTTACATAAGAAGGAGGAAACAATGGAGTTTGAAACTACATTTCCATGTACTGAACTCTTGTTATTCAACTATGCCAAGATAAATTCAATTTTTCATTCGAGGGCACCTTTAAGTTTTGTTTTATAGAAAACTCTTTTTAAAAGATATTCGTTTTGTATAAATTGTATCTTAATTTTGATCAATGTTTTATCAATCAATTGCCCGTATTTAATAAATAAGAAGCAAATATATAGCAGACAATGTAATAACCTTAGTGTAATTGACAGAATTACTAAAAAATATTTTGCTACCTAAAAGTTAAAGATTTTTTGTGTCACGCATGCATGCATGTCTATTTACCTCATATTAAATATAAAACGCATGTGGACTGATATTTTTCCAATGTCTGGACTCCTTTATTAATGGAGCATATAAACAGACGTTTCAATATAGTGGTATTAATTGCATTTTCTGAGAATTTATATTTCAAGCTTTTACTGCAAATGTCGAAATGCACGCTCTTTGGTCCATCAGTGCTTGAGTCACTGATCACATTAGAATAAAATATCTCATAATAAAATACAAAATTGATTTATGAATGTATATGCATAGTTCTCATCAGTCGGAAATACAGATAAACGCTTTCATTTGTTGTATTTTTGATCCTGAAAGAAAACAGAACAACAAAAGAGCGAATCATAGGCCTACATAGAGTCTGTACGTGTTATGCTTCTTACGCGGACTTTTGGGACTGAATGAAATGAACAAAAGGTAATTAAATAGATGATCTGCTTTTATGTCATTTTTCCTTTTTTATTCAGAATATTCACAAATGTGTTAGCTATGGCATGAAATATCTGATATTCCGATTGTCAAATACATGCAAGTGGAAGTGTATTGTTGTTTAAACACCTTTATAACGACCGTGTTAGTTGCTGTATGCGCGATATAATTTTATGACACAAAATTTTGAAATGTAGGCTTAGATCAAACACATTTTAATTCAGATTCTGTATATATATATATATATATATATATATATATATATATATATATATATATATATATATATATATATAAATACAGATTTTTTGTATTTATTTCAACAAATAACCAAAATGAAACCCACAGAAACTCATGAACAGTTTTGAAAAAGCTGTGTGCAAGTTATAGTCATTCAAAGCGAGTGAGTCATACTCGCAAACATAGACGTTGGGCGTCTATGTTCCAACGTCCATGTCTATCCATAAGTAGATATTGGGATTGATATTGTAAGATTATACTTCTGTATATTCTCTATTTCTGTAGAGCTGGACATTTTAATAATGATCAAAAGTTCAGCTGTGAGAATAAAACCAACCTGTTTGTTCCTCAGTATCTTCATGTTTCACTCTGAATGTTTCTTCAATCTTCATGTCTTCAGTCTCATCTTTAATCCTAATTTCTTCACTCTCCTCTTTAATAAAATCAATCTTCATGTCTTCAGTCTCCTCTTTAATCATAATTTCTTCAGTCTCCTCTTTAATAAACTCAATCTTCATGTCTTCAGTCTCCTCTTTAATAAACGCCATCTTTAAGAAGAGAATAATGAACAGTTGAGGTGTAACGTACACATATTCATACTGAACAGTTTCGGTACAGATCACTGTTAAAACCAGCAGCACGAGCATCTCTTCCTCTTTAATGTTACAGAATTAAACATGAAAAAATAGCTGAAGGTATGTAGAAAAGATACAGTACAACTTACAGAAATTGCCATATTTCATGTAATCGCTCAGTGTTTCAATGGCAGAAAAACGTTAATAAATCAGATAGTAATCAATATGTCATGTAGCATTTACCTCAGAAAAGCCATTCAGTGTCCACAGCTTGTTAGTTCACCAGAGAAATGAACTTTTAGTTATAATTTAATGTAATGTATTTAAAGACAAAAACTCAATTTGTTCAGTAAACTACTGTTTAATAAAAAAACCCCACACATATCGCATATACCTGCTGTACAGAAAACCGTACCGAATAGCGACTTCAAAACCGAGGTAACCTATAATTTATCCGTAAGAAATTTTTAGTTATAATTTATTGTATTTAAAGACAAAAAAAAAAGAAAGAAGCAATTTTATGTTAAGTTTTCTCCCCACCTGCAGTACAGAAAACCGTACTGAACCGTGACTATGTACTGAACTGTGGGTTTTGTGTCCCGTTAGGCCCTTAATTAACAGAGTTAATGGTCTTCAATGACCTGGATAGACAAACAAACAAAAAAAAATCAAAACTATCGCTATAAACTTAAATTATAAATTTTTAGGCATTTATGATCTACATTTAGTATTTAATAAATTATAGAGTATATTTAAAAGATTACACTTTGATGAAAACATGATTAGTTAGTTTGTTAGTGTTTGTTGTTGTCGTTCATGTTCACTGTTTGAGCAGCACGTGTCGTGATTCACTGAATCATTTCTCAAAGTGTTTGATTCAATTGACTCGGAGTTGAAAAGTTCAGTTTCTCCATCATTACTCGACAGAGACTGAACTCGTGTTCATGATAAACTGATTTATGATATATAGAGAGAACTGAGACGCAGGTTTACTGTTTCTCATCAGTGGATGAGTTTCTCACACAAATATCCTTCATTACACTTAGATAAAGAATCACAATGTTACATTAAATAGTAAATAAACTCATTTCACATCGTTTGTAAAAAAAATATTAAAAACTATTAAAACAGTATCTATTTCTTAAAACAGCTTAAATTCTTAAAACAAACCTTTCTTCAGCAGAACCACAGCAGATGCAGGAGCTCGGCGCAGTCTTATGACGTCACGTCGTCACTCCAAAATAAAAGTCCTGTTCACACACTGCATTGTCTGGCTGCAGAGAGTCCTGCTGACTAAGGCTCCTAGTTTATTCTGCTCTTTCACTATATATTGATAATAGAACTATTAAATCTATTGACTCTCTGTTGAATATGTTCAGAGGAATTTCCTTATTCGATTTTCTGCTTCACTTATAAAAATGTCACAGTAGTAAAGTTTGTTTTTCTTCTTTGGTGTTTTACCACAATTAGCATCCAAAATGGGAATCCTTCCATCATCTAGTGTCTGTATGGTTTGTACCTGATCTCAGAACAGTTTTATTAACTTATTAGACATTTTAATTACATGTTTGTATAATAAAAAAGAAGCACTGTAGTTAATAGTATCTTATTGGCCTGAAGCTCTCCATAAAATAAACAAAACAAGCCCCAGTTGGATTCCAGTTGTGGAATCCAACCATTCATCCATCTAAGGTAACGTAGTTAGCGTACTTTACTGAGTATTTCCATTTTATGCAACATTACACATTTATTAATAGTAAATTAATACATTTAAGACAATCATGTTTGCAGCGAACAATATATTTTAGACTTAGTGGAGTAATGGTAATATCTAGGAGTGAACTGAAATAGGCTATATTGTACATTTTAATGGATCACACTACAAACATAATGATCTTATAATTCATGATGCATTGCTGTGTCCGTTATCCCATAATTCACACTTTTGGACACTTTTGCTTTAACGGACATTAGACAACACTGCAAAATCAAGCTCTTATATTCATATATTTATTGTCCAACATTCCCAATTTTTCTGATGCATGTCCTTAATTTAATTTCATATGTTGGTAATAATTCAGTGTTTATAAGCCTTTTAAAGAATTTTAACCCAAAATGACTGAGAGAGCAAAGGTTTTGTGAAAAAAGTGGAAGATTTAAACACAAAGTGTGTAAAATAAACTGTTAAAAGGATTTGATGATCACTAGTGATAGTATTTTATTGTGTGTTGTCATCATTCAGGTTGGATTTCAGCTTTAATGTACCTTTTCTTTTAACAAAGCAGCTGATACTGCCATAGAAACTAGTGGACTGCCGACTCTCTTTCACCCCAAAATGGCAGAAACGCAGGGCTGCTGCTGGGCGCCGGTGTTTCAGTGGAACGTCCTATTGAGTGTCGCTTCTTGTTAGTGTGTATTCCAGAGATTATATATAATAGGGAGATAAGAGGGTCTGTATCTCTTCCCACTGGAGAAAGCGTAACAGCTAACTTTATTCACGTGTGGCACCTCTCAGCCTGTCGTGTAATGGCAGTGACATCAGTCGCAACAGTCCCTAGTCTGGCTTCTCTTAAAAAAATAAAAATTTTATCAAGCTAAAATCTACATATAGTTCCCAAAGAAAGTATTGTTTAGTGTAAAACATGCTGAAGATTAGCAAACAGGCTGTGGATTAATTAAACTATTAGCTATTTCCCCACAAAAGCTGTTTAATCAGCATAGTGAAGCCTCTCAACCATTGACATCCATTCAAAAAACAGCCTCTGGTCTCATTCCCTGTGTACCGCCGGGGGTGGAGCGTTAGCATTAGCCGTTATGTTTTTTTGGCTAAAGGTTGCAGGCTTGCCTTCCAGTGGCTTTGGTATATTCTTTGGCTTCATTCCACGGGGAAACAGAGAGGGTGCATTTGAAATCGCTCTTGAATTACGTCAGCCCTCCTTGCACCGCTGTGAATCGCACTTCATCTTGATGATCCCCAAGACTTTGGGGAAAATACTCTGTGGACTGACGAGACAAAAGTTGAACTTTTTGGAAGGTGTGTGTCCCATTATGTCTGGCGTAAAAGTAACACAGCATTTCAGAAAAAGAACATCATACCAACAGTAAAATATGGTGGTGGTAGTGTGATGGTCTGGAGCTGTTTTGCTGCTTCAGGACCTGGAAGACTTGCCGTGATAAATTAAAGCATGAATTCTGCTATCTACCAAAAAATCCTGAAGGACAATGTCCGGCCATCTGTTCATGACCTCAAGCTGAAGTAAACTGGGTTCTGCAGCAGGACAATGATCCAAAACACACCAGCAAGTCCACCTCTGAATGACTGAAGAAAAACAAAATGAAGACTTTGGAGTGGCCTAGCCAAAGTCCTGACCTCAATCCTATTGAGATGCTGTGGCATGACCTTAAAAAGGCGGTTCATGCTCGAAAACCCTCCAATGTGGCTGAATTACAACAATTCTGCAAAGAAGAGTGGGCCAAAGCTCCTCCACAGCGCTGTAACAGACTCAATGCAAGTTATCGCAAACGCTTGACTGCAGTTGTTGCTGCTAAAGGTGGCCCAACCAGTTATTAGGTTTAGGGGGCAAGCACTTTTTCACACAGGGCCATGTGGGTTTAGATTTTGTTTTCCCTTAATTTAAAAACTGCATGTTGTGTTTACTTGTGTTATCTTTGATTCATATTTAAATTTGATTGATGATCTGAAACATTAAAGTGTGACAAACATGCAAAAAAATTAAACATCAGGAAGGGGGCAAGCACTTTTTCACACCACTGTATATCACAGGGTTATGTCACAATGATGCAGATTAAGTAATTTGTACTAAGCATCATAGTTATTCCTTTCAGTAAACTAGCTGTAGATAGAGCTTTAAGTTAAAAATGAAAAAGGATACAGAAGTATGACAGCTTTTGCATTTCTGTGTGAAGTATTCTTATAATCAATGGAGTCACATAATTCTTTATTTTTAGTTGCCTTGAAATCTTGACCTTTGGATCGTTTTCTGTGCTAAGACTCTAACAAAACAGGCAGCCATACACATGATTGTTGCTCTGAAGGAGGACCTGAAAAAATAAATAAAAATACCTGATCCGAACACAGCCCCACCACTTTATGACTCTGACTCAGACTCTGCAGGAACCCATGCAGGAACCACAAAGAAATGTAAGTATTGCAATAAATAAATAAAATAAAAGTAATATTTTTATATTAAAGCAAATGAAGTGCAGTTTGTTTTATAATTGAAGAAGCAAAACCAATATAATGTCTACCATGTTTGTGTTACTAGAGTTGCCAAACATAGTAAAAACACTAAAGGATGTAGTGGCGGCCATGAAGGTGGCTCCAGCATCAAAAGATGTGCAAAATACAGAAGCGGTGTCACCACAAGGAGAAACGGTATGGATACACATGCACAGATATACATCTAATGTTAATGTAAAACATTCACACATACAGTATGTGTAAATATAAGTAAACTACTAAATTCATATGTGTTGTAGGTAATGCTGTGCACTGAAAATATAAACTCAGCCAAAAAAACATGAAACTATTTCAATGTTTTTGTGAGTTAGTACAAGGATCCATTAAGTCTACTAAGTCATAACTGTTAGTAACTTAAAGCAATAGTGCACGCAAAAATGGAAATTCTTTCAACATTTAATCATACTCATGGTCTTCCAAACCTGTGTAAATTTATTTGTTCTGCTGAACTCAACAATAGCACACATCCAAAGTGTGCAACCAGAACGCAGCGTCTAATAATATTATATGATAATAGCTTACTGTATAACTGCAGCTGCACGGAGGTGTTGATGTTGTGTGATCTTCAAAAAAATGATTAAAATTAGCACTGTATAAAATTTGCATGTTTACTTTGTCAGTGACGTCCCGAGTCAGACAATTGTATTTGCACTGAAATAAATAAGTAGGCTGATCTGTTTCCACTAAAAATAGCCTATAAACATCCTAAATGATATGTTCACCTTATCAGCAAAACTGCATACATTTGATTTGAATTGTTTAAATAAATTAAATTACTATTTGGCCTGTGGAAATCAATAAATCAACTAAATTTTAAAAACTTTAGCCTATCTGAGAAATATCCAATTCAATTTTGTTTTAATGGATATTTGGATACATTCTAAAACAAAACAAGGATGTTGGATGATTTTTTAGCATTGTAATGTGGGGAACAAATGGCATTCAGAGTCTGTATTTAATATTTTCCAATGTCTCGTGCCTTGGATGGTGTTAAACATGGTGTTACGTGGATGGAAATATAATGTATGCAGATGAGGTTATGTAGTAAAAGTGTACGTACGTGCAAAAGCTAGATTCTGTGTACGCACAAAAATAAATAAATAAAAAATCTGATTTATAAAACCATTAAGGAATTGCAAGTACACTTTTAGGATGAAATTACTCTATTACTTTTTCTGAAAATGCAACAAAGATTTCTTACCTGTGATTTCATATTATGATTCAGGGTCAGAGATTACTCTTTGCAATATCAAGTGTGTCAGATTCATAGATGATCATAGATCAATATTCAGGATGTTTTTCTGGCCTCTTTTCAAAGATGCACTGGCAAGCGTAGCTTTTGTTGATAATATTTTTTCATAACCAAGATTGCATATTCTGTATTAATGTAATAAGTATTCTGTATATTTTCTCTTACCCTCAGAATGGCAACACAAAGCCCATATAGCCCCAATCCTATGCAAATGCGTGGCGAACAAGACTGCCAGAAAATTTCATGCCTGTAAATTTCACCAACAGCAATGGAGATATTCAGGTTGAAAACCATCAAATAAAAAGTATGAGTGCTTTAACTGATGGCACAAATTCATACATAGTATCAAAAATGGCGAAGAGCCAGAATTGGTGGAAGGATGCAGTTACATTCTTAAAAATGTAACCGTAGGCACATGCTATGGCCACAAAAATGTTTATTTTGGCCGCACATCAAACAAATTTTGGACAGCACCACTTAACCTGGACGAAATGGTGGAAAAGGCTGCAAGGGAGGCCATTTATCCACCATCTGTGATGGTCACGGGCGAAGAAGACGACCTGTTCACCAGGGGAGACTATTTGAGTCTTAAAGGGGAAGTTGAAAGAGTGGGTCATTTCATTATCACTATCTAGATATCTAATAATGTCTAGAAGTCAACAGTTATTTTAGTTGTTCAAGTTATCAGGACGCATTTCTCTCTAGCTTAAAGTATGAAAATTTAAGACAAACATTCTTAGGGCCCTATGATTTCCGTGATGCAGAAAACGTGGACGGAATCGCGGAATCCAGTCATAAAAACAGAATTTACTGTATATCGCGGAATGTCATGGAATTTGTCAAATTTTTGATGAATGAATTAAAAGCAGGTCAGTACACTTAAATTAAATTGCGATATAGACTAGTGACTGAATATTAACTTGACAGAAACATATTACTGTTGTACAGTAGAATTTAGATAAGTTAATTTAATAATAAATTATTAAAATATATTTTTAAACAATAATCTCAGTGTTTCTTCCATGTTTTAATTTTAACAGTAAAGCTCATTGCAGTGCAGCACATTGTTTGACAAAAAAACTTTAATTTCATGATTAAAAGATAATTTAAAAGGTATGCGTTTTATGACTGATGTGCAAGGAAGCCGTGTCCCCATCCTGGACCTCACCCTAAGATGTGGCCAAAAGTTGCTGGAAGTTTATCTTTGGAGAGATGAGTCTCTTTGTGAGCTCAGTTGTTTCTACTGGCTGGCCGGTTCAAACCACATGTGTGCATCTAAAAACATGAGAAAATGCAAGATGTTGATATGCGTTTTTCACAAGTTAAACTTTCATCACATTCAAGGCATATGCATTACAAGTTGACATTCCCGAGGAAAGTTTCCTTAATTCTGCTATTGCAATATTGATGAAAGTGGGTAAATCACAATTTTAATTTGAGTGAAATCGCTAACAGGATGTCAAGCCAGATTATAAACTGTATTTTCCTTATGATGCAGACTGCTGAGAGGACAGTAGTAACAGATGTACATCATTGGAGTCTCCGAAGAAAACTGAACCCTCACTCTCCTCTGCAGCAATTTTGAGGAATTCAGCATTCCAGAAAAACTGTACAATGGGAGGGTGGAGGATTTAATCGCCAAACTCCCAACCAGAGTAAAAATCCAGCATACACACAACCATGTGCTGAATGTGGAGTTTGCAGAATCAGAGAGCTAATTTTTATTTTCCAGAGGAGAGCTAAACGGTAGTAAATAGTAGTAAATAGTAAAATAAGTGTGTTCAATTTATATAACTCATTTTCAAAATATAAACACTGTTCGGTTTCTCGCACAAAGCGATTGTTTCATGTCTTAGGACATCAATGTGTCGTCACGAGCCGCAGGGTTTCAATTGGAATTGTCTGTGCATGTTTTTTTTTACTCTTATAGATTGTTTTTTTTTTATTGTGTATTTTCTTATTTATTATTATGTTATGTGTTGTTTTATATATTTTTTTGTCAATGCAGTGGTTGTATTCGTGAGCCTGAAACAAATTTCCCATTGGGACAATAAAGTATACCTTACCATTTCAATGCAAGTGTGCCGTTTTTTTCTCAAAAAAACAAAAATGCATGATTACAAATGTGATATTGATACAACAGTTCAATAAACAATTATTTAATATTAAGTGACTTACATTTTAGACAAGATTATCTGTTTTTTGCTTCATTTCGTCAACGAAAATAGTTCCAAACAAAGCCACAGGACTGTTTTAATTCTCTGAGCTGCACATGGGTTTCATTACTAAATGAATCAATCAGCTTTTTGAACGAATCGGTTGATAAATGATTCAATGACTCGCTGCTTCATTCCTGAATGAATAAGCCTCAGTCAATAAAAGAAACTTTCTGCCACCTAGTGGCAGTGTTAATTTTACATTAAGGTAGTTTAAATTTTAAATTCAAAAATAAATTAATTCAATGTTTAATGTTTAAAAATAACAGATTATTAATGTCCTTTATTAATTTGTTATTCATTAAGTCTTTATTAATCCCTGTAAGCTGCATTAAACAATGCTATTTCAGATGCTGTTTCTGTATTTCCTCAGCATGGCAAAAAAATAAATTTTGATGAATTTATCAACTCTATTGTATCTTGTAACTCTAATTTAACTTTAATTTAATTTAATGATTAAATATAAGAATGACACAAAAGATGATGCATATATCTAGCAGAAAGCATTCGCTGTTATGACAACTTTTTGCCTTGTAACTGTAAAACATTATTGTCGATTATTGCTCTTGATATTTAATTTAATATTAGAGTGCATTTTTAAAATTAGATAACATTAATGATTAATGTTGATTAAAACAATACACTAAACGTTTTTGTGTGGTGTCATTCTTGTAGGCTATGGCGCACTGACAGGAATCGTTTATGAATTAGTTAAATGCTTTCTATGCATTAGAAAATCAAGACATTGTTATTTTAGTTGCATAAAAACAAAAAGATTATAAATTAATATCTTACTTGCATCGTATCTGCACTTTTCCATGAGCAGTATTCAAAGTGCGTCACACACTGACTGAGCTGAGCACATGGCACAAACGCGTCAAAAACTCCCACGAATCCGTAGTTTTTTTTAATTCACCTGAAACCAATCTAAACTCATCTGATTGGTTATAATGCTCAACGCTGAACAAAATATAAAAAGTAATCTTGCATGCCACGAACATGTAGTGCTGCAACACTTTTTATTTATTTTCACATTTCACTTTGAATGTGCATTTTCAATTTTGGAGGAAGTAGAGCAATTGTGTCTCATAATGTAGCAGTTTCTTTTCCTCATGGGGGTTGGTTTATATTGGCAAGCAGCCTTTGGAGTATCATCATTGGCAGCTGCCAAGCCACTCCCTAGCAACCACTAACAACACCATAGCAACCACCTTGAGTACCTATCTATCAAAACTACTAAACTAAAACTTTCAAACTGAAAACTCTCAAACTTCAAACTTTTTGGACCGGCTTTTTCAAGCCAACTTAAATTTGTCTCTACTAACTTTTTAATCTAGTTGTTATTTTTCTTCTGACCTAATTTTCTGACTGCTACTCCTCCTAAAGCTTTAATGCTGCTAGCCCCAAACTGTCCACATACCTGGGTCCAAAGGTCTAGTTAGTTGCTATATCTTTTCTAAGAGATCAGAGTTACAGTTTTCGAATAATAATTTTTCAAAGTTCATATTTTCCCCATTGAAATGGATTGGTTTCATTAAATTGCACCTCCAGAGGAGCAGTTCCGCCCAATAGAGGGCGCACCTACATAAGAAATCATTGGCTCATGCATTCACTTTTGGTTTCGTCAGTTCGTCATTTCTGTGTATTAAAGGTGCCCTAGAATCAAAAATTGAATTTACCTTGGCATAGTTGAATAACAAGAGTTCAGTACATGGAAATGACATTTGTTTAAAAGACCTCCGAAGAACAGGCGAATCTCAACATAACACCGACTGTTACGTAACTGTAATGAAGGGTCAGTGGAGAGTGGATCCATTTGCAGTCTTTATTAAAACACAGTATAACAAAACAGGGCAAAGACAATACCGTAGTCGGGGACAGGCAAGGGTCAGGGCTGGCAGCGAGAATCATAAACGGGTCACAGGCAATAGTCAAGACAGGCGGCAAGCAAACACAGAGTAAAGTCCAGGCAAGGTTCAGGGTAGGCGGCAGAGGTTCTCAGGAGATAAACAGTCCAGGTAGCAACAGGTAAACAGTCCACAGAAATAACGCTCAGAAATGATCACTAAAAGCAAATCAAGACTTCGCGATGCAAAGCAGTGTGTGAAGCTCTTAAATAGTGTGTGTGTGATGTGGTGCAGGTGCATGTGTAATCAGTCCCAGGAATGAGGGCCTATGGGAAATGTAGTCCGAATGAGAAACAGTCAATATTCCGGTGATGGCTCCCTCCGATGGTCCGGAGGACGAGTCGAGGGAGCCTCATTCATGACAGAGCCCCCACCCTGCGAGCGGCTCCTGACGCGAGGAGGCGGACGCCGGGGTCTACCACGCGGTCGGGGGGCCGGCCTTCCCGGATGCATCCGATGGAATTCCTCCAGTAGAGCAGGGTCCAGAATATCGCTCCTCAGGTCCGTACCCCTCCCAATCGACCAGATACTGTAGCTTCCGACCCCGGCGCCTGGAATCGAGCAGATCCCGGACCTGATAAGCCTCCTCACCCTCGATCTGTAGCGGTGGGGGATGACGGTCCTCGGCTCCCTCCGGCTCTCCTCCCGGACCCTCGGAGGGTTTCAGCAGTGATACATGAAAAGTAGGGGAAACACGATAATTAGCAGGTAAATTTAAACGGTATGATACAGGGGTGATTTGTTTGACAATTTGGAAAGGCCCTACAAACCTGGGACTGAGTTTTCTGCATGGAAGTCTGAGGCGTAGATCTCTGGTCGACAACCAGACCCATTGTCCCACCGTGTAAGCAGGATGAGGCCGCCGATGACGATCCGCTTGTTCGGCTTGCCTCCGAACCGCCCGTTGCAGATGGTGGTGAGCTAGATCCCAGGTTTCCTCGCTTCTCTGTAGCCAGTCGTTCACAGCCGGTAATTCTGATGGTTCGCCAGACCAGGGGAACAACGGTGGTTGATAGCCCAGAACGCATTGAAAGGGGGTGACTCCGGTAGAGGGTTTTCTAAGAGAATTCTGTGCGTACTCAGCCCATAGGAGGAAGCGGCTCCATTCAGTTTGGTGGCGTTGACAGTATGTACGTAGGAATCGGGTGAGCTCTTGGTTGAGACGTTCGGTCTGTCCATTAGATTCAGGGTGGTACCCGGAAGTGAGACTGATGTTAATGTTGAGCGTTTTGAAGAATGCCGCCCACACTCGGGAGGTGAATTGTGGCCCCCTGTCGGAGATGATGTCCTCCGGGAGACCGTACAGACGGAATACGTAGTTACATAGAACTTCGGCTGTTTCCATGGCTGTGGGGAGTTTGGGAAGTGGTATGAGACGACATGCTTTGGAAAAGCGATCGACACCTGTGAGGATGGTGGTGTGATTCTGTGACGGAGGCAAGTCAGTTACAAAGTCTATGGCAATATGGGACCAGGGTCGGCGAGGAATGGGTAGTGGTTGAAGTAGTCCTGCAGGTGCTTGATGGGATGATTTGGAAGTCTGACAGGCAGTACAGTTGCGTATGAATTGGGTGGTGTCTGATAACATGTTCTCCCACCAGAAGCGATTTTGTAACAAGTTGTGTGTGGCTGTGATACCTGGATGACCGGAGCTGGGCAGATCGTGGACATGATGGAGTACTGTGTTACGCAGTGGTGCTGGAACATAAGTGCGGTCGGCTGGGCAAGTTGCTGGAGGAGGGGATTGTTCATTGGCTTGTGCAATCTCGGTCATTATGTCCCACTGGACTGGCGCTACAAGTAGAGATTCAGGAATGATAGATTCGGGAGCGATGGGTTGTCCTAAGCTTTCGGTCTGTCGTGATAAGGCGTCAGCTTTTGTGTTCTTTGACCCAGGCCTGTATGTGACTTTAAAATTGAATCGTGTGAAAAACATGGCCCACCTGGCTTGTCTTGGGTTCAGACGTTTGGCTGCACGGAGGTACTCTAAGTTTTTATGGTCGGTGAGTACAGTGAATTGATGCTGAGCCCCCTCTAGCCAGTGCCGCCATTCCTCCAACGCAGCTTTCATGGCGAGTAACTCCCGGTCTCCTACGTCATAGTTGCATTCAGCAGCAGACAGTTTACGTGAATAAAAGGCACATGGATACATCTTTTCAGGGTCACCTTGGCGCTGTGACAGGACCGCACCTATGCCTGTGTTGGATGCGTCGACCTCGACAATGAAGGGAAGTTCTGAATTGGGATGGCGGAGAATGGGTGCTGTCGTGAAACGTTCTTTCAACTCACAGAATGCTTGATCGGCTGCCGGTGTCCAGCTTAAGCGGGTGGATGTGCGTTTGGTCATGGCTGTGAGAGGTGCGGCCACGCTGCTGAAGCCTCTAATGAATCGTCGATAAAAGTTAGCGAACCCCAGGAAACGTTGTAACTCCTTTAGCGTACGGGGTTTTGGCCACTCGAGCACAGCTTTCACCTTTCCGTCATGCATAGCCACTCCGTCTTGACTAATGATGTACCCCAGGAAGGACGTGGAAGTTTGATGAAATTCGCATTTCTCAGCCTTGGCATATAATTGATGCTGGATGAGGCGTTGAAGGACTGCTCTGACATGTTGAACGTGCTCAGCGAAGGAGGTAGAGTATATCAGAATATCATCGATGTACACTATGACCCAGCGGTTCAGCATGTCCCGGAAAACATCATTGATATACGACTGGAAGACAGCTGGACTGTTGGACAGGCCGAACGGCATCACGAGGGTCTCGTAGTGACCGGAGGTGGTAGAGAATGCTGTCTTCCATTCGTCCCCCTCACGGATGCGTATGAGATTGTAAGCACAGCGGAGATCGAGTTTGGTGAAGTATGTAGCTTGTCTCAATTGTTCCAGGGCGGCAGGTACAAGGGGCAATGGATAACGGAACTTAACGGTGATATCATTCAGAGCCCGATAGTCAATGCAAGGTCTTAGTCCCCCATCTTTCTTTTTTACGAAGAAAAAGCCCGCAGACGCGGGTGAGGTTGATGGCCGGATGAAGCCCTTAGCTAGCTCCTCCTCTATGTAGGCTTTCATCGAAGCTGTCTCAGGTTGTGACAAGGGGAATATTCTGCCCTTGGGGGGCGTAGCTCCAGGTAACAGGTCGATAGCGCAGTCATTGGGGCGATGTGGAGGTAATTCCGTGGCTTTTCTTTTACTGAAAGCGATGGCCAGGTCGGCATATTCAACGGGAATGTTGAGTTTTTCGAACTCACCCTCCGTGAATTCCACTGTTCGGACGGGCATGGGAATTATGGACTGTAGACAGTGCTCATGGCAGTGATCGTCCCAGTGTAGAATTTCTCCCTCTTTCCAGGATACATGAGGATTGTGGGTGCGAAGCCAGGGTAATCCCAGAATGATGGAGTTGTTAGGTGAAGGTATGATGTAGAAGTGGATTATCTCTTGATGCAGTGCTCCGACTTGAAGTGTGAGTTCTTGAGTGACGTGAGCCACTTTGCCCCTGCCTATGGGCTTTCCGTCTAGTGCTTCCACTGTCAATGGAGAATGATATTTGGTTAGCTCGATGTGATGGGCTTGTGCAAAAGAGTCTGACATGAAATTCCCAGCGGCCCCTGAGTCCAGCAGAGCTTGAGTGGAAATGACTTGATCGTCAATGATAACTTGAACGGGGATTTTCAGCGAATTGAATGGGTAATCATAGTGAGGGGAAGAACTCACCGATCTGGAGCTTGAGGCGTTGGGGCGAATGGGGCAGTTGCTCTTGTAATGTCCAGCCTGACCACAGTATAGACACAGATGTAACTGTCTCCGTCGCTCTCTCTCCTCGGGTTGTAATGGAGTATAACCCAGCTGCATAGGTTCTGAACTGGAACTGGCAGTCGTGATGTTTCGAGTAGTGCGGCGAGAACGAAGCAAATTGTCAATATGGATAGCCAGCTCGATGAAGGAGCTCAGTGACTGACCCTCGTCACGGCAAGCAAGCTCAGCCTGTAATTCCAAGGAGAGACCCCGACGGAAGAGTAGTTTTAACGTATCTTCAACCCAGGTGGTTTGAGCTGCAAGTGTGCGAAACTGAAGTGCGTATTCCACAGCCGTGGATTTGCCTTGACTCAAGGAAAGCAGTTGTTCTCCTGGATTCTGACCTCCCGCTGAGTGTTCGAACACCTCTCTGAATCGATGCAGGAACTCCGTAAACGTGGTGAACGCTGTGCCATCCTCTCTCCAAATGGCCGTGGCCCAGTCTAACGCTTTGCCTTTGAGCAGGGAGCAGACAAAAGAAATGCGGCTGGAGTCTGTGGGGTACAGAGAAGGCTGTTGGTTTACGTACAAAGAGCACTGTAAAAGGAACCCCTTACATTTTGCTGTCGTGCCGTCAAATTTTTCAGGGAGAGCTAATCGTGGGTTCACAGCAGGTGGGCTGGGCGATGGCGTGGTAACTGGTGCTGCGGCCTGCAGCGTGGCAGCCTCGGTGGGGGTGAGACGTAGGCTCTGTAACGTCTTCACCAGCTCTTCGGTCAACGAGTTGAGTCGTGATAGTTGATGGTGATGCATGGCTAGTTGGCTGGCCTGTACAGATAATTCAGTGGAAATCTGTGCAAGAGCTGCTGGATCACAGGGTGGCGAAGTCTTCTGTAATGAAGGGTCAGTGGAGAGTGGATCCATTTGCAGTCTTTATTAAAACACAGTATAACAAAACAGGGCAAAGACAATACCGTAGTCGGGGACAGGCAAGGGTCAGGGCTGGCAGCGAGAATCATAAACGGGTCACAGGCAATAGTCAAGACAGGCGGCAAGCAAACACAGAGTAAAGTCCAGGCAAGGTTCAGGGTAGGCGGCAGAGGTTCTCAGGAGATAAACAGTCCAGGTAGCAACGGGTAAACAGTCCACAGAAATAACGCTCAGAAATGATCACTAAAAGCAAATCAAGACTTCGCGATGCAAAGCAGTGTGTGAAGCTCTTAAATAGTGTGTGTGTGATGTGGTGCAGGTGCATGTGTAATCAGTCCCAGGAATGAGGGCCTATGGGAAATGTAGTCCGAATGAGAAACAGTCAATATTCCGGTGGTGGCTCCCTCCGATGGTCCGGAGGACGAGTCGAGGGAGCCTCATTCATGACAGTAACAGCCGGGATCATTAATATGTACGCCCCCAATATTTGCATATGCCAGCCCATGTTCAAGGCATTACACAAGGGCAGCCAGTATTAACGTCTGGATCTGTGCACAGCTGAATCATCAGACTTTATGCAGGTAAACAAGCAAGAACAATAGCGAAAAATTGCAGATGGAGCAATAATAACTGATATGATCCATGATATCATGATATTTTTAGTGATATTTGTAAATTGTCTTTCTAAATGTTTCGTTAGCATGTTGCTAATGTACTGTTAAATGTGGTTAAAGTTACCATCATTTCTTACTGTATTCAGGGAGACAAGACTGTCGCTATTTTCATTTTTTAAACACTTGCAGTCTGTATAATTCATAAACACAACTTCATTATTTATAAATCTCTCCAACAGTGTGTAATGTTAGCTTTAGCCACGGAGCACCATCAAACTCATTCAGAATCAAATGTAAACATCCAAATAAATACTATACTCACATGATCCGAAGCATGCATGACGAACATTTTGTAAAGATCCATTTGAGGGTTATATTAGCTGTGTGAACTTTGTTTATACACTGCTTCACAGACGAGAGCTCAGGGGGCAGGGAGCGCGAGATCTAAAGGGGCCGCAGCCTGAATCGGTGCATGGTTAATGATGCCCCAAAATAAAAAAAAATAAAAATCTATGGGGTATTTTGAGCTGAAACTTCACAGACACATTCAGGGGACACCTTAGGCTTATATTACATCTTGTGAAAGAACGTTCTAGGGCACCTTTAAAGCTTGCCAGTTTGAAACAATTCTAGCGACTGTATTAAAGGGTTAGTTCACCCAAAAATGAAAATTCTGTCAATTATTACTCACCCTCATGTCGTTTCACACCCGTAAGACCTTTGTTCATCTTCAGAACACAAATTAAGATATTTTAGTTGAAATCCGATGGCTCCATGAGGCCTTCATAGCCAGCAATGACACTTCCTCTCTCAAGATCCTTAAAGGTACTAAAAACATATTTAAATCAGTTCAGGTGAGTACAGTGGTTCAATATTAATATTATAAAGAGACGAGAATATTTTTGGTGCGTGAAAAAAACAAAATAACGATTTATTTAGTGATGGCCGATTTCAAAACGCTGCTTCAGGAAGCATCGGATCATAAAATAATCAGTGTGTCGAATCATGTTTCAGATCGCTTGTCAAACCGCCAAACTGCTGAAATCACGTGACTTTGGTGCTCCGAACAGCAGAATCGATACACAATAATTTATGCTTCGAAGCTTCCTGAAGCAGTGTTTTGAAATTGGCCATCACTAAATAAGTAGGTTTTTTTTTTTTTTGGCGCTCCAAAAACCACTGTACTCACATGAACCGATTTAAATATGTTTTTAGTACCTTTAAGGATCTTGAGAAAGGAAGTGTCATTGTTTCCTATGAAGGCCTCACGGAGCCATCGGATTTCAACTAAAATATCTTAATTTGTGTTCTGAAGATTAACGAAGGTCTTACGGGTGTGGAACGACATGAGGGTGAGTAATAAATGACAGAATTTTCATTTTTGGGTGAACTAACCCTTTAATATACAAGCAATGAAAAACATTAGATACTTTTAGAGCTTCAAATATGTGTGATAAATAGAGACTTAAGTCTCATGTAACCCAGGCAGCGCCCACGGGACTGCCGCTCTGAGAGCACGTGACACGGCTCGTGCATTTGTGTTGATCAGGGATGGACAACTCCGGTCCTGGAGGGCCAGTGTCCTGCAGAGTTTATCTCCATCCCTGATAAAAACTCACTTGCCTATAACTTTCTACTAATCCTAAAGACCTTGATTAGCTGGTTCAGGTGTGTTTGATTAGGGTTGGAGCTAAACTCTGCTGGACACTGGCCCTCCAGGACCGGAGTTGTCCATCCCTGGTGTAGATGACAGAGACAAAGAGACACAACTGCACAGAGCGATCAAAAAGTTGTGAGTGAAAAGTGATTAAATATGACTGAAAGATCAGATTTCTAAAATGGATGAGACAATGGGAAGGAGCTTTGCATGTCTTACACCTTGTATGGGTAAGTTTATCCCTGTTATATTCGCTCATAATGTAGCAGACGAGCACTTTCGTTTTTGATCCTCGATCACTATTTGCATGCATTTTTAACCTTTGTAAATTAAACATTCCAGCGATTTGACAAGATTCTATCACAAAAACACATTAAAGATTTACATTTAGTAAATGCATGCTGTTTTGATGACATAAGCCGTGATCTTTGCCCATCTCTAAACTCGAGTGCTCAGAGCAAAACATTCTCTGTTCTCGTCCATTCTCGCTTCATTGTGTTCAAAATACAAGGCAAATCTCATTCAAGCCAGCACAAGAACGCATCAAATAGCTTCTTTGTTTGTGACTTGACTGTGTTAATGATGTGTGACATCTGTAAAGAGGCTTGTCGTATCGCCGGGCTGCCCATCAAGGCTTTGCCAAGCCAACATCAAAGTTTGATTTCAAACTTTATTTTCTAGTTCTGGATCTGTGATTGTGATTGTACAAGGGTGTAGGTGGATCGCTACCCTTTCAAACACACAATGTTCAATGTAATTCATGTGTTTCGAAAAAGTGACAGTTCAAAAGTAAATTCAATTTTCAATTGTCATGCAGTTCTTTATTTGTTGTTTGTAATGCTAGTTGTTTAGCCTGTTGTTAAATTGTACAATTTACCCTTATGTGTTGTTGGGGATGTTTTCATCCACTATGGGGTGTTTTTGAGTCTTAATTTGGCCACAACTTTCTCTGTGTTTCAGCAAGTGGAATGATTTTTGGTGACAAATCTTATTTTGATACATATTTTGGGAAAATGCTTTGAAAATTTTCAAAACCTGAAAAATACACTGTGGGCAAATTTACTACCCTTTCATTATGTTTGTGGATGAAAACATCCACTAAATTAAACTGCTGTAAAAATGTATCAGATACTTTTTTTTTTTCAATTTTTTTTGCACAAATCTGTTAATCAACCTCAGTCCTGATCAAAACTACTAAATGTTTAAAAATAATCCAGGATTTTTACTCTTTTATTGCCAAGTTTATAAATGATGTCACTGATTTGGGGAAAAAAAACACACACATAATGACTTATTTTCAATATAAAAAGTGATTGTGGACTGGATTTTTTTTTTACCTTTTATCACAGTCTTGGACATGTGAAAGATTAGTAACAACATTGGTTTTGATGCATTGTTAGTTTTTTTGCAGCATCAGATTTAAATTTTTTCCTCCCTCATTTACTGTTTGTGGCTGTTTTTGCCCCATTGACTTCCATTATAATGACGTTTTTTGATTGCAAAGCCATGACACCATATAATCTTGCATTCTTGATTGATGGTGGTTTTCCCTGTTGGGAAGAGGTAAAATTTGTCATTTTTACAGTTGATCACCAGGTGGTGCCATTAACTCTTTAGATAGGCCTGTGCAAAAAAAAGCTTAGTTTCTGGCTTTTATATGGAGTATAACAGCATATTATAGTGTGTGTGTGTGAGTGAGTGAGAGAGAGAGAGAGTGAGAGAGACCTTACGCCAACTTACTGTGATGTATCTTAAATCCAAATATGCACCTCAGCTCTCAGAACTACATGGAGTAAACAAAAACAAAGTAAGTGTATTTATGCACCTGCTGCATTTTGATGGTGAGAAGTACAGACTAAACAAAAACAAGGTAAATGTATTTAAACACTTGCATGCCATCCTGCTGGTCATTTGATGGTGAGAAGAGCAGCAAGCAACATGAGAAAGGGCTTGAATTGTACCGAAGATTTTGAAATGATTATGCAGCCTGACCCCTCCAGCGAGCTGCAGGATGTATTTTCTTCTCCCTCTGACACCACAGACTCAGGAGAGTCAGATCCTGATTTTGTTGTGGCACCCTCATCATCCTCTCCAGCTTCACCTGAAGGCGAGGAGGATTAAGAGGATCCTGGATCTGTGTGGATTGGGACAAACGGCAAAGTGTGGTTTTCCACCAATGTGGAGACAACTCCCTTTCTTCAGCCGATGCTCCACGGCCGACGGCCAAGTAGCACGTCCGTTCTGCGCCTACATAAGATGAAATGCCTTTCCATACCAGTAGGTGGCAGTAGCTGAACAGCCAATCAGAATGATCAGATGGCCCGACAGACGACGAGCTCTGACGCCGATTCAACATGTCGAATCGGCCAAAAAAAAAGCTGATGAGGACTAACTTCAGCCAACAGTGAGGAACACACGGAGAAAACTTAGTCGGCCGAGGAACAAAAACTGTCGGCTTGGTGTGTTCCTGCCTTTATGCCATCGCAAGGGTCCAGAACGTGGATTCTGTGTTCAATCTGTTTTTTACGGAGGAGATGATTGACCTCATTGTTAGTATGACCAACCTCCATGGGCGCTGCACAATGAGAAACTGGAGTTGTTGCACTTTGGTTCATAATAAATGAAAAAGTGTATCACTGAAGGATTTTAAGGTTTTAAACTGGATTTACCATCAAGAAAAGACAAGCATTTCACACATAGGCCATCTGTACTTCTCACCATCAAAAGGCAGCAGGTGCATAAATACACTGTTTTTGTTTACTCCATGTAGTTCTGAGAGCTGAGGTGCATGTTTTGATTTTCTAAGATACATCACAGTAAGTTGGCGTAAGGTATCTCACTCACACACAGACACACACACACTATAATATGCTGTTATACTCCATAAAAAAGACAGAAACTAAGTTTTTTTTTTTTTTGCACAGGCCTATCTAAAAGGTTAATGGCGCCACCTGGTGATGAACTGTTAAAATGACAAATTTTACCTCTTCCCAACAGGGAAAACCACCATCAATCAAGAATGCATGATTATATGGTGTCATGGCTTTGCAATCAAAAAATGTCGTTATAATGGAAGTCAATGGGGCAAAAACAGCCACGAACAATAAATGAGGGAGAAAAAATTCAAATCTGATGCTGCACAAAAACTAACAATGCATCAAAACCAATGTTGTTACTAATCTTTCACATGTCCAAGACTGTGATAAAAGGTAAAAAAAAATCCAGTCCACAATCACTTTTTATATCGAAAATAAGTCATTTTGTGTGTTTCCCCCCCCCCCAAATCAGTGACATAATTTATAAACTTGGCAATAAAAGAGTAAAAATCCTGGATGTTTTTTTAAACATTTAGTAGTTTTGATCAGGACTGAGGTTGATTAACAGATTTATGCAAAAAAAATGAAACAAATATTTATCTGATACATTTTTACAGCAGTTTAATATGTTTTATGTCCACTAACGAAAAGGGTAGAAAATTTGAACAGTACACAAGGGTTAATAATGTAAGTTTACTTTTTAGTTTTTGACATTTAATTGTGTTGTAAATTTACTATATTTAAATGTAAGCTTTTGTCTATCTATTTCTTTGTTTTTTAATTTATTTGTTTTTAATTTTTCACAAAAGTTAAGCCTTACATTTTACTTTTGCAATTAAATTGCTGGATTCATACTTGTAACTACTACACTGTGCTTTATTGTCAGTGTAAGCATTATGGTTTTTGTTTGCAATGCATAAATGGAAATTAATGCATATTTTAATTTACTATAATTGGTTTTTTGTATTTTTTTTATAAATATATCTTAACCATTTTTTTTACATAGAATTTAGGAAAGTACTAATGTATTACATATATATTAAAGTCCCAAATTAAGATTGTAAAAAATGCATTTAATATCAATTTATACTGATATATTTGAAATATATGTAAATATTACATATAATTCATACTTTAAGTGTATTGTTAACTGACATTAAAGTATATTTTAGTTCACATTGTTTGCAAGTACACTAATAAGTGCACTATAATTTTAATTTAAAGATAATAGAAGCAATTATGAAAGTACATATAAATACGTATTAAAGTCCCTCTTAAGTAAAATATAAAATATCACTAAAAGGTTAAACTAACTGCATTGTAATATGTATTAAATTGGTAATATATTTAAGTTTTATTACAAATCAAATGCACTTAAGTGGTGAAAAAATTACATTTAATTAACAATTAATTTTATTGTTAAAATACATTAACCTATATTTTATTTCACATTAATTGCTTGTTAGTACACTGACAAGTGCACTTTAAGTGTAGTTGAAATACAATAAAAGCAATTATGAAACTACATATTAAAGTTGTATTAAAGTTGCGATTAAGTTGTTAAATCACTCAAAAGTTCAAATAATTGTATTTAATGTGAAGTTAATTTGTGATATAACTGAAATTAAATACATATAAAATGCACTTAAGCAGTGAAATCATTACATTTAATTCACACTTAAGTATGTTTATCAAAAGTATATTATTTGAACAATAAATACACTTTTAAAAAGTACACTTTAGTGCACTATTTTCCACAAAGGAAGCCATTCCCACACAGTGCAGGTTTAAGACTTTTCTCCAGTGTGAGTTATCATATGGTCTTTAAGGTTTCCTTTTTGACTGAAAAACTTCCCACACTGTTGGCAGGTGTAAGGCTTTTCTCTATTGTGAATTCTCATGTGGACTGTAAGGTTTCCTTTCTTATTGAAACTCTGTCCACACTGTTGGCAGGTGTAAGGCTTTTCTCCAGTATGAATTCTGATGTGGACTTTAAGGCTTCCTATATGTGTGAAACTCTTTCCACATTGCTGGCAGGTAAAAGGTTTCTCTCCAGTGTGAATTCTCATGTGGTCTTTAAGGTTTCTTTTTACAGTGAAACTCTGTCCACATTGTTGGCAGGTGAATGGGCTCTCTCCAGTATGAATTCTCATGTGGATTATAAGGTTTCCTTTTTGACTGTAACTCTGTCCACATTCTTTGCATGTGTAAGGCTTTTCTCCAGTGTGAATTCTCATGTGGACTATAAGGTTTCCTTTCTTATTGAAACTCTGTCCACACTGTTGGCAGATGTAAGGCTTTTCTCCAGTGTGAATTCTCATGTGATCTTTAAGGCTTCCTATTTGACTGAAACTCTTTCCACATTGCTGGCAGGTGAAAGGTTTATCTCCAGTGTGAATTCTCATGTGGTCTTTGAGGTTTCTTTTTACAGTGAAACTCTGTCCACATTGTTGGCAGGTGAATGGGCTCTCTCCAGTGTGAATTCTCATGTGGGCTGTAAGGGTTCCTTTATTACTGAAACTCTGTCCACACTCTTGACAGGTGTAAGGCTTTTCTCCAGTATGAATTCTCATGTGGACTATAAGGTTCCCTTTATGTGTAAAACTCTTTCCACACTGTTGGCAGGTGTAAGGCTTTTCTCCAGTATGAATTATCATGTGGACTTTAAGGCTTCCTTTATGTGCGAAACCCTTTCCACACTGTTGGCAGGTGTAAGCCTTCTCTCGAGTGTGAACTCTCATATGGATTTCAAGGTTTCCTTTTTGACTGAAACTCTTTCCACATTGTTGGCAGGTGTACGGCTTTTCTCCAGTGTGAATTCTCATGTGGACTTTAAGATGTCCTTTTTGACTGAAACTCTGTCCACACTGTTGGCAGTCGAAATAACTTTTAGTTTCTGACTTTTGAGTTCTTTTTTGTGAGGAAGACTGTGTCGATCTTTCCCCAGTCACGAAATTGTGAAGTTTTTCATAATGTTCTTTCTCTTCTTCCCTTTCATTAAGTTCATGACTCGCCTCTTTCAGTGCCATTAGGTCTAGGGCAAAATCAGACATAAAACAATTTAGACATTTAATGTATCAAAAACATGTATGATCTATACCAGGGGTGCCCAATCCTGTTCCTGGAGATCTACCTACCTGCAAAGTTTAGCTCCAACCCTGATAAAACACACCTGAATCAGTTAATTAAGATCTTCAGGAGCACTTCATAATTACAGACAAGTGTGTTGAGCTGGGCTGGAGCTGAACTCTGTAGAAAGGTAGATCTCCAGGAACAGGATTGGGCACCCCTGATCTATACCCTATCCGATCCTATGGATCAGGAATGGGCAGCTTTGGTCCTGGAGGGCCAATGTCTAGCAGAGTAAGGTTTCATCCCTAATCAGATACACCTGCCTGTAATTTTCAAGCAGTCCTGAAGAATTAGGGTTAAAGGTGGGGTTGGGTTAAATTTTGCAGGTGTGTTTGATCAGGGATGAAACTAAACTCTGCCAAATAGTGTTGCTCCAGGACCAGAGTTGCCCATCCCATCTATAGACCTTATACTCATTACACCAGTGGTTTTAAAACCTGGTCCTAAGGGACCCATCACTATTCCTGGGCCCGGTTGTATGAAAGCCCTTAACATGGGTTGCAAGAAAAAAACCTTAAGACTGTCAGTGTGAGTACAGTATCTCACAGAAGTGAGTACACCCCTCACATTTTTGTAAATATTTTATTACATCTTTTCATGTGACAACACTAAGAAATGACACTTTGGTACAATGTAAAGTAGTGAGTGTACAGCTTGTATAACAGTGTAAATTTGCTGTCCCCTCAAAATAACTCAACACACAGCCATTAATGTCTAAACCACTTGTTTTATGGTGCGTCTCTAAACACGTTTTCCCCTTTTTTTTTTATAATTCTCAGGTTAGGTAAGTAAGTCAAATCTGATCTAATTCATAAGCATTTTAAGATACTTACTATCAGACAGAAGACTTCTGATCTGGTCTGGTCTGATCAGGCTCAACGGCTTAAATTAATGCCACATGAGGCCAAGTTTAGTTATAAAGTTATAAGTTCATTTATTTACTACATTAGTATTTCTAGCATTTCATATATTCTACAAACATTCTATACAAGTGGTGTCGGAGAAGCCGTCTCAGGTGTGAAGCAGTCCCCCCTGTTCTCTTCTCGTTTCAGCCTTCTTCTCGTTCTGACCTCTGGAGGTCATCTTCTTTGGAATTCCCCTCATCTGAGTCTATATATAAAGGCCTTGTCTCTTTGTTCTCGGACTCTTCTCCTCTGCTGTGTCCTGCGCTTCGTCATCAAGACATCCTTCAACGGTAGTCATTACTCCCATAAATCACCTCAATCTCAATAAATGTTTTTTTCTTCCCAAATTTCAGTTGTGTTCTCATTATTATTCTTTGTAAATCATTTCTCAGTAAATGTTTTTTCTTCTTAAATCTCTGTTATTCTCATTATTATTCTTTATAAGCAGAAGGGGTACAACTAGCTTAGAAAAGTTGCATTTCCTAATGAAGCAGGGTGTGGCTGATATCAACACACTGGCCACAAAAGTGAATACAAAGTAAAAATGTCAAAATTGGGCCAAATTATCCATTCTCTCTCCCAGGTGTCATGTGACTCAATAATGTTACAAGGTCTCAGGTGTGAATGGGGAGCAGGTGTGTTAAATTTGGTGTTATTGTTCTCACTCTCTCATACTGGTCACTGGAAGTTCAACATGGCACCTCATGGCAAAGAACCCTCTGAGGATCTGAAAAAAAGAATTGTTGCTCTACATAAAGATGACGTAGGCTATAAGAAGATTGCCAAGACCCCGAAACTGAGATGCAGCACGGTGGCCAAGACCATACAGTGGTTTAACAGGACAGGTTCCACTCAGAACAGGCCTCGCCATGGTCGACCAAAGAAGTTGAGTGCACGTGCTCAGCATCATTTCCAGAGGTTGTGTTTGGGAAATAGACGTATGAGTGCTGCCAGCATTGCTGCAGAGGTTGAAAGGGTGGGGGGGTCAGCTTGTCAGTGCTCAGACTATATGCCGCACACTGCAACAAATTGGTCTGCATGGCTGTCGTCCCAGAAGGAAGCCTCTTCTAAAGATGATGCACAAGAAAGCCCGCAAACAGTTTGCTGAAGACAAGCAGACTTACTGGAACCATGTCCTATGGTCTGATGAGACCAAGATAACTTATTTGGTTCAGATGGTGTGTGGCGGCAACCAGGTGAGGAGTACAAAGACAAGTGTGTCCTGCCTACATTCAAGTATGGTGGTGGGAGTGTCATGGTCTGGGGCTGCATGAGAGCTGCCGGCACTGGGGAGCTACAGATCATTGAGGGAACCATGAAAGAGCAGAGCATGATCCTCTCCCTTCGGAGACTGGGCCGCAGGGTTGTATTCCAACATGATAACGACCCCAAACACACCTCCAAGATGACCACTGCCTTGCTAAAGAAGCTGAGGGTAAAGGTGATGGACTGGCCAAGCATGTCTCCAGACCTAAACCCTATTGAGCATCTGTGGGGTATCCTCAAACGGAAGGTGGAGGAGCGCAAGGTCTCTAACATCCACCAGCTCTGTGATGCTGTCATGGAGTGGAAGAGGACTCCAGTGGCAACCTGTGAATCTCTGGTGAACTCCAATAATGGAAAATAATGGTGGCCACATAAAATATTGACACTTTGGGCCCAAATTGATCGTTTTCACTTAGGGGTGTACTCACTTTTGTGGCCAGTGGTTTAGACATTTATGGCTGTGTGTTGAGTTATTTTGAGGAGACAGCAAATTTACACTGTTATGCAAGCTGTACACTCTACTTTACAAAAATGTGAGGGGGTGTACTCACTTCTTCTTATTAGCCGTTTGATAACGTAGTCAAGCAAAAGGCTAATAACGTTAATTATTGTTATATGTCCGACAGAACCGTCGCAAGGGGCTGTGTCAAGTGTGTGAGCGCATATAACAGTAAAGTAGCTAAAGTGATGGCTGATTTGAAGTAAAGTCAATAAAGTTCATGTTTTGATCTTCAATATATTTTAATACTATAAAACATAGCTAAAACAACATTGCTCTAGGCGTGTGCATGTGACCGTGATTCATGTGCATATGTCAGTCAGTGTGGAGTCGCACGTCAAGTTCTGAGAGTGTTTTTCAGTCCATTATAAATTCTGATTTTGGCGCCTCTGGAATGGATGAAACCATAGACATTAGCCTACCTGATGAGTTCAAGTAAATACGCTGGAAATCCGCACTCATTCAAGGATGTGCATTTATTGCATGTAGGCTACGAAGGTATGGGCGCCTGCAGGTTTTCAGACTGTAACGTTACGCACAAAGTTTTTTTTTATTCAATACTATACAGTTAAATAGGCATATATAGGAATATATAAGCATATATTGCTCATCTCTACAGCAACAGTAGACTCTTTTGAGCTGCCGTGAGCGAGTGGAGGCGGAGCTAATTAGCATATTCAGTGAATATTAAATTAGGCAAGGGTGTAGAGTTATATTCAAGCTATTTTAAGGCATGAAAAAAAACAAAGTTTTTAAGTGATAAAATAATTGACTACAGGGAAACTTTAATTATCTGAACCTGTTCCTCCCAAACTTTGTTATAAAACATAATTTGCAGTAGGGTTGCTATTACTCATCTGAATCGGTACAAAACCTCCAAATCAATATATGTGGCCTGTTGCACACTCCTCCTTCCTGTATCTCTCACTCCAAATTAAATCAATTTATAGTGAAAACATTTTAGAGACAAACTTGCTCAACATTTGCTGTTAATTATTCATTATATTATATTAAATACATTTAAATTATGAATAATTCATGGCATATTAATATAATTAGGCCTATTAAATTAATTGACAATATTAAACTTTGCTTTTAAATTGAAATAAATATAATACATGCATAATATATAAAGCTTTTAAACAGATTAAGCTTACATGTATTCTTTTGAGCTCTTTGTGAAACTATATTAATTATTAGGCATATTTCTTTGATTCACATGCATTGATATAGTCAGATATTTTCTTTCAGCTGCCTTCTCAAACTTTGACTGCATCCGTGTTTATTCCTGCTTTGTAAATGCGTTTAATTTCATATTTTTCATAACGATCTGATGGACGTTGATTGACGTGATCTATGAATCTGATCCGACATGATATTTAAAAAAAAAAAAAAAAGCTTGATTCTTTTTATTAACATCATAGTGTTAATAAAAAGAATGCATGAAGGTTGAATAAAATGTTGTTGTTTTTTTTCCTCGCTTTATTTTGTTTTTTAAAATCAGATGCTGTGTTCTTTAATTTGACATATTGCATGTTCAGCTATTCATATAAAGAATATTCTGGGGTCATTTAAGTTTTGTGAAAATCATCAAAAATGCTGGTGGTGGCTGGCAACTAAAAAAAAACTGATAGGGAAACAATTAATTCTTATGAGATGTGCTTTCCTCAGCACTCAGTTATACTCTTACCTGTAAATGTTAGAAAATCCTGTGAGTGTGCATTTTCTAACAACAGACTTCACAAACTTTAATGAACAAACGCCAGTGCGCACATTCAGTTCAGGTGTGAGAATAAAACCAACCTGTTTGTTCCTCAATATATTCATGTTTCACTCTGAATGTTTCTTCAATCTTCATGTCTTCACTCTCCTCTTTAATAAACTCAATCTTTATATCTTCAGTCTCCACTTTAAACTCCATAAACTCAATCTTCATATCTTCAGTCTCCTCTTTAATAAACGCCATCTGTATGAAGAGAATAATTAACAGAGTTAAAAGTCTTCAATGACCTGGTTAGATAAAAAAACACTCAAAACTAATGCTGCAAGTTAATAAACTTAATATTTAGACTTTTTGATCTACATTTAGTATTTAATGAATTATTTAATTATTATATTTAAATGATTACTCTGATGAAAACATGTCGTGATTCACTGAATCATTTCTCAAAGTATTTGATTCAATTGACTCGGAGTTGAAAAGTTCAGTTTCTTCATCAGAGACTGAACTCGTGTTCATGATAAACTGATTTATGATACAGAGAGAAATGAGACGCAGGTTTACTGTTTCTCATCAGTGGATGAGCTTTACTCACACAAATATCCTTCATTACACTTAGATAAAGAATCACAATGTTACATTAAATAGTAAATAAACTAATTTCACATCGCTTGTGATTTATTTAAACTATTAAAACCTTGAACTCTTTCAAATTAAACAACTTAAATTCATAACCTTTCTTCAGCAGATGCAGGAGCACAGCGCAGTCTTATGACGTCATATCCTCACTCCAAAATAAAGGTCCTGTTCACACACAGCATTGTCTACAATCACAGAATGCATAGAGAGAAAAAAAAAAGTATTTTTTTACCAGATAATCTTGGTATTAAAATTCAAACAGTGACAAATATGATACAGACACAAATGTTACAAAGATTGTACGAGTTCATAAAGAAGAGTTCATTCGTCTGTCTGAATTGAAACATTTAAAGTCAGTGTTTTACCAATATAAAAAAAGTTATTTTTAGTTTAAACATGGGTATAAAATGTGTAAAAAGTTATCTTTCAAGAATTGGTATAAGAAAAAGAAGCAATCAAACTTAAATGTAATTCATTCAATACCAAAAAATGATTGCTAAAAGGTTCAGTCAAATTAAAAATGAAATCTTTCACATATTTGTAATTAAATCAATAGTGAAGTCTTCAATGTCAAAGGTCATTTGTGTGAGTTGCTGCCTATGTAGTGAGTCAAATTCTGCAATGTAGATGTTCTTAAGAGAGACATTTGGTTCTCTCACATGCTTCCAAATATAAAAAATGTGGTTTCTTACTTTTCTTAAGTATAGAATTAAAAGATACAAGCAAATTTTCCTTACGCAAGATTTTTATTTTATTAAAAATAATATAAATGCTATGCAACTTGATTTTTTAATATGTAAAAATCAGTGGCGAGTGGTGACTTTTTTTAACCGGTTATGCTGGGTGTGGCGTCATGTAAAAACACTGAATGGGTTTATAGCTAATAAAAAAGATGCTCATGTTCTTTCTAGACAGTGTTGGTTTACTCATTTGCTTGCTCATGACAAATAGCAACACAACAAAAAGTATATGTTAGACTTTATTGAGAGTATCCCATATTTACCTGTTGAGACGTGCCTAAATATGCTGTATTTCCGCTAAGTGTCCCTAGTGTCGCAGACATACTTCACCTTTAAACGTATCAGTTTAAGACACAGATCTAAATCAGACATGACAAATAAGAAACATAATGGCGTCAATTTTAATGTATACCAGAAGTACTTTTTAAATTAATAATTAAAAATACGTATAACATAATTAGTATTAGCAGATTATTATAAATAAAAAGTAAATTGTAATTATAATAAATATAAGTAGGCTATAATCAATAAAAATATCATTATTCTTTAAAAAAATAAGTTGAAATTATGCAAACTGATGATTTTAACAAATGCACAGACCATTGATTAACATCCTCTGATAGTTAGTTACAGTAGGACTGTCTGACTTATATATAAAAACAATTTATAAGTTGTTGTTTTTTTAAATTCCCTATGGAGAAAATTAGTTAGTGATTTCTTTGTTAGTGATTTGGCTAAGTCTAGTTAGATTTGTATCAAATAAAATGTGATTTTCTGTGATTGAGATCTGGCAGCAGTTCATTTTTCCTCTCAGGTGAGCGATCCACTCATTGCTTATAATATCCATGCAATTTGCCATAGACCAGCAAACCAGATGTGTTGATGGGAGTGGCAAGTTTTGCATGTGATCTACTGCTGACATGCAAATGAAAGAACACAGACACAGTCAGATCATTTACATAATGACTAACGTAATATATCAAGAGCAGTGCAAATTAGAGTTGGGTCGCAATTTAATTAATTAATTAATAATCATCCTTCTACCAATGACAAACAAGACATTTATAAGAAGACAACTGATGGCACCTGTATTCATAGCAACTAGTTTTAACCAATTAATCATTTGATTGTTAATCATAAATATAGGGGGCTGCTGCTCGGTATAATTGTTTTCAAGAACATTAAACGTAAACTATTATGACAGCCTTGAGATGACACCCAAGGAATCAACCCTATGCATGGAGCTGCAACTTCTTGGAAAGTTTCTATGGCAATATCAGCTGCTTTGTTAAAAGAAAACGTACATTAAAGCTGAAATCCAACCTGAATGATGACAACACAGAATAAAATACTATCACTAGTGATCATCAAATCCTTTTAACAGTTTATTTTACACACTTTGTGTTTAAATCTTCCACTTTTTTCACAAAACCTCTCAGTCAGTTTGGGTTAAAATTCTTTAAAAGGCTTATAAACACTGAATTATTACCAACATATGAAATTAAATTAAGGACATACATCAGAAAAATTGGGAATGTTGGACAATAAATATATGAATATAACAGCTTGATTTTGCAGTGTTGTCTAATGTCCGTTAAAGCCAAAGTGTCCAAAAGTGTGAATTATGCGATAACGGACACAGCAATGTTTTAAGTGTATCTCTATTGCAGAATTACAGTGCCACATACTGGTCTGGCATGTATACTACATCGTTTTGAGTCGTTTCAGTGGTTTCGTGTGTACGCAGATATTTCTTGAGACAAGGAAAAAAAAACATTGGATAGGGTAAGCTCCGGCATCGTGTGGATGTAGCCTGAATTACATTTTATTATCATTGGAAACTCCAAAAATAGATCAATCCAAAATCCATGTTTAAAGACGAAATTAAATGTCATAATTCTTTAGAAAACTAGCGTTACGTATTGATGAAAGAAATAAAACTTTGAATCAGTGGAACCAATGCTTCACTAAATGATTCAGTGAATCACTCGAAACGACACACATAGGCGACGCCTGCTGGTCAAAACTGTGTAAACTGTAATCACTGAATGTAATTAAATATGAAGTGTTTGTATAATATGTGTTCTTTATTCATTTCCAGGGCTTGTTTTGTTTGTCTTATGGAGAGCTTCAGGCCAATAAGAGACTATTAACTACAGCGCTTCTTTTTTATTATACAAACATGTAATTAAAATGTTAATAAAACTGGTCTGAGATCAGGTACAAAACATAAAGACACTGGATGATGAAGAGATTTTTCCATTTGGATGCTAATTGTAATAAAACACCAAAGAAAAAACAAACAAACAAACAAACAAAACTTTACTATTGTGACATTTTTATGAGTGAAGCAGAAAATTGAATAACGAAATTCCTCTGAACACATTCAACAGAGAGTCAATAGATTTAATAGTTTTATTGTATATTGTGAAAGAGGAGAATAAACTAGGAGCCTCAGTCAGCAGCAGGACTCTCCCATGAATTGTCAAGTCTCTCTGCAGCCAGACAATGCAGCGTCTGAACAGGACTTTTATTTTGGAGTGACGGCATGACGTCATAAGACTGCGCCGCGTTCCTGCATCTGCTGTGATTCTGCTGAAAAAAGGTTTGTTTTAAGAATTTAAGCTGTTTTAATCGATAGAAACAGTTCAGTGATTTATAGTTGTGTGTTTTGTTTTAAACAAGCGATGTTTAATTAGTTTATTTACTATTTAATATCGTGTGTTTATCTAACTGTAATGAAGGATATTTGTGTGAGTAAAACTCATATCCACTGATGAGAAACAGTAAATCTGCGTCTCATTTCTCTCTATATATATCATCAGTAGGCCTAGTTTACTGAACAAATTGTGTTTTTGTCTTTAAATACATTAAATTATAACTAAAAATTTCTTAAGGATAAATTATCTCTGCTAATGCTATAAACCAGGGGTCTTCAACATTTTTCCGGTCAAGGAACCCTTACAGGGGCAGACTGGGACAAAAATTCAGCCCTGGCACTGTAGACTTGGGTAAAGTTTGTTTTATATTTGCACATTCGGACATCCGTATTCAATAGCCTTGTTAATCACACTACATTGGACATTCAGTGGACATTCACAAGTAAATATGCCATTAAAACAATACTTGCCTATTTTGATCGACTGTGAAAAATGTTCTAAGTTGACAATCGTTGGTTGGCAATATCATGTCGCTGCTTAAAATTCGCAAATATTAATTTATTGCACATTTGAATTTATCAGAAGTCCGAATGTGTGAATATAAAACCAACTTTACCCAAGTGCACTGTAGCCACACCAGCCCACATTACCACACCCATGGACATGCGCATTCCCAGTTCCATAATGAACTTAAAGTGCCCTATTTTCACACACTAATTTTGTACTTTATTATACTAAAAATTCTTCTTTAGTACTTCTTAAGATAATGTTAAGAACATCTTAGTGTACTCAACTGTGCTATTTTGAGACACCATTTAGTTACCACTACGTAGTACACCTGAACCCATAAAACTACAAATACAGAGAGTGTATGTTAAAAGCACATTTTAGTTCTAATTCATGGCGTCTCAAAATAGCACAGTTGAGTACACTTAGATGTTCTTAAGATGATCTTAAGAAATACTAAAGAATTAAATAAATATATATATACATATATATTATGGAAGTACAAAATTAAGAACAATCTATGAAGTACAAAATTAGTGCGTGAAAATACAGCACTTTAAGTACATTATGGAAGTGTACTTTTTTCCACCTGGATTGCTATACGTTTTTGAAGTATTTTTGACTATATTGCAAGTAGCGTACAGCAGTCTGTTTACCCTAAATCCCACCTAATCTGCTGATATTTCAGTCATGTAATTCAGTAACAGGCTAGCTAACACTTGTAACCAATTATCACGAAGCAATGACATTTTAAAATATACACGCGTTGTATGTTAAGCTTACAACTGTTTAATACAAAACAAAACAACAACAAAAAACACTGGAGCAAAGTAGCGTGAATTGCACGAAAATGACTTGAGCTAGCTATTCTGTTTTTTTTCTTACCTCTACAGCACTGTCCTCCGCTGCAGCAGCCGAATTTAAACCCAAAAGAGTTTGGTTAATTTTAGGCAGTTGGCAGCGTTGGACTTAAGAGCCTTTTTTTGCTTTCTCGAACATTTTCTGCACCGCCTTTCCTTTTTTTTCAAACTTTTACAGACCATTTGCTTGTGTTGCGCTCTCTCTCTGATGACGTGCTTGATTTTGACTGAGTTTGATTGACAGGCGATCTAACCAGTTATAACACTGTATCCACATTTATGTCCGACAAAGCAGTTATATTAACATCATGCCTACCCTCACAGCCCTACTTGAGAGCGCCATGTCTTGTCTATGTGTATATCCAACTATACATAGCAACAGTCACTAAAGGCAGTTGGCCCATCTAGGTACTGGACCGGTCATTTCTTAACATTTATTATTATTAATATTATTATAACCATAGTGAAATCATGCTAGCAATAAAAATCTGTCCTATGCGCTGTCAGCCTGTAAAAGCTATATGTATATGTATATGTATACTGTTGTTATATATACTGTTCATTAATCTCTTCTTAAAGATGGCGTTTATTAAAGATGAGACTGAAGACATAAGGATTGAAGAAACATTCAGTCTGAAACGTGAAGATATTGAGGAACAAACAGGTTGGTTTTATTCTCACAGCTGAACTTTTGATCATTATTAAAATGTCCAGCTCTACAGAAATAGAGAATATACTGAAGTATAATCTTACAGAAAACATTACAGAAGTAGCCAAAACAAAACAATTATTTTCTGCAACATTAAACCCAATATCTACTTCTGAATAGAGAACAATGGAAAATATTTTTTTCTGTTCATGCTCAAAAGTGCTTTACTAATATTTTAACATACCTGAACATAAATAGCAGGAACTCAACATTAAATCAAACAATAAATAAGTCCTAATTGAAATATTTTGAACATAGTCCCTATATCAACCATTTCATGTGTGTGTGTCATATGGAGGAAAGTCAGCAGTGGAAGTGTGTAAAACATTTTGAAGTAGAACCGAGTGAACTGATAATATTTGATGAAACCAGTGAAAAATATTTACCTTGTCATTTGTGATACAGGTGCAGGTTAGAAATTAATAATATTGAGGCTAGAGGTGAAATTGTATGAAATTGTCATTTACATGTTTTGTTAATATTCTGTAAATGATTAAAAAGTACTGATACAAACTAAAATAAATTCAGAAAATTTTGTGTTAAACTAAGTAAATTAGCATGGATTTTATGAGTCAATAAACATTAAAGGAGTAGTTCACCGAAAAATTAAAATTCTGTCATCGTTTACTCGCCCTGATGTCGTCCCAAACCTTTGAGTTTTTCTTTTGCTGAACACATAATAAGATACACTATATATGACCAAAAATTATTGGGATGCCTGCCTTTATGCGCACATGAACTTTTTTTAGGATTTAATATAGAGTTGGCCCACCCTTTGCAGCTATAACGGCTTCAACTCTTCTGGGAAGGCTTTCCACAAGGTTTAGGAGTGTGTTTATGGGAATTTTTGACCATTCTTCTAGAAGCACATTTGTGAGGTCTGGCAGTGATGTTGGTGAGAAGGTCTGGCTCACAGTCTCCGCTCTAATTCATCCCAAAGGTGTTCTGTTGGGTTGAGGTCAGGACTCTGTGCAGGCCAGTCAAGTTCCTCCACACCAAACTCCCTCATGCATGTCTTTATGGACTTTGCTTTGTGCACAGTCACCTTGCCGATGCTAAGTCATGTTGGAACAGGAAGGGGCCATCCCCAAACTGTTCCCACAAAGTTGGGAGCATGAAATTGTCCAAAATGTCTTGGTATGCTGAAGCATTAAGAGTTCCTTTCACTGGAACTAAGGGGTCAAGCCCAACCCCTGAAAAACAACCCCACACCATAATCCCCCTCCACCAAACTTTACACTTGGCACAATGCAGTCAGGCAAGTACCGTTCTCCTGGAACCGCCAAACCCAGACTCGTCCATCGGATTGCCAGACAGAGAAGCGTGATTGGTCACTCCAGAGAACACGTCTCCACTGCTCTATAGTCCAGTGGCGGCGCGCTTTACACCACTGCATCCGACTCTTTGCATTGCACTTGGTGATGAAAGGCTTGGATGCAGCTGCTCGGCCATGGAAACCCATTCCATGAAGCTCTCTACGCACTGTTCTTGAGCTAATCTGAAGGCCACATGAAGTTTGGAGGTCTGTAGCTATTGACTCTGCAGAAAGTTGGTGACTTCTGCGCACTGTGTGCCTCAGCATGCGCTGACCCGCTCTGTGATTTTACGTGGTCTGCCACTTCATGGCTGGGTTGCTGTTGTTCCCAATTGCTTCCACTTTGTTATGATACCACTGATAGTTGACAGTATTTAGTAGTGAGGAAATTTCACGAATGGACTTATTGCACAGGTGCCAACCTATCATGGTACCACTCTTGAATTCACTGAGCTCCTGAGAGCGACCCATTCTTTCACAAATGTTTGTAGAAGCAGTCTGCATGCCTAGGTGCCTGATTTTATATACCTGTGTCCATGGAAGTGACTGGAACACCTGAATTCAATGATTTGGAGGGGTGTCCCAATACTTTTGCCAATATAGTGTACTTTGAAGAATCTTGACCAAACAGTTGACGGCCCCCATTGACTTCCTCAATAGGATGAAAGTACTATGGATGTCAGTTGCAACTGTCAGCTATCTGGTTACCAAAATTCTTCAAAATTTGTGTTTAACAGAAGAAAGAAACTTGTACAGGTTTGGAAAAACATAATGGTGAGTAGATTTTTATTACAAGCCAAAAGTCAAAATTTTGATTGTAAGTGTAAAAATAAAATCGGACATAGGTAGTTTTCTGGACATGTGGTCAAAAATGTAAATGTCTGTAACTCCTAAATGAAATTAGATATTTTTACCAAGCTTGACTGTGAGGACACATAAAAAAAGCGGTGGGACTGTGCCACTTGGTGGTGCTATAATTGAACAAAACTTGAAATTTGCTCTTACTACAGTACCATTGTACCTTAAAAAAGGCCGCTATTTTAACTTCAAAATGACAAAAAAAACAACAACCTGAAGCTGTAACTTTGCTATGTTTTTGCATATCGACACGGAAATTTGTCATTGTTATGCCACGCTGACCACATCAATTAGTGCCACCTACGGGTCAAACACAAACAGTAATTAGATTGGTTACACTTTATTTTGATGATCGTTACATTGTAATTACTAAAAAAAGTACTGAGTAACATAACTGCATTTATTTACTATAGAGTTAGGGTTAGAGTTTGGGGTAACACTTTATTTTACTGTCATTGTTACCCATTACATGTAGTTACTGTAGTAACACATATGAATTATGCATAATTACATGCAATTTACCCTAAACCAAACCGTCATCCTAACCTTAACCCTAAAGTAAGTACATGAAGATCTATAGATGGGATGGGCAACTCTGGTCCTGGAGGGACACTATTCTGCAGAATTTAGCTCCATCCTTGATCAAACACACCTACAAAATTTAACCAAACCCCAAAATTAAACCCAAAGTTATCAGGACTGCTTAAATTCAGGTAGGTGTATTTTATTATGGATAAAACTTAACTCTACAAGACAGTTGCCCTCCAGGACCAAAGCTGCCCATCCTTGATCCATAGGATAGGATCGATTGTAGAGCAGGGATGTTTAATCCTACTCCTGGAGGGCCACCATCCTGCAGACTTTAGTTCCAACCCTAATTAAACACACCTAAACCAGCTAATCAAGGTCTACTAGGCATACTAGAAACTTACAGTCAGGTGTGTTGAGGCAAGTTATAGCTAAACTTTACAGGACAGTGGCCACCCAGGACTGAGTTTGGACACCCCTGTTAAAGAGCATGTTGTTGGTTTTTATGCATTAATTGTCTTGTCTATTTTTGCCCTAGACCTAATGACACTGAAAGCAGCGAGTCATGATTTCTTGACTGGGGAAAGATCGACACAGGCTAAAAAGACTTTATCACAAAACAGTGCTCAAAAGACAGGAACTAAAAGTTGTTTCACCTGCCAACAGTGTGGAAAGAGATTCACACATAAAGGAAGCCTAGAAGTCCACATGAGAATTCATACTGGAGAAAAGCCTTACACCTGCAAACAATGTGGAAAGAGTTTCAGACATATAGGAAACCTTGAAGTCCACATGAGAATTCATACTGGAGAAAAGCCTTATGCCTGCCAACAGTGTGGACAGAGTTTTACTGTAAAAGGAAACCTTTCAGTTCACATGAGAATTCACAATCGAGAGAAGGCTTACACCTGCCAACAGTGTGGAAAGAGTTTCAGTCAAAAAGGAAACCTTGAAGTCCACATGAGAATTCATACTGGAGAAAAGCCTTACACCTGCCAACAGTGTGGAAATAGTTTCCGTCAAAAAGCGAACCTTATAGTCCACGTGAGAATTCACACTGGAAAGAGCAAATTTGCCTGCCAACCGTGTGGAAAGTGTTTCAGAGACAAAGGAACGCTTGAAATCCACATGAGAATTCACACTGGAGAGAAACCTTTCACCTGCCAACAGTGTGGAAAGAGTTTCAGTCAAAAAGGAGGCCTTACAGCCCACATGAGCACTCACACTAGAAAAAAGCCTTACACCTGCACTCGGTGCGGCAAAAGCTTTATACAGGAACGAAGCCTTATGCACCACAAGAAGATTCACACTGCAGAGAAGCCATTTACATGTGGTCAGTGTGGAAAGAGTTTCGGATATAAAGGTAACCTTAAGGTCCACATGAGGATTCACTCGAAAGAGAACTGTTTTAGAAGTCGTCAATGTGGAAAGAGCAGAGTTGTAAAGAGTACCTGAAAACCATACTTGAGTAAAAGTACAGATAACTCACAGCACAAATGTTTTCATTACAAGTTACAAGTCACTGTGGGATTACAAATTTAAGAATCTCTTTAAGATCTGATGATCCTACATCCTGCCATAACATCACATGAAATACTAAGGTGAAGTACATTATATTTAGCATTTTAAGGTAAAGATGAATGATTCTGTTTAGCAAAGTTTCCAGCAAGAGTTTTGTGCCAGTACCTGTTCGCCCTATTGTATGACTAATGATTTAGATTACTGAGAGGCTCACCTTTTGTTGTTAATGGCTCTTGGAGCCCCTCTCCCATTCTTTGAATAGGTATGCTGATTGAATTAGGACATGCAACACTCTAGAGTCTGGGGCGGGTTCCTATACCTGAAAACTTAATTTGCATGCTTTGTTTAAGGTCGTCTCCCTGGTGCTTTGTCTCTATCCCTAAGCACTGCCCCCTAAAATGTATATAAACTTCAATGTACACTGCCTTAGTTAAACTTGATGACTGCAGCTACCGACAGCACGTGTTCTCAATAAAGAATCCTGCTGAAGATACATCCAAGTCTCCTGGTCTTCGTTTCAGAGATTTCCAACAGTTTTGGTGCCGTGACCCGGATAGAGCTCCTTACCTGAATCCTGATTGAAACAAAGATCTGACTTAATTCCAGACTTTTTTTTTTTTGTATAACCAAGGTTTGGTGAGTGCTACTCAATCCAAAAGAACCTTTAAGACCAGTACAAATGTGTTATCCTCTGTGCCATCAGAAAAGAGTTAACCGACAGATGTGAAGTTATCCTCTAAAAAATGTTCTTTTAGAGATGAAGGTTATCCTCTGTTCAGGCAGGGAAGATTAGCATCACGTGTAATATTGGTTATTCTCTGTTTCGGCAGGGAAGAATTGATTATCCTTTGTTCAGGCAGGGAAGATTAGCATTACCTGCTAATATTTGTTATCCTCTGCTTTTTCAGAGAAGATATTGGTTATCCTCTACGTTATAGTGATGGGAAGTACAATTCTTTTCTGCGAACCGGTTCTTTTGGACAGTCCGATTCAATAAACCGGTTCACCGGTTCTTTTACGCTCCGACGTAATGACGTCATCCGCGATGTTACAGTGTGTGAGCAAGTTGGTTCTACTCTGCTCGCTAGAGATGGTTGAATACATTACGATGTGTATTAACTAGGTTATCCTCTGCTCTGTCAGGGAAGTGTTGAAAGTGTATTGTTGTGCCAGAAAGACATTACATTAGCTACCCCCCTTTATGGACAGATAGTGAGTTTAAACCATTGTTAGGAAAGCACATGGACTCAATAGTGACTGAGTCAGTCAGACTGGATTTGACAAAGAAATTTTGGATTCATCCAGGAAAAGTTTGGTCTATTGAAGAATGCAAAAAAGTACTTGGTGCTTGTATTCATAAGAAATATATGGAGGGCATTATCTGCTGCCACAGAGAATTTACTCTATCCATTGCACAAGAACAAATCCAACGTATTGCTAAGTTAGAAGAGCAGAACAAACAGTTGCACTCTCGAGAAGTTGGGTCGTAACAAAGCATCAAACAAAAGTGACTCAAAAGACCAACAGTCAGATGAAAGCTATCCTGACTTACAGTCTTTATGTAGAGGAGAATAGCAGTACTGGTGTGCTGCGTCACCCCCTGGGTGGTTTCTACCGCGACCACATAGCACCATCTTGGTCACGAGCCACTTCCTCTATTCATATTACTCAACTCCTGTAAAAGGTTTACCTGTATAGCTTCAGGAGGAGTCAGGTAGGCGTATAATATTTTCTTCTTAAGCCCTATTCGGACGGGATTACTTTGACATGGGGAGGAGGGGTAAAGTAATTTTACCTCAGGACATCTGTAATATTAATGGCCAATTTGCATGGGATAAGACATCTCAGTAAAACTAGCAGAAGTGGGAGGGGTAACTTGCTTTACACACCACAGTAACCTCCTTGTCGTCATGTGCATATGACGTTGCTTCCTGTTACCACGCGCGCAAACACACAACATGGCGCCAACAAGAAAAACGCGAAACTGGTGCAGGGAGGAAACGCTGTGTTTAATCTCGGTTTGGGGAGAACGTGGGTTTCAGAGGCAGTTTGAGACCATGGTGCATAATCACACTATTTGGGAACAGATTTATCGAGAAGTTGTAAGTAAATGTCCCAAAGTTGAGGAAGATTTTGGAGAGTGGGGAAAACTGAAGGATAGAATCAACTACCTGAAAAAAAGGTATAGAGAGTGCATTAAGCACAACAGACGGACTGGCACTGATCCGAGGAAGTCCCCATATTTTGAAGAAATGGATGCAGTATTGGGTAAGAATAATTTGTTATCAGTTAATTTCTCTGGTAGCCATTTGAGTAAACTTTTCTCTTCTTTAGGTTGCCGACCAATAACAGACCCGGGGCGAGGATCATATGGATAATCGAAGTTTGGAGGATGAGATGAGCGCCAGTCTGAACTTGTAGGTAGGCGTACTATTTAGTTATTTATTTTGCCTAATTTCTATCGATTGGTATATGCTGTTGGCATTGATGATTTCAATAATTGGCCAAGTTAACCATACAGCAAAACAATGTTTTATATAATATATATATATATATATATGTATGTACAGAAGAGGATTAGGGCCAAGCAATAATAAAAGTTGTTAAATTACGAGAAAAAAGTCGAAATAAAATGTTGAGAATAAACTAGTTAAATTACGAGAAAAAAGTCGAGATAAAATGTTGAGAATAAAGTCATTAAATTACGAGAACAAACTCGTTAAATTTCGAGAAAAAAGTCGAGATAAAATGTTGAGAATAAAGTCAGTAAATTACGAGAATAAACTCATTAAATTAAGAGAAAAAAGTCGTTAAATTACGAGAAAAAAGTAGTTAAATTACGAGAACAAATTCCTTAAATTATGAGAAAAAACTCGTTAAATTTCAAGAAAAAAGTTGAGATAAAATGTTGAGAATAAACTCATTAAATTAAGAGAAAAAAGTCGTTAAATTAGGAGAATAAATTCCTTAATTTAATGACTTAATTCTCTACATTTTATCTCGACTTTTTTCTCGATATTTAACGAGTTTTTTTCTCGAAATTTAACAACTTTAATCTCGAGATGGTTTTATTTTTTTTATTATTGCTTGACCCTAATCCTCTTCCGTATATATGTGTGTGTGTGTGTGTGTGTGTTCTTCATGATGTGTAAATATATATTTTTGAAAATGTTTTTAAAAAACATTGCAAAATATATTTTGTGCTATATATTTTAGTACAACAAAATATTCTTATCATTAACAATTGTAGAAAATTTAGCAAGGAACATGAAATATATTTCGGTATATGAAGGTTGAAACTACACATTTTCTATTTCAAAATACATATTTCATTGAGCTTCACTGTTTACAGCATATACTTTGCAAAATTTTTTAAATTTTTTTTGCGTATGGGTAGGAAGCTGTTGATAACAGGAAATAACATTATAGGTATAGTATAGTTAAATATAAACAAATGGTCATTGTTCTACTTAAGGTCTATAAAAAAGACAGTCGTAGTTGTCTGCTGCTCTTGTTTAGAGATCAATAATTGCAAGTATATTTTCTTGTCTTCACAGCGCCTAGCACTCCTTCTGACCATCTCGAGCAAGATTCTACATCTAGCACAACAGAATCTTTACCTGACAATCAAGAGGATGTTACAGGACCCAGCACAATTCCAGCAAGATGTCCACAACCATCACCAGGGCCAGATCCAACACCAAGCAACGGTAGCGCTTCATTTAAATTAATTTTTCTGTAAAATTTTCCCTGTCTACCAATCTTATTGTTTTTTGACAGGGGGACGTAAACGTAAAAGGGAAGAAAACACAAGTCATGGAAGCTGTGGAAAAGGGCCTTGACCGCATTTTCCAGCATAAAGCTGCTTCAGGTGGGGACTACATGCGGTACGAGAGGGACCGACTGGAATGGGAGAAGGAAGCTGAGAGGAACCGGATGGATTTTGAGAGGTGTCGCCTCAATTTTTAAATGAGAAGGATGGAGGCTGAGGAGAGGCGTTCGAGAGAGAACAGAGAATTGATTATGCAGTTATTTCAGTGCCTTAGGCCAACAGCCTTTCCTCCCACCACACCATTCAATTATAGCCTGTACCCAAGCTATCTTGCTCCTTCTCATCCCCCCTCTCTTCCATAAAGTGGATATTTTTTTTCACAGGTCACTTGTATGTTTTTCAAAACTGCTTTCCTTAAACTTTATTACTAAGAAGAGATACTTTTATTTTTTTATTGGTAAAGTATATATATATATTTTTTATTAAGTATTTGCACAAAACTTTACAGCTTACAGCTGCCCAGTTACATAACTTTTCAGAACTTTTCAGAAGTTGACAATATAGGCTACTCGTTTCTTTGTGTAGTATTAGTACAACTTGTACAAAAAAGTGACTTTAACAAAAGATACAACCTAAGCTATTTTTTATTTTCCTGAAATAACTTGATAGAACTGTATAAAGTCTTTACAACTTGTAGAATCTTGTTGAATGTTGAGGTGTTACTGAGTTGTTTTGGTCACTTTAGCACTGTGGCATTTTGTTGTGGATTTCTTGTTAGTGTTTTTATGACAACTCATTAATAAAAACCTCTAAAGCCTTGCAGATTTGTTCTCCCTCATTGACTTCATGGAGTGATGTGTAGCGTCTGGACAAGATCCGGCATAGTCAATCAACTTTGGAATTTTCAGAAAGCTTTTAGCTTCCTGAACTCTGCCTGTAACTCACGAATCGGCTCCGGCCAGTCTCAAAGTGATTATGACTTTGGCATCTTTAGGGACCCGCTGAGCTTAAACAGAGCATCCAATTTCCTAGCTCTTGGGACATCAAAGGGCCCTCATGGGGACCAAATTGCCAGATCACATTCCAACACACACACACACACACAAAAACACACAAACATACATTATTGACTGTATATGTAAAATACAACTATGCCAAAATGTACCCATCATGTATACAAGTGCATGTATGTTTCCTAGTGTTTAGGTTTAGGGTAAATAATTGTAGGTGTGTTAGTTTTAATGAGGGAATTTGTCTGTAAACCATAACTTCTTTTATATGCCTTTCTGATCTGTCGAGTTTGATCTCGTTTTAAAGCTCTGGCTACCGCTCATTCACTGAGATATATCACATAGCTGACAAATGCATTGTCCCATTTGTTTAATGATATTGTGAAGAACATACTCCATCTCGAAATCCGATCTGATAGTCATCAATTATGCAAATTCAGCTAGGAAACCAGACAAAGGAAAAGCTTGCCCGCCAACTTTGCATCAATGTCATTGGCTATTCCACCTCAAGGAGGTGTGTCGGCTTATCTGTCATAAAAGAGGAGCACCAGGATTCTTCTGTGTGTTCTCCCGACTGCCCTGAATCATCCATCGCCCACTCACGCATGTCTCTCCCGGACGTCACGGCGACGTGCTGCCATCGCGCTCATCACGGGACCACCATCTTCCACCGAAACTGACTTTCAAGTCCTCAGTTCAAACTTTCCCGCGGAACGGAAGAAGCCAACGAACTGCACCAGCACTAAACCGAAACTCGACACGCAAAACCAATGCAAGTACTGCCGTTTCTCAATCTTAGATAATGAAACTGATTTCCATGCTGGCTTCAAGGACTGTTTATAAGTTTTGCTACTTGCCTTCTCTCTTTCCTTTCCTCTACTCCCACTTTTGTATATATGTGTATAGCCTGTGTATAGCCGTATAACCTCTGTAGTCGTAGTTTGCATATATTAAACACATTATTCATGCTCGATTGTTCTTTTTGTTCCTTCAACAAAAACCAAGTCACTTTAACGTTTTTCGATCACTTTATGCTTTGATGCTATAATAGGAATTTATTCTTGTGGCCAAAGAATAAATCCGTCTATAATATTCTAGGAGGAGCTAGGGTTTGCTGGACAAACATAGTTTCCCTAAATAATTATTAAACCAGAACTAATCATATATGTGATTGATTATAATTTGTTGTAATTAATTCACAATATATGTTTAATTCCCCCTTGGGCTGATATATGAGTCATAATTGATCATAAAGCTTTATGATTTATTATAATCCATATATATAACCCATAAATTGATTAATAACTGTACAAACCGCTACAGATGTTTGAAGGGTATCATCATCCTGTGACTGCTTAAGTATGTCACAACTCTCTGAGTGTGGTGGGGTGTCGATGAATTGCAGATTTAAGTTCTCACAGAAGTTGTGTAGCACAATACATGCTGTGACGATGTATTTTATGTTGCTTGTCCTCGAGTCATTCCTTTTCATCAGAGTCCACCATCTGCCCTTAAGGCGTCCAAACGCGTGCTCCACATGGATGCGTGCCCGACTCAGGTGCTCGTTGAAGCTGCACTGTGAAGCAGTTGCTGTGCCTTCAGGGAAAGGCTTCATAACATTCTTGTTAAGACTGTATGCAGAGCCGGCCACAATCACTACAGGTATATCAACCCCGTTAATCTTTCTTGTTATTTTTGGATATAAATAGCCAATGTCAAGGAACTTGTAATTGCTGTCTACAAGGCCTTGAAGCAGTACACTATACCAACCTTTACGGTTGTGGTAGTCAGTGTGGTACACTGAAGGTGCAATGATGGGGATGTGTGTGCCATCTAGGGCACCCCCACACATCGGGAATCCACTCTTTCTTTCAAAGCCATCAATGATAGCTTGCAATTTATAGAGAGTGATGGTCATTCTCTTTTCCAGGGGTACAGGACTTTTATTTGTGGGTGAGTGAGAGGTGTAAGGTCTTTGCAAAGTTGATGTAATGCTGTTTTTGGCATCCTGAAATTGAGGTACCAGCCATCATCATCAAAATGTTGTACATCTATATCCCACAAATGGCCGTTTCTGAAGATTGTCTTTGGTGGAGCATTGGCATAAAGCATCAGCTGAAGAGTAATATTAAGAACTATTAAGATAAACGATGAGAATATAAAATATTATCAGCAGGATCATTAGCCTACCAATAACATGACCGTTGTATGTATATTATATAATATAAAAGTTAGGTCCAGTCTAACGATTCTGATTGGATTGTGTTGGTAATAGACACTTACCTAGAGCTAAAAGAATTTTTGTGCCTTTAAGTGCTTTCGATCTTCTTTTTTCTTTAAATGGTATGCGGAAAACACTGGAGGTTTGCCACAGAGTTGTCCCACCACCTACAACGCAACCGAATGCTTCTTCAAGCGCCTCCATGCTTGCAAAACGTGCCAAAAACTACTTTTAAACAGGAAATGACGGAATTTTACCGTACATATTCACAGCGGGTCTATTTGAACGGGATTAGTATTATCCGAGGTCATTTTTCCGGACCTTTTTACAGAAGGTAGAAGTCGCCTTAATCTTTACTGACATTGTCCGTAATGATTACCGAGATGGCACATTCGGACGGGACTAAAATCACAGAGAAGCTCTGGTAATAATTACTTTACCCCCACCTCCCCATGTCAAACTAATCCCATCCGAATAGGGCTTTAGATTATATTATCTCAGGGTGTACTTCTGATCACTACCGTACCTCCTAGGCCTACGGTTCAGTGCACCACAGCTGGCTCTTCGCCCTCAGAGGACAGCTATGCCTGCTAATGCACTCCCACGGCCCACTCTGTTGCGACTGGTTGGCAACCTTGACTGACTTTGTAAAGTCCATTGGGATATCTTTATAAAAATCTATCTTTTTCAGACAGTCAACTTCTGATACCCCAAATGGATTCTCACTCTACAACAATAAACAGACTGAGGCAATACTATCAGAGTTTGAGGGCAGTCCTCATTCTCATTTTATTATTTCTTGCAAAGACAAAAGCTAAGTACACCACTCTATGCCAGCTAAGCTGGAAGTTCCATGGGCCAGATAAATAATTACATTTTTAAAGCTTACCCTCTTCTCTATTCAGTATATGTTCTTCTCTAAGAAAATCAGGTGTCTTCTTTGATCTTCTGAGGGTTGTGGTCTGGCGATGGCTTCCGCTTGCTGCTTGCTTGTATGCTCTTTCTTTCTTCAGCAAAACTACACAACTACTACTACTACTCCGAGAGCTATAAAGGCCCCTGTATTTATATTCTCTTTTGACGCACGTTATCTTTTCATTTACGCACATGTGGTTTCTACTTGCGTTAACATATTTCCTGCATGCGTCAATTGCTATGTTACTTGTGTAACCGGTCCTCTGCTGACCGCCGTTACCACTATCTGCGTTGTGTGTAAGAAGACTCAGGACACTTCTGATGTCGTTCACCAAAAAGGGATTTAATGTCAGCCAGAGCCAGCATTAACTTCACTCCATCTGTTGATTAATATGAATAAAGTTCGTATCTCTCTCTCTTGTGGGTGTTTCATAAGACAAACCTCTCCCCAGCATAACCAATGTGAACTCATTTTGTGTTACAATAGAAAAAATAAACATTAACATTGAAACATTACAGTATTAACACAGTACAAAAGAATAAAAGGACATCAAAAGACAATAAAGTGAAATACCTGTTGATTAATATGAATAAAGTTCATATCTCTCTCTCTTGTGGGTGTTTCATAAGACAAACCTGTATAATATAACATTTGTTAGCTGATTGATAACTCTAAGCCATGCAAATAGATATCATACGGCCCACACGATATAACTTTATATTCTCAATTCACTCACATATAAAACATACATCAGAACACTGCAAATAGTCTCAATACTATTTACAATAAGATATTTGGTCGATTTATAAACTTAGTCAACTTATTTCACTCGTAAAATGCAGAGCTCAGAAAAACGCTTACCTCTCCCCAGCATAACCAATGTGAACTGGCGAGAGGCGCGGAGTCACTCGAAAATGGCGTCAGCAAAGCGCCAGAAGACAATATCAAAATAAAAGTCTCAAAATAGTGAACAGTAGAATCAACATATTACTCAAAGAAAACGGGAATAAATAAATATAAAATACATTAGAAAGATTTTAGTGAAAAGCAATGTGTAACATTCAAATTGTATTTACTTTAACTCGTTACATACACCCCTTCTGGATTTCACTAAAATCCATACTGGATCCAAACCAAATAACTGGTACAGGTCTACAATGAAACTTTCATTAGTTCAACTTGTGAGTTACCCACTAGTAGGTCAAGAAAAACCTCAGGGTGATCAAGCCTAAGATCATCTTGGAACATTACGATGCCTTGTACACCATAATATGACCTGACCCTTATATATTTAATATTTGGAGTCAAAATGTCTCTTCACATCATACAAAAACAAAATACATAAGAAAACTCTTTAGAACAGAGAAAGAAATGACCCAGTTCTCTTTTTCAGATTACTTCCTACACCTTGGATGTAAAAGGGTTTCTGAACCATCGACTCAATTAATCTGTTCACTTTCTTAACAACTCTACCTGCTCGTGTTCTAACACCCTGAACATCAGGAACTGGAACTTGGGTGTCAGTATGAGTGTCTGTATGAGTGTCGGTCAGAACTGGTGTATGTGTATCTGTGTCACAGTCAAAGTTTACGTCAAGAGATGTTGGACTGGCTTCAATTTCACTCTGAGGAAGTTCTCTGCTACTGATCTCTTGAGTCTGCAACTCATCACTGGACTCTTCTCCATCTGAACTGAGGTGGTCTGTTCCCAAAGCTTCCTCAACAGCAGAGTCTTGAACTCCAGGGCTTTCAGACTCTTGGGCTACCAAGCTTTCAGTGTCTTCATTAACCCATCTCATGGTTCTTTCCTCCACATTCATCGGATCGAAGTCTTCCTCGCAGAACTCACTCCTGATGCTATGTGTCTCACACTCTGCAGAAGGTAGTATGCTTCTCTCATCCTCAGATGACTCAACAGGTAAGAAACTAATATCCAACAGCAGGTTTCTGTGCACTATCCTCACACTTCCTTTTTCATTTTTCAGCTTGTAAGTGTGCGTCTGCAGGTTTCTGTCCACTACAGTGTACACTACAGGGTCCCACTTATCTGCTAGCTTCCTTTTTCCTCTCTCTCCTTTATTCGCCACCAGCACACGGTCCCCAATATTTAGACATGTACCTCTGGCTTTCTTGTTGTAACCTTTTGCCTGTTTCCTCTGCTCTTTTTCAGAGTGTCGCTGCGCGATCTCAACTGCTTCATGGAGGTATGACATCAACGACTTCAGGTAAGTACCATGATCTACAACTGCGGGGTCATGTAGCACCTGTCTGAACATAACGTCCACCGGCAATCTCGGTACACGTCCAAACATAAGATGAAATGGCGCATACCCTGTCGTCTCATGGACCGTAGCGTTGTAGGCGAAGGTCAGTGTTTGTATTTGCTCTGGCCATTTGTGCTTTTCTTTCAGAGGAAGGGTTCGGAGCATACTCCCCAAAGTACGATTAAACCTCTCTACGCCTCCATTTCCCATTGGGTGGTAGGCGGTGGTGTGAGACTTGGCGACCCCTGATAGTTTTAACAACTCCGCTAGAAGGGCACTTTCGAAGTTGGCTCCCTGGTCCGTGTGAATGCGACTCGGGAATCCGTACACACAGAATACACGGTCCCAAAGCTTCCTTGCAACTTGTTTTGCGGACTGATTCGCACAAGGGAAGGCATGAGCCAACTTCGTGAAATGGTCTGTCATAACGAGCACATCAACTGAGCGTTTCTTCGCATCCTCCGCAGTCCAGAAATCCAGACATACCAACTCCATAGGCATAGAGGTCTTAATACTTTCAAGCGGGGCTCGTGCAGATGGTTCGGGAGCCTTGGCCAGGATGCATCTTTGACAGCACTTGATGTATTCACAAACATCCTTCCCCATTCCCGGCCAGAAGAAGCGTTGGCGGGCTAGATGAATGGTTCTCGCTTGGCCTTGATGACCCGCTAAATCGTGCACACCCTTCAAAGCTTGGTCTTTGAGGCTAGAGGGTAAGATCAGTTGATACCGCTTTTGTTTACTATGGGGATCTTGTGTGACTCGGTAGAGTATTCCGTCCTTAATCTTTAGTTTGTCCCATTGTCTAAAGAGAGTTATGGCTCTGGAACTCATGTTGGCCTTTTCTCGCCTCGATGGTTGACGCTTTAGTTTCAAGAAGAATGTCACTCTTGAAATGACTGAATCGGCTTCTTGCAATTCATGAATTTCATCTGCAGGGATCATTGGAAGGGTATCAGCACCAGCTGGAACTAGATCTTGGTAAGACTGAATTAATTGCACCGCTCTAGCTTGAAATGTTTCTTCCCACTGATCATGTAAACTTAAACAGGCTTTGACAGTGGTGCTGTCAGAAGGAAAGGAAAGACATGACTGAGAGCAAATCTGTAAGTTCTGAGCTCCTTGACGAAAAGCATCTCGAACTCCATCTCCATCAACCTCTTCAGCCTCCACAAGTAAATCACGATATGGCTCCTTCATTAGCCTGCTGCTCACAGTTTTAACAAAAGGGTCTCTACTCAGAGCATCCGCCACTATGTTTTTGGTCCCTGCTATATGCTTCAGCTCAAAGGTGTAAGCTGCCAGTTTGGACACCCAACGTTGTTCACAAGCGCTGAGTTTCGCCTTGGACATAACATACGTGAGCGGACTGTTGTCTGTCCAGACTGTGAATGTTTGACCTTTTAACCAATGGCTAAATTTCTCGCATACGCTCCATTTGAGTGCCAGAAACTCGAGCTTATGAACTGGGTAGTTCCTCTGTGATTTACTCAGAGTCCTGCTAGCGAATGCGATTGGGCGAGCTCGGTCTTCACCTGCAGGCACTTGGGATAATACGGCTCCCAACCCGTCCAGTGAAGCGTCAATTGCAAGAATTAGAGGTCGAGTGAAGTCGGGGTGTGCTAAAACCACACTCTTAAGCAGGCTCTCTTTGAGGTTACATAATGCGTGATCACATTCCTCAGTCCAATCTGTGGGCTTGAGCTTCCTGTAAGTTCCTGCTTTAGTTTCTCCCTTGCTTCCTCTCTTCCTTCTCCGACCAGCTGTAAGAGCAAAAAGTGGCTTCGCCAAAGCAGAACATCCAGGAATGAAATGTTGGTAATATAAGATCATACCAAGGACTGATTTAATTCTCTGCACTGACGGAGTACATCTGTCATCTTCCATCAAATCAAACTTGGACAGTTTCGAGATAACTTCAACTTTAGCAGGATCTACAGAAACTCCATCTCTATCAATAATGTGACCCAGAAACTTTACAGAGGTTCTCAGTAGGTGGCATTTCTTAGGGCTCAGCTTAAGATTGTACTGCCTCAAACGACTGAACACGACCTCTAACCTTTCTAAGGCTTCCTGCTCAATTGGAGCGAACACCAACAGGTCGTCAAGATAACATAATAAGCTGCTGAAGTTTAAGTCTCCAAAGATGCTTACCATCATCCGCATAAAGGAGGCTGGGCTGTTGCATAGCCCTTGCGGCATCCTATTATACTCGTGCAGCCCTACAGGAGTTGTGAACGCAGTGTATTTCTTGTCCTCTTCAGCCATAGGTATGTTATAGAATCCTGAAGTCAGGTCCATGGTGCTGAAGAGTGTGTTCCCGCCCAGAGCAGCTAAGCAGTCAGACTGGTGTGGAAGTGGGTGTGCATCCTTTATCGTTCGAGCATTTAACCATCTGAAGTCTGTGCATATCCTCAGACTGCCATCCTTTTTCCACACTAGGACTAACGGGGAAGCATACTCGCTTACGGACTTCCTTATTATCCCTTGTTCTTCCATCTGGGACAAAACTTGCCGTAACTTTTGGTAGTGCGCTGGCGGCACTCTGCGATAAGGGAGTCTGAACGGACGCTCATCCATTAGTCGAATGCGGTGAACAAACCCTTTTACTTCGCCACAGTCCAACGCATGCTTAGAAAACACATCATTGTATCTCTCCAGTAACTGCACTAACTTCTCTTTTGACTCATGGCTGATAGAGCAAGACTGGATGTCAAGATCAGCGAGACCAACAGTTTCCAATCTACGTCTGAAATCAGATGATGAATTAGGTGAACGCTGATTCTCCTCTGTAAACACTTCAGCTCGACTCAGCCCTTGGAAAAGTTCAAAATCTTCCACTGCAACACAGGGAAACACATCTGCTATTTTGCGGTTTCTCTTTAGAGTGATTGGCTTGTCAGAGAGGTTGGTGACTTTTACAGGGACCCAGCGATCACCCCATAATGGCGTGACAACCCGCCCGACTATGATGTCTCGTGTCACAGACCTCGAAGTTGTCGGTTCCACCACAACTGTGCTCCCTGGGGACATGGGAACATTTTTCGGCAACTTTCCCCAGACAAGATGTTCCTGTTTTGCTAAGAGGGTAACACTCTGCTGTAGCTTGATGGTTCCCACCTTGTCTGGCAGCTCTGAACCCTTCCACCGACACGTGTTGGCCATAACATCTAGGAACTGCTCACATCCTGCCATGGGTTCCACACTGTGATTAGAAACAAGTCTCCAGTAATCACTGCTACCTTTCATGCGATGAGCAAGGAATTTGATCACATTTGTGCCAATGATCAGATCATCCCGCTGGCCGGGTACAACAAGAATGGGCACTAGGCAGCTCCCTCCATAAACTTTCAACTCAACCTCATACATACATTTTGGTCTTGTAACCTTGCCACCACATCCTACTAAGATGACTTCTTCTTGAAGTGGTGTGGGTGAGGGCAGTACATTCTCACTTAACATCCTCTTCTCTGCTTTATCACTAAAAGTGCAGGCCATGGAACCTGTATCAAGCATTCCCTTCATCGAAAACACATTATTTACACTGACTGGTGCATAGAACAAATCGTCGAATGCCTCAATTGCTTGGACATTTTGCGCTATCACTTTGGTCCCAGTGGGAGCTTGCGCACATGCGTTCTCATAAAGCTGGTGAAGATCATTATTCTCTAGGGGTTCTTCACTCATGCTCACGCCTCCCCCTTCCAAACGTGAGCCATCTAGTTTAAATTTGGTGGGCCCCGGAATGGTGCTGGGCCAGGCCTGGACCTGTCATTTGTACATTCCCTCTTGCTATGCCCAGGCTGAAGGCATGCAAAACACAGACGTTCTCGACGACAGTGTGCCACAGTAGAGTGATCGTGGGATCTGCATACTCTACAGAACTTGCTTTGAGGCTGGCGAGATGGCATTTGGACATTTTGAGACAGTGCACGATCGAGAAGGCTAATTAAAGTTCTCATGCAATTGTCATCACTACTCTGTGTGGTGTGTGCAGTGCTGACTCTGCTACACTCACCTGGCTCTATTGGAGAGCCAACATCCACTTCATCCTCTTCGTGGGATGTCTGAACATGAGCGGTGACATGTCTTGTAGCAGTATGACGTTTTGGCTTGGTTGACATCTGCTCTTTTAACTCTGTCTGGAAACGATCAAGCTGCTCTTGGATCTCCTGTGCGGTCCATTTTTCTGGAGCTTTGAAGCGGAATACTGCAGCAAGAGTGGAGTCGGGACAGTACTTCACGAACATCATGGCCGCTTCTTGACATGGATCCTCCATTCGTCGCCCGAGCCTCTTTAAAGCTTCCTCTGCGAGATCCACTGCCTTATTCAGCCGCACCCAGTATTCAACGGGATCTTCTCCTGCTAGTGGAACAGTGCCATAGAAGTCAGCCAAAGGCATACAAGAATAATTAACATCACCAAAATGCTGCTTCAGAATGTCCATGATCACTTTTGGGTTCTCAACTGGGTTTAGAGCTGAATTACAACGGAGAGTGACTCTGACGACATCTTTAGCTTTACCCATCAGTCTGCTTAAGATCTCTTGATGCTGTTCTGCTAATGGTATTCCTCTTTTTCTGAGATACGTGTCCATCAGCTCCTCCCATTCACGCACACTAAGTTTGTCTGATGCATCACCGCGATACACTGGGGGCTCTTTTGCTTCACTCTGCATGACCAACCTCACTCCAGTCAAGTTAAGTGATGGTATTTCTGAGAATGTCTTGCTGGTACTTAACCTTGATGTTTGTGCACCTCTATTCTCTTCTTTACTATAACTAGCTTCCTTTTGAGATGCTAACATGGTCTGCCCCACTTGTTGAGCAATGTGTGCTATCAAACCTTGCCAATTTGGATCTGTTATGTCTGGAACAGCTAATGGCACAGTGTCAGCTACTGGATTGGGATCGTGATCGATTACACGTGTGGAGCATAATACAGGGGATGTTCTTTTCACTTTACTTTCGCTCACAATGGGAGTAACTGGAGTTTCACCAAAAAACTTTCCCCTCCCAAGACCTAATCCTGTCATTGTCTCATCAATTTCATCTACTTTTAAACTGAATGCCATGTTCAATTTCACAATAAAAATATTACAATTGAATATAAATTTATAAACAGAATAATCTCTTGAAAAATTTCAGAAAATATGAGAAAAATAGTCACTTGTATGAATGAATGCAAAAATCAGTACTAGAAATACCAAATGTCCGTTTGTTTTCTCAGTTCTTTGCTAGAGAAACAGTAAACCTCAATGCAGCGTCCCTCGGCGACCCAACTGACGTGGATCTGGAAGCAAATCTTCAAATCCGGGTCACGGCACCAATGTAACCGGTCCTCTGCTGACCGCCGTTACCACTATCTGCGTTGTGTGTAAGAAGACTCAGGACACTTCTGATGTCGTTCACCAAAAAGGGATTTAATGTCAGCCAGAGCCAGCATTAACTTCACTCCATCTGTTGATTAATATGAATAAAGTTCATATCTCTCTCTCTTGTGGGTGTTTCATAAGACAAACCTCTCCCCAGCATAACCAATGTGAACTCATTTTGTGTTACAATAGAAAAAATAAACATTAACATTGAAACATTACAGTATTAACACAGTACAAAAGAATAAAAGGACATCAAAAGACAATAAAGTGAAATACCTGTTGATTAATATGAATAAAGTTCATATCTCTCTCTCTTGTGGGTGTTTCATAAGACAAACCTGTATAATATAACATTTGTTAGCTGATTGATAACTCTAAGCCATGCAAATAGATATCATACGGCCCACACGATATAACTTTATATTCTCAATTCACTCACATATAAAACATACATCAGAACACTGCAAATAGTCTCAATACTATTTACAATAAGATATTTGGTCGATTTATAAACTTAGTCAACTTATTTCACTCGTAAAATGCAGAGCTCAGAAAAACGCTTACCTCTCCCCAGCATAACCAATGTGAACTGGCGAGAGGCGCGGAGTCACTCGAAAATGGCGTCAGCAAAGCGCCAGAAGACAATATCAAAATAAAAGTCTCAAAATAGTGAACAGTAGAATCAACATATTACTCAAAGAAAACGGGAATAAATAAATATAAAATACATTAGAAAGATTTTAGTGAAAAGCAATGTGTAACATTCAAATTGTATTTACTTTAACTCGTTACACTTGTCCATCACCTTTTTTACTTGCGTCAATGCATTTCCTATTTGTGTCAATGGCTTAAGCAATGCACACATTTTTATTATACATTTTTAGCATTTTAGATTTCTACCTCGCTAGACATTTATTTCCTAACTGAACCCATGTTCACCTACACACATAATGCAACATTTGCCATCTTTACAGGATGTGGTATTCACTTCACTCAAGCCCACAGCATGTTTTTGTATGTCTCGTTTATGAAAACTTCATAGACCCCAGAGATTCTCCAAGTTCAGCAATTTTCTGCTTTTTATTATATCTTTTAAAGTCTTTATCAAATAGTTTGGAAGAGAACACTCCATTTCTCTTGACACTGGATTGATGGATAAAGATGTAAATGCAGCAGGACTGGGGATATAAAATGTCTGTAAAATTAACTGTAAAATTCTGCAAATTCATGACATCAAAATTTTGTAAATAGAAAAGCAATTAAATTTACAGTAATATTTTGAAAAAACTAAAAATACTGTTATAAAACAGTGAACCAAACAAAACAGTTAATTTTACTGTAAGAATATTAAAATAATTATATTTACAGATTACTGCAATTTAAACAGAAAAAAACTAATATACAAAAAAGCAATACATTGCAATTAAAATGACAACATGACTGTTAAAGTTTTTTGTCATGCAGATTTTCAATAGACTATACATAATACATACTATTTATAAATTCATGTTAGCTATACTTTACAGTACAAAAATTGTTAAAAGGCCTGTGAGGGGTGTAAAACAGGCAATGGGTCTGTTAAAGGCCTAACAAAATCAGAAATTGCATAAATTTTTATCTGTCTTCCAAATGGAAAGTTAAGGGTTAGTACAGTATTATAGAAAAATGAATTGATTGTTAATAAGATGTAAATAAAAAAAAATGTATTTACAGAATAAATTCATTTAGTAATATTTATAATTCCTTTTGTCCATGTAAAATTTACATTCCTGTGTAAATGAATGTCTGCAATTGAATATCAGCAGATTTCGGATTATCGTGGAAGCAGCCATTTTGACAAACTTCACGGGTCGTTAGTGTTAGTCACACAGCATTGGTGGGTTTACCGAAAATTTCAGTCGTTCTAAGTACTTCTGCAGGTACTGTGAAATCACGTGAAATGTGTTTCAAAATGATAACCCATTATAACATATATAATTAACATGGTTACTTGCATGTTGTGTCATTACTGTCTTCTGTTTGCAAAATCTCTGCCCTGAAATTGCGGCTGATTTTACCAAACAAAAACATAAGCTTTAGGATCCTTTGGAAATGTTATTTTTAGTCCAGTGACTAAAAGTCTAATCTTGACCCCTTTTAATACTTCAAATATATAATTATTTATAACTTGAATAAAGAAGATTGTGATGTTATTGTTTCTGTTAATGAAGCTATTTTATAATTGATACAGTTTCCAAGGTGTTTTTTCTACATCAACCTGAAGACGACAAACACATCCCGTGAACTTCACGTGAACCCAAGAGTCCTTACCTTGATTCAGGAACTTTCAGATCATGAGTGGCGTGATGTCTGAAACTCTAGATATGGTCAGTAGGATTTAGTGCCACACTACCAGCTTAAAGATTTGTTTTAGCTCCTATGTTAGGTTCTTCAAGATTAGGAAGCAAGATCATTTTTCAGACAAAATTGTAACAGATGAGTTTGTATACAACTGTTAGAGTTTAAAAGAGAAAAGCATTTTCCTCTTTCTTGCCCTCTCTTTCTCTATTTTTTTACACTCTCTCATCTGTTTCCTTTCCCTCTATCTTTCCTCTTTCAGTTCCAATAAGATGATCATTAATCTGTCATATGCTCTTATTGTATTGTTTGTAAAATAAGTACACTACATATTACAAACTTGTACAGTATGTTGAGAAATGACAGTTTTGTTAACTGCTTTGTTTAATAAATTCTTCACAAGACAGGTTTTCTGAGTTTTTAATTTCAATTCAGCAGAAAATGGATGTTTTTATGCAGTTTTATACTCAAATGTAGTGTGAAGTTGTTTACAATTTTAATGTATTTTTTACTGAATTATTCTGGCAACCACAGCTGCCAGATGTTTTCTGTAAAACCAACAGGATTTTTCTGTGTAAATACATTTTAAATGTCTGTATTTTTACAGTAAATTTGGGATTTTCTTTTTACATTGACTGTAATTTTTACAAAATTATTCTGGCAACCACAGCTGCCGGAATTTCTTTTTTACAGTGAATGTTTGAAACATTTCAGTCAGGTTTTCGTAAAAGCCAGAGTGTGCTTTTGAAGGTTCTAAATTATATTTTAATATCATGTGATTCTGCAGTCCTTGTGCACTTAGATTTGACGGCCGCTTTCGATACAGTCAACCATGCTATTCTTATTGATCGATTAGAACATTGCATTGGCTTAAGATGTGTAGCTCTAGAGTGGTTTAAATCGTATTTTGCAAATAGGAGTTTTTCAGTCAAGATGGGTGAACAGTACTGGAGTAATGCTTTTAGGCCCTGTGGGGTTCCCCAGGGTTCTATTTTGGCTCCTTTGCTTTTTTCTCTCTATATGCTCCCTCTTGGCTCAATTTTTAGAAAACATGGGCTGTCATTTCACTGTTATGCAGATGACACTCAGGTTTATCTGCCTGTTAAATGAAATTCTGTGGGTGTCTCTTATGGCATGTGAAGGCTTGGCTTTTGTTCAATTTTTTTTTAAATTTTTTTTAAGATTTAATTATTTTATTTTGCTATGTATCCTCTTTAAGTTATTGCTGATAAAATTACACCTAACTTGCTAAGGACATTACATATGGAATCCATGACCTGAAAATTTCAAGGAAAAATGTGAGGTAAAAGAATTTAACTGCTAGATATTTTGGCCAGCAAAGAAATCGTCTCAGGTTACGTATGTAACCATGGTTCCCTGAGAACAGGGAACGAGACACTGCGTTTGACACACTTTGGGAAATGCCTCCTCGTGAACCGGTGTCTGAAAACAATTATCAAATCACGCCAATCCTATTGGCCGGCGACCCAGAAATATAAATGGAGTGCCTAGAGAAGCAGTCAGTACCTTATTTTCTGAAGGGACTGTTCAGCAGGCACCCCCGATCCATGGTTTCTCAGGGAACCATGGTTACATGCGTAACCTGAGACATTCCCTTTCTAAAGGGAACTCAAGACTGCGTTTGACACACTTTGGGGAATGATATATCCATGGCGCCATGCTTGAGGGCAGTGCATGCCAAAGAATGGCTACACTGTAAAAAAAATTTCCCCGTAAATTTACGGTAAAATTCTGGCAGCTGTGGTTCCAGCCATTTACTGTAATTTTATGGTTTCAACACTGTTTTTCCATTTTATGGCTGTGCTGTAATTTTACAGTAAAGTACTGGCAGCTGTGGTTCCAGCCATTTACTGCAATCCTACAGTTTTAATACTGTTTTCCATTTCACGGCTGTGCTAAAAGTAATGGCAGCATAGGGTCCAGCTATAATTCTACAATATAAAAAATGTAGAATACAAATACTGTTTTCTATTTACTCTATTGTCTGATATATTAACATACCTAATATATGTAGCATATAATGTTTACAGACATTGCAAACGGCCTTTTTTGCTCAAAGGAGAAATTACAGTATATTGTTTGCCATTTATTAAAACTGAAAAAATAGGCATTTTTAAAATGACAAACTGATTTTCAGAAGAAATATAATCAAGAAAAAAAAATGTCAGAGAAAACACATTTGAAAATACATAACATGACAGGAAAACACCTTACAAGAGGCAAAAAAGCCAACATGTCACATACGCTTTTGATGCCTGGGAGAAAATCCAAGTCTGAGAGGAAAACATTGAGAACCAATGTGTGAAAAAAACTGTCAAAGAGGCAAAAAACAGCCAAAACAGCCCATGCAGCTTTTGAGCTCTGGTAAGAGGAAGTCCAGGTCTGAAAAGAAAAAAATTAAGAAAATGTTAGTGGCAAAATATAGCACATGACAAAAGCTAGTGATCATATACTCTGCAAAAACTTTTAAATGAGACAGAAAATGAACATGTTAATGAACTTACTACTATAATCTTAGAGAGCAAAAAGGGTGTATGTTTGTTATAGCATAGAAGAAAAAATACTAACAGAAGCAGGGGTCAAGACAAGACCAGACAGTTTAGCTGTGTGTAAAAGTAAGTGATTGTGCTTTCCAGTTAACCGGAAAGGAGTGTGATTGAGTGTCTGTATATTATAAGTGTGTATGTATTCGGTCCAGGTATCATTCGTTCATTTGTTTTTGCTTTCACATAGGAAAACGAGAAAACAACTCCTTTTTTCGTTTTTTTAGAAAAACAAAATTATGACTTGATTTTTGGTTTTCCCGTTCTTGCACGGAAATCAGAAAAAACACTTGATATTTCGATTGGGTCCTGTTGGTGGTGCTAAATCTGATTGGTCATTGTTTTTCAAAATAAGAGTTTTCCCAACACTGTATTTTTTAGCCTGTAAAATTAATAGTCTATATATGCATGCTATTTGTCACCCAATTATTTGGCTTCACTGACTGAAAAAAATCTATTGAAATAGCCTGAATGTAAACATGTTCACGCATTGACAGTTGTCATCATGCAAATTTAAATAATACATTTATTCTTTGTTTTAGATGTTTTTATTAATTCTTATGAATAATATATTTTTTATAAAGTTTCTAGGTGTTTCTCCCTCATTTCTGCTCCGAGGTCTTGATTGTGGCATTTCTTTGAGGTTAGAATCCAGTATTCCTATAATTATTGTTTCTTTTATGAATTTAATAAAGAACTCTGTCTCGTATTCTGTCTAAACGGTGTACTTTTGTGTCCATTCGATTTTGGTTTTTTAACCCGTATTTGCAAAACGAAAAATGAACGGTTGTTCTAGGCCTATTTTTAAAATGCAAAGTTGAACACCATTTTACTACACCAATTGCTGCACAAAAAAATAAATAGGCCTATCGATGATTTTTCAGACTTTTGTTTATGACTTTTTGCCCCTTTATTAAACATTTAAAATATTCACAAATTAATATGAAAATTTTTTTTTAGATTTTACTGGTGTTCTAAGGCCAAACTATAACCTGGAAATGATATTTTTCCCGCAGTGCTGAATGAGAAGAGCCATAGGCTATATGTCTCTGGAACCACAGCTTACAGAAAGGTGATTTATAGATGAGTTATAGGCTAATGATAATAAATGTGTCTGAAAAAATAACGAGGCATTTTAATTTAATTGTTTATTAATAAACTATTGTTTTCTAAATCAGGGTCGGCTAAAAACATATCTCCATCTCCGCTGTTAAGCGGATGCGCCTTTTAGAGAAAAATACGGATTACACAATCGGAAGGTATTAGATTTCGATTCAAATTTGTTCGTTTTAAAGTGGGCATTTCAAGCTTTAGCCTACATAGGCTATTTTGTTTCAGTTCTCGCGCTTCAGTTCACGGAGATCATGAAACCGCGCGTGATTGTTTTATTTTATTTTACAAAAGCACAACGTTTTCTTGTTGAGTTTACACAAATAAAAGTAGTTGCAAATAATGTATTATTATTTTCTGTATGACCAGAAGTTATAGAGTATTTTAAGTTGTTTCCACTGTTGATAGGAAAATGCAAGTGTTCGCGCCAGCGCCTCCCTGGCCCAACACAGGTCCAACTTTTTCCTGAATGCAGATACTTTATCATGTACCAAAAGGACATGGCACTCCTTTCCATAGATCATTTTATTATTTTTAATAGGCTATGTTTCAAATATTACCCTGCTTTTTTCACGCCTACTACGCGAACAAAGTGACAAAAACAATCTCTCACTTTTGACCCAAACAGGTGTTACTTTGGGCCAAATTTACCAAGGACATTTGTTTAGAAACCAAAGTAATCTGTGATAAACGGTATAGGCTACTATGTTTCATCTGCTTATTTATTCATCATCCAGCAATGATGTTTTTTAGTACTCGATCGAATTCAAGATGTATAAGCTCAGAACAATGAGGCTAACTTGTATGCCGTATTTCCACTGTCTGGCCATGTACGAGCGAGGGCTATAATCAGCCCAAAGTAGTGACTTGAGCGCATCAACTCCATTGCGATCGGCTACTTTAAACCGCTTCAATTAGGCTTAGTCCAAAAGAGCGCACATTTAGAAAAATCTTGATAAATTCTCATATGTTCACGTCTCATTGCTTTACAGAGAATGATCATTTCTATAAATTTGTTCACTAAATTATGTGCTCTCGAGAGTTTTCAGCGCTCTCTCCACTGCCATCACAATAGGAATAGGCATACATCAAAATGAAAAATAAAAAGAAAGAAAAAAAACACATTTAGGCCTAACGAGTTCTGTTTTATTTATTTAGATATAACACGAGCCTATGTTATGCGAGTTATCACACCAGCAAGAGTGCTGTTTTTAGGAACATCTGCACAATCGCATATGTGACATTTATACAACAGTTCAATAAAGTTACTGAGTAACTTTTATAGATAGGCTACATTGTTTTTGCTCCGTCCAAGAAAACAAACAGCAGAACCGCTGCGTCTCCGAGCAACACGTGTTTTGATCCTCAAAATATCTGCATTTTTGACAGAATCAGACGAGTAAATGATTCAAGTAGGCTACCCAGAGTCGTTTGCTAGGTTAAACGAATTAGGATTTTTGAACGACTCGTTTGAATAAAGGATTCAACTCTCTCATTAAGTTAGAGGCTTACCGCCACCTACTGGCGGTGTTAGTTTCATAGTTAAAAAGTAGACGTTTCATTTTTTCAATCATTTCATTACATTTTTAACATTAAAAACATTAATCTCTTAACATAATTTATGCAATTATAATTTGCTGTGTAAATCCACATGCCATGTCTAAACAGCCTGTGTCAATCAAAAAATTGATTTTATGGATACCGACTTCCTTTTATTTGGTCATAATAGCCATACACCGTGTCTTTGCATTCTGATTGAATTTGTTGACTAAATTTAAGAATCTGACATAAGAGGACAGATAGCTATAACAATGAATTTAAAAATACAGTTTTCTCTTTCTCTTGGTTTTGATCTTCTCTCAACCGAGTGAGCACATCCTGCATTATATTGTGTTATAATGACAATGTAATATTAGCCTACCGCTATACTTTGACTAAAGGCATGTTGCATATTACTTGTTCTAGGAACCTCAAAGCATATTTAAATTGTGTAATTTGTGCTACTCCATATCATACATCTATGATGTTTGTAGCGTAAGTAGGGCCCAAACATAAAGCCCCCAGCCCCCTAAGTCCTGCCCCCTAAATCCTGTATGTGCATACAGGCCTTAAATAACAAATAAACATTATAAAAAAAATATATTATTCATAAGAATTAATAAAAACATCTAAAACAAAGAATAAATGTATTATTTAAATTTGCATGATGACAACTGTCAAAGCCTAAATGTAAACATGTTCACGCAATTTCAATAGATTTTTTCAGTCAGTGAAGCCAAATAATTGGGTGACAAATAGCATGCATATATAGACTATTAATTTTACAGGCTAAAAAATACAGTGTTGGGAAAACTCTTATTTTGAAAAACAATGACCAATCAGATTTAGCACCACCCACAGGACCAAATCAAAATATCAAGTGGTTTTTCTGATTTCCGTGCAAGAACGGGAAAACCAAAAATCAAGTCATAATTGAGTTTTTTCGTTTTTCTAAAAAAAACAAAAGAAGTAGTTTTCTCATTTTTTCGTTTTCCTATGTGAAAGCAAAAACAAATGAACGAATGATACCTGGACCGTATTCTTTGGTCATATTTACCAAGGATATGAATAATTTTGAGGACAACTGTATAGAGATCTATTAAAGGGTTAGTTCACCCAAAAATAAAATTTCTGTCATTAATTACTCATCCTCATGTCGTTCCACACCTGTAAGACCATTGTTCATCTTCAGAACACAAATAAAATTGTTTTTGATAAAAATCCAAGGTTATCTGATCCACACATAGGCGGTAATTGCACCTTTTGATGTCCAGTAAGGTAGTTAAAAACATGGTTGAAATAGTTAATGAAAAAAACCCCCGACTTTACTCAATAATTTGAACCGTTGTCATACTTAGTGAACTTAGTGCAGGCTTATTTGTTTACATCTGAATGCCAGCTCTTTATTGGCCGGATCCTTTGTCAGCATCACATGCATGTATTGTGCTGCTCACATGTTCAACTTCGGCCAATACTGAGTTGGCATATGGATGTACATAAGTAAGCCTGCACTGACTTCACTACGTATGACAACGGTTCAAATTGTTGAATAAAGTCATTTGTTTTTTGGGGCGTTTTTTGCGCACAAAAAGTATTCTTGGCACTTCATTACATTAAGGTTGAACCACTGTAGTCACGTTGGCTATTTTAACCATGTTTTCAACTACGTTTCTGGATGTCAAAATGAGCAATGACGTAGCTCCCTATGTGTGGATCAGAAACCCTCATATTTCATCAAAAATATATTAATTTGTGTCCTGAAGATGAATGAAGTTCTTACGGGTTTGGAAAAACAAGAGTAATTAATGATAAAAATTTTATTTTTGGGTAAACTAACCCTTTAATGCATTGTCTTTTCTTCTTGAGCACCCTTTGTATCAGTTGTGGGAGTCCATCAGTAGTTCTTATTGTGAAAAGATGGATCTTAAATCATTAATATTATTAAAATTAATTATTTTATTAATGTCATCAATCACTATTGTAAAGGGTTCAATTGTGCAGAATATGCTGGAAAACCAAAGAATGTGCAGGTTTTTCTGAAGAACAGTGGGCAGTTTAACGGGTTCACACACTTTCTTGCACCAATGTGAGTGTCAGTAGGCATTTAAGTTTAGTTACTTAGACAAAATCCCATTCGAAATCCATGAGGTTCCTTAGCAGAGAAGCAACTTTGGGGTTGACAGTGGCAGATTTCTTGTTGACAATTCTTCCAGTCTTCTTTGAATCCACCTTGCCTCGGCTGGTCTTTGAACCTCTTACAGAGATTATCCCGACGAATCATCTAAAGGTAATAATATATATACACACACACACACTTGTAAGAGTAAACTTACAAAACTTACCTTTTATCAATTTAAATATTGCATTAAATATAGACTTGCTAAATTAGGGATCAATAAAATAAAATAAAGCAAATAAAAGAGTACTATAAAAGGTGATAAAATACCTTTGAAAGAATTCCAACGTGCCACGTGCCTCCTCAGGATACTGTAGGTTGAATACATAGAATAAAGAGGCGTAATAATCAAGGAACTTTGCTGCCGCTGCCGCAATGATATTACGCAGCGGTTGTAACCCCCTGCTTGCACAGGGAGCGTGCCTTGCAACCATGGAGACATTTGTGAGAGACGCTGCGTAATATCATTGCGCCTGCTGCACCCATGGTATGGCAGCAAAGTTTCCTTGATTATTACGCCGGAATGAGAATATAGTTCCTAGCCATATCACCCTAGAAAATCACAACTTTTCTTTCTCCATCGGTCTTCGTACACGATGTAACTAGAGAAGAGTCACGTTTTAAATAGGAAAAATATCGAAACTCTTGCTATTGGTCTTATCAGAATTACAAAATTACAGTAAAATTACAGTACCAGTCAAAAGATTTGGACGCATTACTAATGTTTTTAAAAGAAAAGAAGTCTTATGTTAAAAACCAAATAAAGGTTTTCTATTTTAATACACTTTAAAATATAATGTATTTCTGTGATACAAAGCATCTGAACATTCCTACCTCTAACAAATATAGTAGCCTATATGAAATGCCATATATTATATAGCCTAAATGTTAATGTGCAGTTGACAAACTATACATCATTAAAAAGATCTAAAACTCAATCTTCACATTTTGACCTCTGTTTTACTCCTAAAATCTTATATCAAAATCTTATATTGCATAATATGCTTAAAAGCATGCACATTTGGAAAAATATTGATGGATTCTCATATGTTTATGTCAATTTTCTATACAGAGGAGTAATATTTATTCATTATTTATTGTCATCACTATGAGCGCTGGATACTGTGTTTTCAATTCATACTTGCAGCCGGAGGGCGCTCTGTGCACCTTTAGTCCACAAATGACTCCTAATGAAGAACAGGCATACCATGTGACATTCCAGGAACTAACAGAGAGGTCTCGATGTGCCCCATCCCTGATTGGTTGGCCTTTTCCTCGATCCTCTTTCTTATCCCTTTGAACTGAGGTTGAACCCTGAAAGAGTATAAAAGGCTTCTGCCCCGACAATCTTTGTCATTCATTTCCACTTTTTTTCACCTGCACCACACTTTTCATCACCCTACACCCTCACTCACTGCACCACGGTTGTTGACGCCTTCCGCACTTTTGTTTTGCTCTTTGCTTTTGCACGTCTGCTCTTTTGCACTGCTGTTATTATTATATATTTTTGCTTTTGTTAACATTATATATTTTATTTTCTATATTTATCTATAAATATATCTATATTTATATTTTATTATACACTTATTATCATCTACATACGCATACGGCAATGCCGACCAGCGACTGCCCATTGTGCCACCGTGGCTACAGCCAGCTGAGCCAGCACCTAGGCGTGAGCCACGGTGTGCGCAACAAGGAGAAGAGGAGGCTACTGCTTGCTATTCCTTCCAGGAGGGTGGACGTCTGCAAGGGCACCTGCCCCCTGCCCGCCTGCGGCAAGTTCACCTCCCGGATGGACCGCCACCTGGTCGCCCACACCGAGGTCACGGCCGCAGTCCGCTGGCATGCCATAGAGACCCTCAAAAGGAAGAGGATTGTGGAGGGACTCACTAAGCTGCAGGCCAGCAACCCGGCTGTGGCCATGACCTCCAGCCTGGACTTGCTAGGTGTGGACCACCTGGAGGACCCCACCTTTGCTGCTGCGGAGGAGGTGGCGGCGGGGGAGCCGGAGAGGGCCTGCAACAACCCAAGCTGCAAGGAGGAGCGAGACGACCTCCGGAAGCAGGTGGATACGCTGAGCGAGGCACTCGGGAAGGTGACTCGCCGCTGCCGCCTGCTGCAGAGGAGGTCGCGGGGCGCCCCCTCCAGCCAGCTCGCCTGGGTGACCGGCAGACTGCTGTCGTCCCTGCGCTCCCCCTTGGAGGAAGATGAGCCCCTGGCCCTCCCCTTGGAGGAACCGACCTGCCAGGACCCGGGTCCCCAGGCCCCTGCCCCCCAGCCGCTGGCCAAGACGTCGACCTCCTCCTCTCAACAACAGCAGCAGCAGGACCAAGAGAAGCACCCCTTCCCGGACCACGTGGCGGCCCTGAGTGAGTACCACACTCTGTTGCTTCTCCCTGTGTCGCTCTGTGGCCACAGTTTCTCGCTCTGTTCTGACCCCGTTGTTCTTGTGTGTTTTCTTTTCGTAGACATCCTCCTCAAGGAGTACCAGGGCCACCAGGAGGGGGCATTTCATCAGCTACATGGCGGCGGGGCAGACCGACCTGGCCAGCCTGGGCTTCCTGAATCACACGGCGAGGATGCGGTCTTGGCTCAACAGCCTCAACCAGGCCAAGATCGCGGAGCTGATGGTTCACCATTACCTCAAGAACGTCGCCCAATTCCTGGCCTACTTGGCAGAGACCCCGCCGCCCACCTGCCAACTCTCCTGGACAGTCATGGTCGGACTGAACCAGGAGATCAAGACCATGATCCGGTCTGTGCGGCGGAGAGTGGTGATGCACAAGGTGAAGGTGAAGCAGGCCAAGGAGGGCCGCCTCATCGCCAAGGCCCCTCTCCGCAAGTGCATCGCCTCCGTCAAGGCCGTCATCCCTGACATTCTGGGTGAGTTTTTGCCTCCTCTCTGACCTCGCGCATACCTCGACACTTAACGCTTCTCTCTCTTTTCTCTCAGCCCGTCTCCGAGAGACGGCCAACAGGGCGGTCCAATGGTCGTTCTATGGACACCTCACCGTGTACCTGGCCTGCATATACGGCCATCGCGGTGGGATGTTCCAAAACATGACCACTGGGGAGGTGGAGGCGGCCCAGGCCGGATCCAAGGAGGGGTGCTTCGTCATCAACGTGAGTTTTGTTTTATTTCTCTCTGTCTCTCCATCTCTCTCTCTGCACGGTTCGCCATCTCACGCTGCACGCTTGTCTCTGTTTCTGCAGATCTCATCTCACAAGACGAACCAGGCCTTTGGGGCGGCCCAGCTGGCCTTGAGTGGCAAGTAGTACAGGTGGCTGACGGACTTCCTGGAGATGAGGCCCTACTTGGTGGGAGGTGAATCCACCCACTACATATTTTTCACCTCCAAACCCAGCTCATGCAAGAACCTGAACCGATACTTTCAGGAAGCATGGGCTGGGATGGGCCTCCCGGGGAGTCCCACTTTTACCGATATCCGGACCTCCATCACCACTCACGTAAGCGTTCCCCTGCGGCTTTCCGCCAGTTTCTGACGTGCGTGCGTTTGTCGTTTCTAACTACGCTTTTCTCTCTCCGCACAGGCCAAGAACTCGCACACCCCCGGGGATCGGCAGAAGGTGGCGCAGTTCATATGCCACGACACCTCCACGGCTGACCGGTTCTACGCCCTGAACCTGGACGCCAAGCAGGCGGCCGAACACTGCTGCTTGTTTGAGGCAGCCGTGGAGGGTGAGGACACCGCCCCGGGGCCCCCGAAGGCCGGCAAGAGGTCCGCCAAAGGACGGACAAAGCCGGCACCCGCCGCCAGCCTGCAGACCTCCTCCAGCTCCTCGCCCTCTGGCAGCCCATCGGGGGACCACGACCCGAGGGAATCCGCTTCCGTAAGTCCGTCTTCTCACGGGGGGCTTGTTTAATCCGTTTGTGCGACGAGTAGGTGTGTTTGCTGACTCTTTGCTCGTTTTTTTCAGGAGCCAACTACGCCGTCCAAGCGGCGCAAAGTGGCCATGCCGAGGAAGGGATTCCCTCGGAGGCAGCTGTCCCCCTTAAAGTGGATGATGTTACTGAAGGTTGCCAAGAGGGCCCGGAAACAGACCATCTTTTTCAAATTTTTTATTGACCGGTTTTTCTTTTATTGTTCTGTTTATTGTTTTTTGTTGTTCAATAAATGTTTTAAACGTTCCTACTGTCATGTCTTTTTTTGATGCAAAACACATTTCTTATAAGCATTTAATTAAAAAAAACCTTCGTACCAGAAGGTCCCAAATGACTTGAAAGGTAATGGAATGCACCCGACTGAGCGTGGTTAGTTAAAGGGTTTTAATCCATGAAACTTTATAGGTGATATTTCATATTTTATGTAAACACTGTGTCCAGGAACCCATTATTTGGCAGCCACTTCATAATTGGTAAGTGGGATGTCTTTGTGTTCCCAGCTTCCGTTCGTACCAGAAGGTCCCAAATGACTTAAATGTTAGTGGAATGCATCCGACTGAGTGTGCTTAGTACAGTTATAGGGTTTTAATCCATAAAACATTATTCAAAATATGAAACATCATCTATAAACACTGTGTCCAGGAACCCATTATTTAGCAGCCATTACATTATTGGGAAGTGGGATATCTTTGAGTTTTCAGCTCATATCGGGAACACTGTGGAAGAAATTCGGGTCAAAGGAAGGTCTCAGGGGCCTCTATCGAACGCACCCTCCCCCGAGGTCCTGAGGTCCTGGGCCCCGGGGTCCTGGAGTTACGGGCGGTCAAATGTTTGGCACTTTTGCCTTATATTGCAACAGCCCTATACCTTGGGAAGGGTGTTGCTGGAAAGGGCTCGAGGAGCCCCGTCGAACGAGACCGACCCCGAGGTCGGGGGTAGAGGTCTTCACGGGTTCAAAAAGTCATACCCGAACCCGAAGAGACCCGTAATGTGCTACACGGAACCGACCCGGGCCCGACTATTATTTTGAAAGTTGGACCCGAACCCGTGCAGAACCGAGAAATGCCATAAATGTACTACACGGAACCAACGCGGACCCGTCTATTATTTGAAAGCTACACCGAACCCGACCAAGACCCAACTGGACCCAATCGGCACATAGGTCTATTCCACTGCAAATTGCTATTAATAAACAAGTTGCGAAAATAAAACGTTTTGTCTTACCTAATGTTAGTAGGCTAAATTAGCTTTCTCCATTGTACCTGACTGTGATGCACTTGCAAAGGAAGTTCATCCGTTATTCCTCTCTTGCCGATTGAAATGCTTAATCCACTCATTATTCCAGCTTTAAAAGTCTGCTGTCACAATGACAAAATGCAACTTTGAAGTTTTTGCATTTTGTTGTATCTCGAGTCAACTCATATAATAAAATAACTTTGACTGTTTGCCCTTTTGAACTAATAACGATTGCTTGTTCAGTGACATGGCCGCTGACGTTAGCATTACTTATTTGCGATCATTTCTGTGCTTTCTGAGCCGAGTCTGACCAAAACTTTAGATATAACAAGATGGTTCATTCAAAATATTATTATAAAAATAGGAGAAATAAAGTGCGCTCGCATGAAACTTCGCATAAGACTGCACATGCGCATTAGCTGGAGCAACCTGAAACATAAGCTTTTAAGCGTCATAGAAAACATTTGTGTGATATTTCAAATCATCAACAAAATCTGAGATAAACTATGTTATTTAAATGTGAGTGTGCAAGGCTGCTAGCAGTTTCTGAGATTTAAAGTTTGTTTGCATTACTGTTGCACACAATAGCAATAGGTAAACTCGATGATCACCGTTCGCTTGCATTAACTCCGCCCGCTGTGCTTCTGATGGCTGGGGTCGCTCGTGTTTTTTCACCTTATTTCCCGGCTCATACTTTGCAAGTTACAAAACACACGCACATCGCTGACTGACTTTCAACACGGCCAGGTGATCTCCGAATCATATCGGCTCGGGTATACACACAATGTTAAACAGACCCGGGAACCGAAGTAATAGATTGGGACCCGACCCGGACCCGTCTGACCATTTAAAATATAGACCCGAACCCGTACGGGTCCCGGGTCCTCGGGTCTCGGGTCTTCTTTGTAGACCTCTAGTCGGGGGCCCCCGGGTTCGGGAGCTAGAGCCCGCGAAAGTTAGCCAAAGTTAGTCAGGTCATGAGCCAGAGGGGAGTTTTTGACCAAAGTTTTAGCGTTCTGAGGCTTTGCGTTCCCGAGTTATGAACAAAAGTTGGCCGAGAATAGCGCTTTTCTATGGGGGCCGCCATTTTGAAAAGTGCCGGATCGTTTTGGTCAAATATCTCTGTGGAAATGCAGCAGATCATTCTGAAATCTGAAACCGTGTGTAGACCTCGATTAGATGGTTGGTGCTTGGATAGCTTTTTGGATTCCAGAGTTATGGTCTTTTTTCCTGTCGAAACTTTAAAAATTCATATCTATTTTATTTAAAAATTCAGAACTCAGTGGCCCCGTAGCTCGTGGAGGGTCTCGTTGGAAAGGTCTCGGGGCCCCCTGTCGAACGAGCCCAACCACGAGGTCGAGGGCCTTGGGGTTCGGGAGCTAGAGCCCACACAACAAAAGCATCCCACTTGCCAATTATGTAGTGGCCAAAAAAAAAAATGGGTCCGCGTGTAACCCCTCTAACCCAGGTCCTTCTCACCCCGCTCTGCGCGGGTCTCGAACCTGGGTCTCCGGCGTGGGAGCTGGACGCTCTAACAAGGAGGCTAAAGGCTGCAACCTCTAGCGTCAGTCGCTAGAGCATCTCTTGAGATCAGAGGAGTGAGGTTTACTCGCACAGCAACTACTAGCTGGCCCCTCGTTACACTCACCCCCCTAAACCTCACTCCCATCCGGGTCACGGCACCAATGTAACCCCTCTAACCCAGGTCCTTCTCACCCCGCTCTGCGTGGGTCTCGAACCTGGGTCTCCGGCGTGGGAGTCGGACGCTCTAACGAGGAGGCTAAAAGCTGCAACCTCTAGCGTCAGTCGCTAGAGCATCTCTTGAGATCAGAGGAGTGAGGTTTACTCGCACAGCAACTACTAGCTGGCCTCCGTTACACGCGGACACTGCCTTTTCTATGCCAGTTAAGCATTCAAAGACTTGGAAACCAGATAAATCTGTTAGGTTGAGTGTGCTTAGTACAGTTAAAGGGTCTTAGTCCATAAACCTTTATATAAAATGTAAAGAGCATCAATAAACACTGTGTCCAGGAACCCGTTATTTGGCAGCCACTACATAATCGGGAAATGGGATGTTTTTTTGTTCCCGGGTCCCATTTGTACGAGAAAGCCCCAAATCACCTGAAACTTAGTGGAATGCATCTGACAGAGTGCACCAAGCATGGTACAGTTGGTTTCATCCATAAAAAAAAAAAAAAAACCCACGCCCGAGGACCCTTTATGTAATGGGGATTCGGGCGATTTGACGACTTCTCGGACTACCTAGAGAGAGTAAAAGTGTGCACAGTTTCCTGTTATGGTTAGGTTTAGGGGTAAGGGTGGTTTAGGGGTAAGGGTAGTGTAGGGGAATAGTAAATACAGTTTGTACAGTATAAAAACGTGTGTGCGTGTGTGTGTGTGTGTGTGTGTGTGTGTGTGTCTCTCCGTCTGTGTGTTTTAGAGTCTTGCAGATTTAACCCTTTCATTGCCGTGTCCTTTTGACTGCATTATAGGATAGGGAATCTCTTAGGCCTTCTCTTCTTTAAATTTGTGTGACAAAATAAAGGCATAGAACAAGTTCATTTGTAGTGCACTGACTATGTAGTTGTATATAAATAGTTTAATAATTTAGTTAATAATAAAAGACCTTAAGATACATTTATCTGGATGTCTAACATTTTTAACTGCTTAATGATAACTTTGCTATAAATGCCTTTAGTTAGTATAACATTTGAATGTATATAATAAGAGATTACCAAAGACTAATTTCTGTCACAGTATAGATTTTATTCCTATTCGTTAAAATGTTATTGAATCATCTTCAACTGGTTCTTGAATCTCACTCTGCCTCACTCTCTCTGTGGTGTGAATTTGACATTGACCTTTTATGTTTAACCATTTTAAATGCCCATTTTCTGCCAAGCACAGTTGCCCTGACGGCACCGGGGTGGCAGTCCCACCGGGCTTGGGCCCGCCCTTGCTGCTTGTAGAAATATTTTAGCATTATTATTGTTATTGCAAAAATACAGAGATGACATGTTTATGATATACAACTTTGTATACAGTATACAAAATGTATTAAAGGGGACCTATTATGCAAAATTCACTTTTGCATGGTGTTTGGACATAAATGTGTGTTGGTACACAACCACTCTATAATGATAAAAATCCACCCACTCCTTTTTTTAAATCCCCATAAATCATAAGCAGTGTCTCAGAACAAGCTGTTTTTCAGATCCCTGGCAGTGTGACGTCACAAAAGCCACAGGCCCCGCCCATGTTGACAGACACTGAAGTTTGAACTGTTGATGAACATGATGATTATGCAATTATTTTATTTTGTTTAAAGTTGTTTTTGCTTTGTAGTAGTTTTATGTAACCCAATTAGTGATGATGCATTAAAATGTATTGAAATGATGGAATGTAGAAAAGCAAACTATGTCTAAGAATGATATTAATTGCTATTATGTATGCATGTATACTTAACCATGTTAAAGGTGCCATCGAATGGAAATTTGAATTTACCTTGGCATAGTTGAATAACAAGAGTTCAGTACATGGAAAGACATACAGTGAGTCTCAAACACCATTGTTTCCTCCTTATATAAATCTCATTTGTTTAAAAGACCTCTGAAGAACAGGCGAATCTCAACATAACACTGACTGTGACGCAACAGTCGGGATCATTAATATGTACCCCCCCAATATTTGCATATGCCAGCCCATGTTCAAGACACAAGGCAGAATTAACGTCTGGATCTGTGCACAGCTGAATCATCAGACTAGGTAAGCAAGCAAGAACAATAGCGAAAAATGGCAGATGGAGCAATAATAACTGACATGATATCATGATATTTTTAGTGATATTTGTAAATTGTCTTTCTAAATGTTTCGTTAGCATGTTGCTAATGTACTGTTAAATGAGGTTAAAGTTACCATCATTTATTACTGTATTCACGGAGACAAGAGAGCCGTCGCCATTTTCATTTTTAAACACTTGCAGTCTGTATAATTCATAAACACAACTTCATTCTTTATAAATCTCTCCAACAGTGTGTAATGTTAGCTTTACCCATGGAGCACTATCAAACTCATTCAGAATCAAATGTAAACATCCAAATAAATACTATACTCACATGATCTGATATGCTGCATGACAAACACTTTGTAAAGATCCATTTTGAGGGTTATATTAGCTGTGTGAACTTTATGCTGTGTGTTATTTATATTAGCTATGTGATGTTTATGCTGTTTAAGGCAGTCGCGAGCTTGGGGGCGGGGAGTGCAAACATTTAAAGGGGAAGCAGCCTGAATCGGTGCATTTATAATGATGCCCCAAAATAGGCAGTTAAAAAAATTAATAAAAAAAAAATCTATGGGGTATTTTGAGCTGAAACTTCACAGACACATTCAGGGGACACCAAAATTTGACGGATAGTCAGAAAGCGTATTTAGTTGATTTACAAATTAAGTTAGATGATTAAGTTAGATGATTTGTATAAATTAAGAGCGAATGGTGCTTTCATTAGGTCAAGGCAAAGGTGGCTAGAATATGGAGAACAGATGTCGTCTTATTTTTTTAAACTTGAGAAAAATAGGGCGAAATACAATTCTATTTCTCAATTAAATATTGGTAGTTCTGTTTCAGAAAATCCTAAAGAAATTTCCCAATTTTGCTATAACTTTTATTCAAATTTGTATAAATCTAAATTTAATCAAGCTAATTTAGATTCTTTTTGTAGGCATCTTGGTTATGTCAATGCTATAAATCTAGATGAAAAAAAAAAATTATGATTTGCCTATTACTGTTGATGAGGTTAAGGAAGCAATTTCTCAATTAAAAAATAACAAGTCGCCTGGTAATGATGGAATAACGGCCGAATTTTATAAGTTTCACTCTGAACTTCTATCCCCTTTTCTTCTTGAAGTCTATACAGAAATCTTAAATTGCTCTGAGCTTACAGCTAGTATGAAGCAGGGTGTCATATGTTTAGTACCTAAACCTAAAAAGGATACTCTTTTTTTAGATAATTGGAGACCAATCAGCCTTCTTAATAATGATTATAAGCTGTTTGCCCTAATTTTCTCAAGGCGTTTTAAGTTGATTTTGAGCTCCATTATTGATGAGAATCAGTCAGGTTTTATGAAAAACCGCCATATTTTTAATAATATTAGACTTGTCTTTGACCTCATTGATTACTCAGATCTTACTGAGGATGACAGCTTGATTCTTTTTTTAGACTTCTTCAAAGCCTTTGATACTATTGAGCATCCATTTATCTTTTTTTGTCTAGAGCGTTTTGGTTTTGGGCCCTATTTTTGTAACGCTATGAAAACTCTGTATACTGGGGGAAATAGCTCTGTGAAATTAGCAGATGGTACAACAGAAAGATTTTTTCTAGAAAGAGGGATTCGGCAAGGCTGTCCAGTCTCTGTGTATCTCTTTCTGATTGTTGCACAGGTCTTCTGTCATTTTATTAAAGATAGTCAGCTAGAAGGAATTCATATTGCTGGTAGAAGCATTTTAATTAGTCAACTTGCGGATGACACAGCCTTATTTTTAAAAAATTCTAGCCAGGTTCATCAGGCAATTAAAAATATTCAGTTGTTTTCAAATGCTTCAGGTTTGTTTTTGAATATTAAAAAATGTGAAATATTAGCCTTGAAAAACTCCTCCACTGTATCTGTGGATGGTATCCCTGTTAAAGATACTGTTAATTATTTAGGTGTAGCAGTCTCAAAGAATGAAAAAGATAGAGTTTCTCTGAATTATGATCCTGCCTGTAAAAAGATTAAAAGCAAATTTAATCTATGGTTGTTAAGAGACCTCTCCCTTAGAGGAAGAGTTCTTTTGTCGAAGGCAGAAGGAATTTCTAGACTAACCTATATTGCTTCATCTATACATTTAGACAATAAAACTATCAAAACTATTGATCAGATTTTATTTAATTTTCTATGGAAGAATCGTGTACACTATATTCGCAAATCTGTTGTTATGAATTCAATTAAATATGGTGGCCTTGATTTTCTAGATTTCTCTACGTTAAATAATACCCTCAAAATTAATTGGTTAAAATTTTGTCTAAAACAAACTTCTTTATGGAATTTTATTCCAAATTTTATTTTTGACCATCTTGGGGGTCTTTCTTTTTTACTAATGTGTGATTACAAGATTGACAAGTTGCCTGTGAAACTATCTGCCTTTCATGCGCAAGCTTTGTTGGCTTGGAAATTGATCTACAAGCACAACTTCTCTCCACAACATTACTTTGTTTGGAATAATCGTTGTATTTTGTATAAGCACAAAAGTGTTTTTTTTTAAATGTTGGTTTGATAAGGGTATTATTTTAGTTCGTCAGTTGTTTAACACTCAGGGATATCTTATGACATATGACGAGTTTCTTGTGCATTTCAATTATCCTGTGACTCCCAAAGAATACTCCCTTGTATTCTCTGCAATCAATTCTGGTATCATTTCTTTATGTAGAGATGTGTTGTCACCGGTTGATATGCCCGTAATTGACCCAACTGATACAGTATGTGGTAAAATCTGTTTTTCACAGTCCAAAAGCAAAAACAAATCTATTCGTTCTCTATTTCTAATGGAGGCTGTTACTAAGTCTTGTTCTACTGTTTATTGGACTAAATTTGTCCAGGATATTGATTGGGTAAGTGTTTGGTTATTACCTCATAAGTTTTTTATTACAAACAAGGTAAAAGAAATTTCTTTTAAGATAATACACAAATTCTACCCTGTCAAACATTTCCTTAGTAAGTTTAAGAAAGATATTGATGTTAACTGTTCATTTTGCTCTTTGCATTTAGAAACGGTGCCCCACATTTTTTGGAATTGTAGTCATGTGAAAAAACTTTGGTATGATGTATCTCTGTTTATTAAGAAAAAGGTACTCTTTACTTTTGTTTTGCATTTTGAAAATGTAGTTTTTGGATTTATAAAGTATGATAGCAGGGTGAATAAGGAAGCTTTTGTAATTAATCTGTTATAATCTGTTGTAATTTTATTAGTCAAATTTCACATTCATAAGTGTAAGTTTTCTAACAAAAAGCCCCTTTTCTCAGTAGTTCTTAAAGAATTTGAAAAGTACTTGTCCACTATTCAGAATAGTAATAATGGAAAAGCTATAAAGACTGTTTATCTGTGTAATATCTTCAAACTTTTTGAATGATATAAAGGTCTTGTTTTTCTGTGAATTTTTTTTTTTTTTTTTTCCCTTCCTGTATTGTGTTCTCTTTGCTCCCCTGGCTCCAAAATATATGTTGTTGTATTTTGTTGTTTAAAGCAATAATAATAAAAAAAAAAAAACATTCAGGGGACACCTTAGACTTATATTACATCTTGTGAAAACACGTTCTAGGGCACCTTTAAAGTAATTTGTATATGACTACTTTACTTACAGTATATGTTTATGTTAAAAGGAAATATTAAACTGTAGTGTATAATATGAAATTTATATTAAAATAACAGAGTAGAGAACATTTATGTATTAGATACAAGGGAATTGTAATGCTGTAGATAAGGCATATTTTACAGACAAAAAGGAGACACGGAGGAGAAAGAGCCAAGAGGAGAGCTAACAGGAGGAAAAGCAGGCTACGTCAGAAACACCTTAAAAGGATTGTGGACTGATGACAGCAGAAGAGAATTTAACATCGGCAGTGAACTGTTTGAGTATAAAAGACTGATGAGAAGACTGGCTAGGTAGATACTGACTGAGCATTGTCTCTCGAAACGAGAAACCCAGCTTATTACACCTTTGATTGAAACTTTGCTTTGTTTTGTTAACTTTGTTAATAACCTTTGTTTGCCTTTACTTTTGTTAAATTGTAATTAAAACTATTACTACATTAATTGCAAATAACTCTACTGATATTTTTATTATTAAACCCTTGAGCACGAACAGACCACAGAGAAGTCTTCTGAACAAATTGTAAGTACTGTTTGAATGCTTATGATTTAGGTCAGATTTGACTTACTCAACCTAACCTGAGAATAATAAACAATAAGGTTAAAGGTGTTAAGGTAAAAGTTACACAACATAAAACAGAACATAGAACTGCCCTGAGTGCGTTCACGGCGAGTCCGCCATTGCTGCACTGATGAGAGTGTCTCCCGAGCGTTTTAGGAGTTCTGTAGCTGGATGGATTAATCCACATAGCTCTCTCCATTTACTCCTGAAATCTGAGCCGCAGAAAATGAGGTGCATTAACTTGGTTTTCCAGGACAATTCTGCCAAAATTCGTTTATGTCTGATCATCATCACACCTAATAATTTCCCACCGGACTGCTTAGTGAAAAAATATCAATACAAAAGGACAATACAAAACAGAGACTGTGCTAAAAATGTGCTACTCAAGGATATACAAGTAAAAACTGTTCGTGATCCAGCTAACAGTCTCCAGAGTGATACTGGATACGGCAGTATTGAAGGTAAGAGCACTTTATTAAAGTTCATCGGAGTTTATTTACAGATATAAAATGCATCAGTTTATTAAGCACCACCCGAAAGGCATAAAGTCTTTATATATTTGTTTACTGTTAAGGGAAAGAGAGAGTTTATGGATAATATTTTAATGCACACTTGCAGTGTTTCATTAAGCTCTTACAGTAATTTTCTAGAGTGAAAACAGACGCTTCATCTTCTGTGTGAAGTACAATAAACGTCATAAAACTCATCTGTATAGTTTTGGCCATCATTCGGACGGTACAACAGGCCTGTACTAATATAGTGGATTAAAAACAAGAAGACAATATAAGTTATAACCGTAATTTAACTAAACGATACCTGTTCTCCATGCAGCATATATTCGCAGTTTCTGACTTTATTGTGCATCCTGACTGAATCCTGTCACCGGAGAACGAACTCTTGAAGCTCCGCCCTCTTAGGCCAAGAATTTCAAAGGGCACTAATGAAATTAATCAATCAGTCAATTAGGTTAATAAATGGTGTTATAAATTGGAAGACAACATTGTCACCAGAATATCTATTCTTGCTGGCACATTTCAACAATGAATCTGAAAATGTTTGAGAAAATAATGAGTTATAAAACTCAGAGCACATACCCAATTGGCATAAAAAAAAGAGGATAAATATATCATTCACAGATAATTTTGCTCCAAATTCCAAGCTGATGGTAAGAAATTATTCTTAATTATTTTTTAGACACTGAAGATAACTCCACAGACAGGAGTGAGTTATAGTGATGCACCAAGAAAAAGTACCATATGAACTAGTCAATGAACTATATGATTGACTTGCCAGCAACTAGAACATTAAAAATAACCTGTTGTCCAATTTCAGTTTAAATGAGCCTGTTTCTTTCACTGGGCCTTCAGAACATCCTTGCAGGTTATTGTTTAGATTCTACTAATAAAGCTATTTCAATAGATGGCAAACTTTACCACATCTCCTCAAGAAATAGTATGGGTTTGAGAAGAAAAGTGGTTGTTGGACAAAAAGAGGCCAACCAAATATTCTCAGAATTTCATGACAGTCCCTACGGAGCCCACTTTGGGACAGAAAAAACAACGCTTGCCATTTCAGCTAGGTTCTACTGGCCTGGACATTGACAAATGGGTAAATACTAAATCATTCCTTTTGAACATTACTTGCGCTGCATCGTTAACTTTTTCTACAGGTTTGGGGCACCAAAGAGAATACTCACTGACCAAGGCACTGAGTTTGTGAACCAGGTTTGTAGTTTGAATTCATCAAATTCAGTATGCATGAGTAATTTCATGTGAACAAAAGATTTGTTGGATTCTGATATGCACACAACATTTATGATTCTTTGTAGATTCATATTAATGCACGTTTTGCAAACAGATCAATGAAGAACTCTGCATTCCTCAATGTGGAGAGAAGCCTCTGTGCACCATACCATCCACAAACAAACGGGCTTGTGGAAAAACTTAATGGAACCATTCAGAGGTGAACCTTCATTAATGGGTTGCTTTGTGGGAGTGCTATATTTAAAGATATACAGTGTTTGCTTTGAATTTAGCAGTTGCCGGTGCATTAAAAGAGCAATGGTTATCTGGTTTATTTTTTATTCATGTAATTTCTAAAAACAAGTTGTGTTGCAAAAAAAAAGTTATGTACAGAAAATGTTATCCCTCTTCTACAAGTCATTTTTTTCCAGCTGTTTATACTTTAAATTAATGCAGGAATTTCTGTTGTGGTTTTAACAATGTTATGCATTAAATGTTCAAGTTTAATTATCATGTGTTAAGTGATTTTTGAGTGAAAATGAGTCTTATTAACCGATATTTTTTCTAATAAAAATGTTTTCGGGACGGCAATGTTTAATGTGGAACACAAAACGGAAACGTTAAAATATTGATTCTGCTCGAAGTGAAACGATTGATAATTTTTTTCATTTTTAAGCCCTGGTTGTAAGTGTTGATGTAAAGTCAGATCTTATAATATATCCATATTAGTCTGAATCCTAATATATTTGTGCGACGGTAAGTGCAATGCTGTTTGTGGTCATCCTCTGTAGATATCAAAAGAGGCTGGGATGGAGACAACAGTTATGTACTGCTGTCCAGAGTGGGACCCTATAAATTATTTTTCAAAGATATGCAGATTGGGCCTGGGAAGGAGTTGGATTACACATTTTATTGATGTTGAAACAAGCCTTTCAACTGCTTTATTAATAATCTGTATTAATGTTTAATTCTGCTATGTTTGTCAAGGTTATAAATGCATACCTGTCACTGAAGGTGAGGCAGCACAATATCACCTCTCCGGGCAAAGCATACCACATGGACACATTTGCCATGACACACATGTGGAAGGGAAAACATGAGAAGCTCAAGGTGTCCTGCAGATTTTAATGCTCTGTTATTTTGCATTTTATTACTTGTGCTAATGCCTATTTTGTTCTGGCTGTCTTTGTGTTGTTGGTACATACTCAAGGTTTTCATTAGCAAGGTACAGATCATAATGGTGTGTTGTTGTTTTTTTTTGTTGTTGTTGTTGTTTTCAGTTGCACCCAGCAAACTATGAGGTGGGCATTGTAAATGAGCAAAACCACTGGTTTAAGTTTTACCTTCTTCCCCTTAATGTTGATTTGCACTAAAATTCCCCTATCGTGTTGTCTGGATATTTTCCCATATAACCTAGGCTATTAAGTTATTTGCACATGACGTCACTGCTGCAGTGCGATTGCGGCTGGAGGGCAAGGAGTGCTTTTTATAGGAATCCCAACAAAAACTCAAAATTCATATGTTTTGCATCGTTTATGGTTGCTCAAATTGATTAAACTGAAAACCCACAAGGAGCTTTAATCGTTTTTAACTTGAAAAGTTGTCAACTTTTATAGCGTTTTGCGTCTGTTGATACTGAAATGGATTTTCTGTTTATATCTTTCTAAATCAGCACAGTACGGACTTTTCCCCATCTCTTCCATTCTAATTTGCACTGCTTGCCCTCCACCATATTTTGCATGTTACCAAAACCACGTGATTGCAAACAACCTATTTACCCATCCCAACAAAAAAAACATTCTGCTTGACTCACTTGGAGAGTCACGCATCAAGAAGAAAAAGTGTTTGGAGGCAACAAGGTATTTTTCATGCACCACAATCAGATGTATTGTTATTGTGAAACATGTATGCTTGAAAGAAAACTCTACTATCTTGTTTGTAGAGCCCTGATAAGGTTTATGAAAGGCTGCCTCACCCACTTCAGAGGAACGCTATTTCATGTGGCGTGTTCGCTTTGAAGGTGTGATATAGCATTATATACAAATATTAAGTGTTCATTAAAATGGTATGATACTTTACAGTTAATTTGTCTTGTTACTACTTCAGTTTGCAGAACGCATTCTGTAAAATTCCACAATTGACTTCTCCAGTGAGCCACAAGACGTAACATGTTCGGAATGGAGATTGCTTTAACACTGCTACACAAATCTGGTATAAACTCATGAATGCTATTGATGTGCTTTTTGGTGTGCATCACTTTCACTAGTGTTGCACTGTACCTCATAGATGACCTAAGTGAACTGTGCCACTTTTGTGGTGAGGCAGAAACATTAAAAGACACTGGAGGAGAGGCAGAAACATTTGACTCTGAAGAAGTTCTTTGGGTAACTAATACGGGTAAGTAATAATTAATGGACCATTGCTTTAAAAGACTTTTTATTGTTACTCTTATTTTTACAGATCGCCTGTGATTACTGCGGGCGATGGTTTCACTTAAAATATGTGGATGAATACAAATGTGTTTCATGCAATAAATGACTTGATTATGAAGCCTTTGTTTTTGGAGTTTGAGTTTATTTTCCCCTTAATTTTCACTTTGGGTAATCTGTTAATTTATTTATAATGTAATTTATTTTCTTAGTATTTCTCTCATGGCCCATACACTGTACATAGTGGGGGAAAAAAGAGAGAAGTATTCCGTGTTAAACAAGTAGTTTTTGAAATGAAGCTGCTTATCATTGACTGCACTGCAGTGTTCGGACACATTGCTATTAATTTTAATTATAGGCCTATAATTCATTGTATAAATGTCTTTAAATCATTTTCAATGAGGAGTAGGCTAATTAATCTAATCTAATCTTTTATTACACTTGCAGCACATTGGTTATGAAATTATGCTTTATGAAATTAGCATATTGCAGGCCAAATGAATTGTAATATCAATTTAATAATAAAAGTAGGCCTACCCTAATAATAATAATAATAATAATTACTATTATTTAAAGGTGCCCTAGAACACTATTTCACAAGATGAAATATAAGTCTAAGGTGTCCCTGAATGTGTCTGTGAAGTTTCAGCTCAAAATACCCCATAGATTTTTTATTATACAATGTTTTAACTGCCTATTTTGGGGTGTAATTAAATATGCGCCGATTCAGTGCGTGTCCCCTTTAAATGCTCACGTTCCCCGCCCCCAAGCTGGCAAGAGTCGCAACTCCATAATACATTTTATTAACAATAGAATAAATTCACACAGCTCTCTCAAAATGGATCTTTACAAAGTGTTTGATGCAGCATATCAGATCATGTAAGTATGGTAATTATTTATTTGGATGTTTACATTTGATTCTGAATGAGTTTGATAGTAGGCTATGCTCCATGGCTAACGCTACACTGTTGGAGAGATTTATAAAGAATAAAGATGCGTTTATACAGACTGCAAGCGTTTAAAAATTAAAATAACGACAGCTCTTGTCTCCATGAATACAGTAAGAAACGATGGTAACTTTAACCACATTTAACAGTACATTAGCAACATGCTAACGAAACATTTAGAAACACAATTTACAAATATCACTAAAAATATCATGATATCATGGATCATGTCAGTTATTATTGCTCCATCTGCCATTTTTCACTATTGTTCTTGCTTGCTTACCTAGTCTGATGATTCAGCTGTGCACAGATCCAGACGTTAATACTGGCTGCCCTTGTGTAATGCCTTGAACATGGGCTGGCATATGCAAATATTGGGGGCGTACATATTAATGATCCCGACTGTTACGTAACAGTCGGTGTTATGTTGAGATTCGCCTGTTCTTCGGAGGTCTTTTAAACAAATGAGATTTATATAAGAAGGAGGAAACAATGGAGTTTGAAACTCACTGTATGTCTTTTCCATGTACTGAACTCTTGTTATTCAACTATGCCGAGGTAAATTCAATTTTCAATTCTAGGGCACCTTTAATATATAAATTTGAAATGCTGAATCCTCTTGATATCCACAGCTGATGCTTTTGACACAATATCTGGAAACTTATGGTTAATCGGCACAACTGAGGACGGGGGTTTATTGTGCATATTTAAAACGCAGTCAAGTCACATCTCAACTATCCGAACAATGTGAGCACATAAAAAGCGACAATGAGCCTGCAGTGTAATTGTACATAGCGAGTACAATCAGGGCGGCAAATTAACCTCCTTAAAGGATTAGTTCACTTCGAAATAAACTTTTCCTGATAATTTACTCACCCCCATGTCATCCAAGATGTTCATGTCCTTCTTTCTTCAGTCGAAAAGAAATGAAGGTTTTTGATGAAAACATTCCAGGATTTTTCTCCTTATAGTGGACTTCACTGGGCACCAAATGGTTGAAGGTCCAAATTATAGTTTCAGTGCAGCTTCAAAGGGCTTTAAACGATACCAGATGAGGAATAAGGGTGTTATGTAGCATGCCACTAACTGACATTAACAATCTATGCACACAGCTTCAGATTAAATGTATGAATGACATGGAATTTCTGAAGGAATACTGCTCCATTATGAAGCCTTTCAGTGTTGCATCATCTCAGATATTGTGGATGGTGTGGAGATATTTTCAAAGAATAACCACCAGGTTATGTTGGAGATGGATGAAGATGAATCCTTTGTGGGTTTTACTCTGTGAAGGACTTTGAGGGTTAATGCTCAGCAGAATGTTTTGTCTGTGATGGCAGGCAATATATCCCCAAGGATGAGTAGTGGCACACTGTCTTTTTGAGTCAGTAGTTATGTACATCTTTAAATTTTCCTTTTGTCCTTTGAACTTCCTGTTGTACTTCCTTTTTGTTTATATAATGTTTACAGACCTTATTGTACTGTACCCTTTTAGGATTAAAAAGAATACATCACTTAGAATCACAATTGCATGACTCATCTTTGCTTCCATTTAAGAGAGAGTCGGTTTACAGGGGGGTAAAATGACTTTAGAACAACGTCATTTTATTTTTACACAGAGATTGTTAGGCCTGTTAGTTAAATCTGTTGATTTTAGCCATCTTTGTTGCTGTATATGCCAACATAAGTTTTTCACCCAACGTTTGCATTTCTGTAACGCATATTACAGATCAGCACACAGTATCCAGAGGGCAGTCTGGGCAAGGAGCAAGCGACAAGGCAAGAGAATCAAAGGCAAACAGGAAAACAGTCAACGAGGCAATACAACGAAACTAGATCAGGACTAGAACTAGGAACTTTACAGAAAAACTAGGAGATGGCTCCAAAACATTGCTATCCCTAACGTAGCGATATGTCCAGACAATACTTGGCAGTAAGAAAGAGGAAGTCCATGGTTATGCAGCATGTCTGATGGGAATCAGCTGTGTAATCAGTGCATTCAGCAGTGTGTCATCAGTGCAGTGGATCATGGGAACTGTAGTCCAGGGTGAAATACAAAAGTTAGTGTGGCGCAAGAGTCCATGTGGTAAGCGGGTGACCTCTGGTGGTGGGTGAACAGAAGTTAATAGACCAGATTCATGACAAGATTCTAATTCTTAAAAATTAAGAAAAGTTTAAGGCCCAATATGGTTAATTTCCAGAGATATGGATCTCAGTGTGCCTCCGTGACTAAATTGTTACACATTTTCAATGGTCGCACATTTTTCTGAAGAACAAATAATGTCGAAATATCTTTTTTTTTTTCTATCAACACAAAACAAAATTAAACTTTTCCAAAGTTTGTGTGCCTGTAATTCTAAAAGTATTAAAGATATCTCAATATCCATCTATATTCTCATTCTTAATAAACTTTAATTTTGTAATCTTCATTTTAAAGGCCCTATAATATGATTCAGTCCCATAGATATGGCTCCATGTTCAAATTGTGGAATTTTACCCCATATAGAGCTACACCGAAAAATATTAAATAACCATTATTCAAAGCCATAAACTTTATTTAAAAAATGTTGTCAGGAAGATAGGCCTACATTTATGGCATAAAATTTTAAAGCACAATAACTGAACATCTTTGAACATAATTTTATATAAAACAATTTTATATAAATAAATGGAAAATGTATAATTTTCAATTAAAGAGAAGTAGCTAGTATGGGCTGCTTTTGGTGTTTGAGACTTTATTATTTTGTGTTTCAAAATCAATTCAATAATGAGGTCCAAGAATAGCCTACGCATTTAATTCGCAGAATGAAATGAAATGATAAAAGAGAAGAAGCAAAAGCAGCCAGAAGTAGAAGACGCAGAAGAGATGCGAGAAGCAAGAGCCAAGGAAAAAGCAAAGAATAAGCTAAATTATCAAAGACCCAGTCCGTTTTATATCATAAGCATAGGAAAACTTACATCCCACTCAAACTCATGTTTTGGTCTAATAAGAAAAGGTCAAACAGATTTATCCATTATGTCATAGTTGGTGTAACAGCTAGGTCAGAGTGACTGATCAAATGTCAAAAAATAGATGAAAATAGATACAAAAGGAGTTGTTTTGACACCCTTTAGGGAATTTTTCATTATCACATTTCTAAAGAAATGGAAACAGACATATTTTGATATAAAGGTACATCAAGTTCAAATGAGCAACTAATTTTGAAAACATCATCGCTTCAGTACTTGGCAGGCGTCCAATATCTAACCACAAACATTTCAACATGACCTGTCACACTGGAACACTTTGAAGAACTATTGAACAAGAATAACCATAAAGGAGTACATTAAAGAGTAAATACTTGAAAATATGATGAGGATTAATATATGGAGTAGGAGTACATGAATATATGAAATCAAAAGTAATATTGATAAATCATAAGCCATAAATGATTCACATGAAATCTGAATAAAATGCATGAATATGAATATTGACCATTTTGGATGCACCAGAGACCCAAAGCAGCATCACTTTGCATCAGCTACAGTACGTGCAGAGAGGATCACATCAGCATCTTTTAAACAAGTCTGTTCTCAAGTTCGCTGCTGACATGACCCGAAAACAAACAGTTCGAACCAAAGCTATGAAAAGAGGCATCCAACTTGAACACGTTGCTGATGCAGAATACTGGAAACAAATTGTTCCCCTGTGGCTTAATGATTAACCATCATGCCCCTCACCTAGGAGCCTCACCTGACAGGAAAGTAGTCGACCTTACAGCAGATCCTGTCCTCTGTCTTCTTGAGATCAAATGCCCAAACAAAGACAATCTCAAAGACTGCTCAAGTGCAGCAGGTAAGCAGTGCTCGCCAACCCATTGATCGCGATCGACTGTCTTTATCACTGTCCCAGTAGCTCCCGAAAATAGAACTATGAGTACAAAAATACATTACATTTCTCCAGTGTCTGTACTGTATTTATTTTTCTGTTATTTTCTGGAGCTACTGGGACAGTGATAAAGGTAAATAGCCCACATCATGTCCGAGTCTGTAAACGGCCATTAACAAAAGGCCAGAGACGCTGAAGACGGACGGGAAGAGAAGAAAATTCTGTAGCAGGTAGAGCCGCTCACTGTTCACGATGCTCGAAATATAGGAAGAAAATACAAATATTGAATTGGGGGTGAAGGCTTATATGAATGCATCTCTAAAAGGAATTATAAAAACATAATTCAGTCAGGTAAGACTTGAGCATATCATGGGTGTCTGACTTAACACACATATGACATGTTACATAACTAAACATCTTCCAGTTTCTAGCAGTGTAGAAGCATTTTTGACATATCTAATGCTGTTTTCACACAATTAAATGTTCATTCTCATTTGACTTCTACTCAGCCAAGAGAAAGAAGGTAGAGGCCCGTAAAACAGGTGGAGGACCTGCACCACCACCACTCACGAATGCAGAGGAGATGGTCCTGAGCCTGAACACCAGCAGGCCAGTGGCTGAGGGAATTCCTGGAGGGAGCTTCCCAGGATACAAGTGCCTTCATAAAATGGCCTCCACATTTGTGATGATATGTGCAGCATCACATATGGTCTTGACAGTGCAAAGAATTACACATATAAGTTATTGTGATGTAGTATTTGACCATTGGAATGGGCTAGTCAGTGTACCTTCACATTAATACTGTGGATGGACTTCCTGTTGACATAGTCAGCTTCATTTTCAGAAGGTGCAATGATGGGAACATGTGTGCCATCAATGCATCCAACCACATTTGGAAATCCTAAAGGGAATTCTGATTATTAATTTACAGAGGTCACAACAACATGTTATTAACTGATCATCATTTTTAAGATTAGCCTCATTTAAACCGATTTCTACACCACTAACCTGCAATCCTGTGAAACTCCTCTTTGATGGCTCTCAGGGGTTTGTGCCCAGGAAACACCACAAAAATTCGCAGAAAGCACTTGAGAGCGAGGCACACTTTCCTGACTGTTCTGCACACAGTGGCCTTACTAATGTGCTCTGCATCTCTGAGTATGTTAACCCTGAAATGAGGGAAACTCTGGGTTTTCTGTATAACATCAGAGTTTTCACTTAACCTCCTTTCTGAAACGGAGGTTATGTAATCATTTACGTGAGGAGATTAAGAAGACGAGGCTCTCGGTAAAGCCGTTGCTTGTTCCACGACAGCATCAAACTTCTGTCACACTCCCCAAAACTGAATTATGGACAGTTTTTAAAAGCCGTTTGACCAAGAATGATTCATTCTCGAATCTGACATTATCTGACATCTAGTTTTGACTCTAAACATCTGATAGAAAAAAACATAACATGGTTGCTATTTGAACGTTTGCCGTATATCGACGTTCCTGGTGGCAGCTCGGCAAATGTGTTGTTTTTATTTTAACCATGCGGTGGCGTCTAGATACTCTTTAATCGCTAATGACAAATGGAGACATAATTAATTTATAACATTAAAGGGATAGTTCACCCAAAAATGAAAATTTGATGTTTATCTGCTTACCCCCAGCGCATCCAAGATGTAGGTGACTTTGTTTCTTCAGTCGAACACAAATGATGATTTTTAACTCCAACCGTTGCCGTCTGTCAGTCGTATAATGCATGTCAATGGGAACTTCGTCTATAAGAGTAAAAAAAAACATGCACAGACAAATCCAAATTAAACCCTGCAGCTCGTGACGACACATTGATGTCCTGAGACACGAAACGATCGCTTTGTGCGAGAAACCGAACCATATTTATATCATTTTTTACCTCTAAAACGCCACTATGTCCAACTGCCTTGAGCAGCCGGTGCGTGAGTTGTGTACGCGCCAGAAGTCGCGTATATGTCACTCATTGTTTACACAGTGCATTGTAGATATGACGGCTAATCAAAATGGTGCTTACTTGCGCTCATCTGGATTGTTCAAACTGATTTAAAACTAAAAGATTACATTCTCTCGCGCAAACTGATTCAGGAGTGGTACACTTTGAGCTGGTGCAAGTAAGTGTTCATGACAATAGTAATATATGTTTGGGGTAATTTAATTTTAATGTAATATTTTTTTATTATATGTATTATTTATAATATGAATTACCTGTGTGTAGATGGACAACAGGTTATGGGTCATATTCACAAAACACTGTTCAGTTTTTCTCCGAGATTTACAAACCTTGATATACTGTGTCTTATATGCAATTGCCATTTCTTTTTATTATAGGTTACAGAATCATCAAGCTACGGAGCCCCTAAAGGGACATGGTGGTGGAAAAAAAAATAGGAAGGGAGGAAATTTTAAGTGCTGGTGGAAAAAAAAAATTTGGGATGGGAGGATTTTTTTTTTTTTTTTTTTATAAATCTTTTGCGTTCCCTCACAAAACTTTTGCGTTCCCCCAAGAAACTTTGCGTTCCCTCACAAAATGTTGCGTTCCCTCGCAAAACTTTTGCGTTCCCATGCAAAGATATTTGCGTTCCCTCGCAAAACTTTTGCGTTCCCCTCAGAAACTGTGTTCCCTCGCAAAACTTTTGCATTCCCACGCAAAGATATTTGCGTTCCCCCGAGAAACTTTTGTGTTCCCCCGAGAAACTTTGCGTTCCCTCGCAAAACTTTTGCGTTCCCACGAGAAACTGCGTTCCCTCGCAAAACTTTGCATTCCCCCGAGAAACTGCGTTCCCTCGCAAAACTTTTGCGTTTCCCCGAGAAACTGCGTTCCCTCGCAAAACTTTTGCGTTCCCCCGAGAAATTTTTGTGTTCCCCCGAGAAACTTTGCGTTCCCCCGAGAAACTTTGCGTTCCCTTGCAAAACTTTTGCGTTCCCCCGAGAAACTGCGTTCCCTCGCAAAACTTTTGCGTTCCCCCGAGAAACTTTGCTTTCCTTCGCAAAACTTGCATTCCCCCGAGAAACTTTGCATTCCCCTGAGAAACTTTGCGTTCCCTCGCAAAACTTTTGCGTTCCCCCGAGAAACTTTGCGTTCCCCCGCAAAACTTTGCGTTCCCCCGAGAAACTGCGTTCCCTCGCAAAACTTTTGTTCCCCTGAGAAACTTTTGTGTTCCCCTGAGAAACTTTTGGGTTCCCTCGCAAAACTTTGCGTTCCCCCGAGAAACTGCGTTCTCTCACAAAACTTTTGTGTTCCCCCGAGAAACTTTGCGTTCCCTCGCAAAACTTTTGCGTTCCCCCGAGAAACTTTGCGTTCCCTCGCAAAACTTGCATTCCCCCGAGAAACTTTGCGTTCCCCTGAGAAACTTTGCGTTCCCTCGCAAAACTTTTGCGTTCCCCCGAGAAACTTTGCGTTCCCCTGAGAAACTTTGCGTTCCCTCGCAAAACTTTTGCGTTCCCCCGAGAAACTTTGCGTTCCCTCGCAAAACTTTTGCGTTCCCCCGCGAAACTGCGTTCCCTCGCAAAACTTTTGCGTTCCCCCGAGAAACTTTGTGTTCCCCCGCAAAACTTTGCGTTCCCCCGAGAAACTGCGTTCCCTCGCAAAACTTTTGTGTTCCCCCGAGAAACTTTTGTGTTGCCCTGAGAAACTTTGCGTTCCCTCGCAAAACTTTGCGTTCCCCCGAGAAACTGCGTTCCCTCGCAAAACTTTTGTGTTCCCCCGAGAAACTTTTGTGTTCCCCTGAGAAACTTTGCGTTCCCCCGAGAAACTGCGTTCCCTCGCAAAACTTTTGTGTTTCCCCGAGAAACTTTTGTGTTCCCCCGCGAAACTGCGTTCCCTCGCAAAACTTTTGCGTTCCCCCGGGAAACTTTGCATTCCCTCGCAAAGTTATAATCATTCCCTTGCTGTGAGCTCGGACAAACACTTCCTCTTTAATGTCCCGCTGGCTGGCAGTAGTGTTTCAGTTAGTAACATACGTTAATAATGCACACAAATAATGCGCGGCTCATAGAGTTTGAACTTGTTGGACTCAAATATAAAGAAATGCAGTCAGTGCTTATGTCAAGCAGTTCAGTAAAGTTGGCAATATATTCACAGATTCGAGCTTCCCAGATTAATAACTTGTGAGCTAAACTTTGTTAAAACACAAATGCAGCTACTTCCAATCATAGTAGCCTAGACAACAAGCTACAACAACCCAGTTTTCCTCAAAGATGCTTTATAATAAATTGGTCTCTATGAGCAGGCGGCGGAGATACACGTCTGAAGGGACCGTCTGAAAAGTGCAAAACCCAAAACCCTTTTGCTCATTTTATATTATGAAAAATACTCAATAACTTCACTACAACACAACAGTTTGGCAAGTAGCACATAAAGGCACAAATGATGTTGGTACACAGCTTACGCATGATAACTGCTTACTGGATTTGATGGCATTACAATTTATTTAATATTTTTACTCATAACAGTGAAGTTATTGATTTTATTTAATAATTAATAATCACAAAAGTTATGCATTTTTTTATCAAACTAAGTGTTCCAGAACAACCAGCAGGAGAGCAGTGATGTATGAACTAAATCTGGTGACAGTACAGTGTGTTACAGTGAAGTTATTGAGTATTTTTCATAATATAAAATGAGCAAAAGGGTTTTGGGTTTTGCACTTTTCAGACGGTCCCTTCAGACGTGTATCTCCGCCGCCTGCTCATAGAGACCAGTTTATATATTATAAAACATTGAGTCCATAGTTTGTGCCTTTGAGTTGTCTGCCTTGCCTCTGAACTCTTGGAGTTTGGAGTGGGGTTGCCTTTACTTTTTTTGTTATGATCTGGTTTGTCCCTGTTCATGGTGCAGCAGAATGTGTTGTAGTGCGCGTCGATATATTCTTCGAGATGATCCAGGTTGTATAATATTATAATCCGGTTTTGAAACGGAGAAAAAAGACGAAATGAGAGAAGTGTGGAAGAAAAAAACATTAACAATCTAGCAGACTAGATCACGCACCGGGTCTCGTGAGGTCTCGCGTTACTCAGCCATCAGTCCGCCTCGTCTCTTTCAGAAAGTGAAAGTAAAGTTTATATTGCTGGAGCTCAAACAGTGAAAATGGCTTCACTAAATGTTTCTGCTGAAGAAATTTCGTGTCCCGTGTGCTGTGAAATCTTCAAGAGTCCAGTTATTTTATCATGCAGTCACAGTTTCTGTAAAGAGTGTCTTCAACAGTTCTGGAGAACCAAGAAAACTCAGGAGTGTCCTGTCTGCAGGAGAAGATCCTCAAGAGATGATCCTCCATGTAATCTTGTGTTAAAAAACTTGTGCGAGTCATTCCTGAAGGAGAGAAATGAGAGGCGTTCATCAGGATCAGAAGAGATCTGCAGTTTACACAGTGAGAAACTCAAACTCTTCTGTCTGGAGGACAAGCAGCCTGTGTGTGTCGTGTGCTTCACTTCACAACAACACGACAATCACAAATGCAGACCCATCAGTGAAGTGGCTTCATCATACAAGGCAAGACAGATGTCTTTTGTCATGAGCTCAGTGCTGTGAAAGTATTTGCCCATCCTGATTTGTTTTTGTGTCTCATGCTAAAGTTTTAAATCTTCAAACAAAATACAACAAAAAAAAGCAACCTCAGTAAACACAGAATTAGGCCTGGGTGATATGGCAAAAAAATAAAATCTCAATTTTTTTTCAGAACGATTGACCGATTCACAATTATTTATTTATTATTATTTTTTTTTACTGTTTAACTAGTCAACTCAAAAACTTAACTACAATATGATTCAAGTAACATTCTCTTTATTATATATATGTTATTATATGTTATTATATAAATATATACATATATATATATATATATGAAGACATTGAGTACAACTTTATCTTAACCCTTAAGTGCATCTTAATTGTACCGATGTTTTAGTCCTTTGGGGTCAGATTGACCCCAAACATTTACAGAGCGATTGCATAAGGAAATATACATTTTTTTATATGATAAACTATATATCATTTTTTTATGTACTTCTCATCTATGCATTTATGCTGTGGTTTTGTGGATATTTTGTATTTTTCTGCCTATTTACTGCACAATTACTTAACCATGTCATAAATTGGCTTATGAGAAATTGATTTTTAATGAAAAAATCACTTTAATGATTATCTTAATTGAATTTAAATTTGTATTTGGACATTGCCCTATGTGTTAGGCATAGAATACTACCATCTAGAGGTTTGTGGAAAAACTTTAGGAATTATAGTTAACCCTCTGGAGTCTGAGGCTGATTTGGGGCCTGGAGAAGTTTTGACATGCCCTGACATTTGTGCTTTTTTCAGTTGTTCATAAACAGATTAATGGAAAAAGTGTCATTACACTGTATTCAGCACAAACTAGGCTACAATAATATGTGAGGAACATGTATGTACATGTTTGTGTTTTTGAAGGAATAACATTTATGCGTGGTTACTGAAAAAACAAAAAACTTAAGTCACTGAAATAAGGCCAAAAAAAGTATAGTAAATCTGTGTTCACAAGACTTTAGGGTATTGGAGGTTGTAGACTAGAGTTTTTGCTTCAAAATTATGTAAAAATTATGCTGCTTACTATATAATATATTGATTTAGTTTTTGTTAGACACTTTTTGCCAAGAAACACAGTATGCGAGGAGGCGTGAATCACCACTGAAAATGGGCCATTCTCACCTGAGAAGACAAAAGAATTGGATAGTAATGAGCTGAAATTACTTGCATATTAATGAGGCATTTCAGTCAGGTAGGCTCTGAAAAAAACCTTCTGTGATGTCTCAAGCTCATTATGATATATGAAACATACAGAAAAATATTATTACAATATAAAGTAATGGTTTTATATTATACTTTAAAATATAATGTATTTCTGTGATGCAAAGAGTCTGAATATAGGCTTTTAGTTTAAAAGCATGCACATTTGGAGAAATATTGGATTCTCATATGCTTATGTCAATTTTCTATACAGAGGAGTTATATTAATTTAATATTCATTGTCATTACTATGAGCGCTGGTGTTTTCAATTCATCCTTGAAGTCGGAGGGCGCTCTCTGTGCATTTTTAGTCCACAAATTCATCTAAAACAGAGGTCACTAAATGGCGGACCGCGGTCCGGGTCCGGACCCAAAAGCCGCCCCGTACGGACCCGAACCTACAGCCAAAACAGAAGGTTATGATTTAAAACCTGACGGGACGCTTCTATTTTGACCGACGCAGCTTTTGTAGTCTTTACGGTAGTGGTAGAAACGCACGGACCAATTGCATGCGAGTTAAACTATTCCACGTGATATCACTCAGCCAATCAAGTCCGCGCATCTCAGGCGGTAATCTTTGACTGTGCAGACAGATGCGAGAGTTACAGGCAAGTTACACATTGAAAAGACGGTAGAAAGAAAAAGAAAGATAGCGATACATGTAGAAAACAAATGGGGAGAATCAGACGAGTGACAGAGACGGAGAAAAGGAGAGAAACAGGCGAGTGAGACGGAGAAAGGGAGAGAAACGAGAAACAGGCGAGTGAGACGGAGAAAGGGAGAGTAAAGTTGGCCGCATTTTCACAGATTCAAATTTTCCGGATAAATAACTCGTGAGATAAACGTAGATAAACTCGTGAGATTAACTTTTTACCGTAGGCAAGCAGCTACAACTTAATTTTCCTTAAAACAAGCTTTCCTCCGCAGTGGACAAAATGCACGTCTATGTGCGCGGACGGCTGAGAGACAGATCCGAAGGGACCGACTGCAAAGTGCAAAACCTGAAAAGCGTTACTACAAAAACAGTCAATATCTTCAATGTTACACACTGCATTGTCATCAAATTCAGTTCACCCATCACTGCTGGTTATACTACAACTCTTTTAGGAAAAATATATTTTTTAATAATTTATAATTTTTCTTATAATGAAAAATATTCAATAACTTCACTAAGAAATTATGAACTTCATTATGAAAAATACATGTAATAACTTCACTGTAACACACTGTACTGTCACCAAATTCAGTTCACACATCACTGATGTCTTGATAGTAGATACTACTACACTTATTATGGAAAAATGTCAATAGTGCAGTGTATTACGTTATAAGTTATTCATTATTTTTTTTATAATAAAAAATACAAAAAAGTGAATGCAAAAATACATTTTTCCAAAATAAGTGTTATAGTAGAACCAGCAGTGGAGTGTGAAATAATTCAAAAGAGGTGTTATGTAATTTGGCTCACGAGTTATTGATTCGAACCTGTGAATATGTGGCCAACTTTACTTAAGTCAGAACATGCACAATTTTTTTTGTTTATTTTCTCTTATTTTGAAATGTAGCTCTATTTTATTTAGCTAATGAGAGAACATTATATCTACAGTCAAACATATTTGTTCAGTTCTATTTTACGTGTCAATAAATATTGTCAAAACATTTTTGAATTGTACTGAATTCGTTTGATTTGACAGTCAGGAATCAATTACATGCAGATAGTGATACAACTACTAGGCTACTTAAAATGTATATAATACATATCACACTAACTAGTTAGACATTATGATCTTCCGGACCTTTGCTTTAAGAAATTTTCTCTAACTGGACCTCTTAAAATTTTAGTTGAATACCCCTGATCTAAAAGAAGAAGAGGCTATTCCATGAATGGAGTTTCCAATACATACTGCAGCCGGAGGGCGCTAAAGAAACAAAAACTCATCTAAAATTAATCTATAGAAGAAAAGAAAACAGGAACTAACTGCATGTCTTCTATAGATCGCTAACCATTGCTTTAACATCCAAATAAACACTTTTCAAGACAATAAATACACGATTGAGACGATGAATGCATGTATTGCCTCTGAATTTGCGTCTGAATAGCGCTGGCTCCGTGGGCGTGGCCGCATTAGTGGGTAATGAGCTGAATCACGGATTTCTGACATGGCTCTTTTCATACAGATTACATAAACACAGAAGGTTTGTTGATTTAAAACCTGACATTTCAACGTTTCTTTAGACATGTGTAATTTTTTTGTCAGTAGTATTCACTAAGTTACAGTTCATTTTCTGAGAACTATCAGATTGGACTTCGTTCAGAGGGAGACGAGAGATCACGCATCATGTTAGTTTTCTTTATTTTACAAAAAGCACAACATTCTGTTTTCTGTTTGAGTGTACACAAATGAAAGAAGATATTCCACAGATTAAAATGGTGTATAACTCTTAATTGTATGTGCAACATTGACGGAGTATTTTGAGTCTCTTTCACACTGATAAGAAAAAAACCACGGTGGTATCGCCGGCGATACCTTCAGACCTCAGAGTGTTAAAGAAAGAAAGTGTAATGACCACATACGTCCAATAGAGGTCAATAGGGACTCAATAGGGACTGCGTGTGTTTGTGTTTATGTGTGTGTGTGTGTGTGTGTGTGTGTATAAGATAGAAAGTTTGTTCAACTTAATGTTTATAGTCAAGGACCAGACCTTTATTTAAAAATTTTATTGGCCAATTTCTATAAAAAATGCTCTCTGTTGCAGTCACACGTGAGTGTTTTGTGTGTGTGAGATAGATAGAAAGTGTAGGGCAAACACACCCTAGGAAGTAAAATTAGCTCAAATGAAATAATTTATTAGGGAATTATAAAGAGTTGTAAGTTTACGACCGAGCAACTGAGTCGTCCAGCGTTCATTTGCTCGAGCCGTAATAAGCTCTTGTAGCAGATATGAATATATCCAACAATCGTGAAAACACTGATTAAAGCACGGTAACTTAAGATCACAGTTTAAGACATTACATTTTAGAAGCACATAATACAAGACACTTTCTTTTAAAAATCTACAAGAGACTTTATTATAACACAAACCAATCTAACACAAACACACACATTCATACGCGTTGCAGTAAGAAGAGAAATAAGAGAGAAGAGAGAGAGTGTGATATGATTAACAGAATTCCTATCAATGCATTTCGAAGACCTGAACGAACCATGACTTATTAATTTAAATGCACCAGTTCAGTTTTAATCTGAGGTACTTGCTTTAGTCGACTTTAAATGTGAATTTCCCTTGAATTGCAGAAAAGGGTTTTCCAAGTCGATGATTTGTCTCTTCAGGTCCAGATAGTGATCAAAACCAATCACGCTTGAGCTTGCTGGAAAACTGAAATCTCTTTGTCGTGGCTGGAGTTAAAGCTGAAGCAGCAAAAGTCGTTGGTTGAACTATGCGGCAAAACTTAGAACACGAGACTTTCGACGGAAAAGAAAAGAAAAGTGAGTGAAAACTGAATGGCTTGAATGAGCTGACTGTCTGTTCTTCGTTCTTGTCTTTGTCTTGGTTCTTTTCTTCTTGAACTCGAATTAAAATTAGTCTTCTCTTGCAGTTTAACTATTTAAAATTAGTAGTTTGTCACACCTCAGAGGAGTTTTGGCCAATCTGATATCGTCCTGTTTCAAAAGGGCTTTTCTCTGCCCCCAGTAAAACATAGGTGTTATTTCCCGTTTCTGCTTTAGCAGAGAGAGTGCCATTTTAACATAATTTCTATTAACTGGAATACGTTACATTTTAAACAGATTTCATTCAAGTCAGGATTTAGAAAAGAGAAAAAGAAATAAATCAAGTCCAAATAAGGCATACTTTCAGTCAGTCATTCAAGAGTTATCACATTTACATGAATTGTGAGTGTCCTAAAGCAAAACTGGTTACAGATAGTATTTTTGGACACATGATGAAAAATGTATGTAGTTAAAAGGTGTTTGATAAGTCCATTAAAATTGTTGGAACAATTTTGATGCAGTTTTATTTGTAGAACAGTCTCTTTGGCTTTTCTGTGAAGTAAGGAAACAAAAGGGTCTGCATTGACTCTCTGTTTCTTTGATCTGGTGATCAAAGAATCTTTATCTTCTTGGGTGACCCTTTGGTTTGTCACTTCTCCTGCTATCAGGAAGCATAGTGTGTCGTAAAAATAATCAGCACCTTTAGAACAACCAAATCAAGCCCAGATTTTTTGTGCATGTTTAGATAGATTATTTAGGAGGATTCACCAAGTTTCATGTCCCTGAGATTAAGGGAACACTTTTTAAAAATTAAGGAAACTGTCAGCGGGGTCAGCTGGACCCCAAGAGACGATTAAGGGTTAAACACATGCTATATAATAATATAAAATAAGAAAATGCTAATATTTCTTAGCCAAAAAGTAATAACAAAAAATAACACCAGTAGTAGGCTATTATTAACAGCAGCTTTCAGCCTGTCACCATCATGCAAATATGAAATATCAAGCATACAGTAGTAGTCCTTTACAGGTTTTTGCGCTATTTGTCCTATTGTTGTTATGTTTAGGTGTTGCACTTGTCTCGTGTCTTTTGCAGCGTCTCGCCCATGAAACGGCAATCTAAAAACACGGCGGTCAAGTAAAAAAAAGCTCAACTCGCGTTTAATAACTTTGCCTTTTTTTCATTTTTAAAACGCAATAACCCATTTCTGAATGAACAGCTTAAGAACAGTGATGTGTTCTACGTTCATAGAGTGTCCATAGACTTAAAGGGAGTCATCGTGAGGTCGGATCATTTTCTTCTCCTGATTTTCTTTGCAGAACTGCTTTAGATCATCCATATTGAAGGGCTTTAGGCATGAACTGCCTGTTTAAGGTCCTGCCACCTCATCCCAATTGGGTTCAAGTACGGATTTTGACAAGGCTACTCTATAATTTTAATTGTGCTTTTTTTTGAGATGTTCAGAGGTGGATTTACTCCTGTGCTTTGAATAATTTTCTACAGACTGAAGATCAGAGATTTTCTGGTACAAAGCAAAAAAAAAAATAAAAATCAGTTCCTTCAATGTTGTTCTTGACTTCTTGGATGAACCTCTTCTGGGAAGGTTTGATACTGTGCCAAGTTTTTTTCCATTTAGAGATAATGACTTGCTGTGGTTGCTTTGAAATAGCTCTGTAATCCTTCACAGATGGATGTATTTCAATAACCTTCTTCCTCAATATTTCTGGAGTTTCTTTCACCTTTGTCAGAGTGTTTTTGTTTATGACCTTTTAACCAACTTAATGCTGTTATCAATCAAATAACATGGTGTAAAAGAAAACAATGATGAATATAATACCTAAGATAAAGTAAATCAACTTGAATCATAAACTGGATAAGACACCACATGGGACCAAAAATAAGACCTCCCATACAGTGGTACACCAATCAATAAAACAAAGATTGCATGACCAAATGAATACCATAAAAATCACAGAAAGTTATAATGACATGAAAACCCAATAAACTAAATAGAAACCAAACAACACAAACTAAACAAATAAACCTCAAATTTTAATGAGAAAGAAACAATGGAGCTAAACCTGAAGGAGGATTTGAAACGTGCAATTAAAACCATTTCACATTTTTATTACACACAAAGTCATCGTTTTCCACCTTAAAACAGATGTATAAAATACACACGTGCCTTCTAACAATACGCTATGGCTCACTTTGTTGACTGTGAGACTTAACAGTCTCAGTAAAGGCAGAAGTGGATTGCAACGCAGTCTATTCTATGTGATTGTCCATGAATGCTGACCCTACAATAACATCGTAAATTTATGGCACCACATTTCATATCAATTACAACTCGTCAATGAACCTGACCATACACTCACAGCTGAAACACAGAGTTGCACGCACACAGCGCATTTTCAGATCAACAGGTCGTCAGCACAGAAATATTCCTCAAACACATTAGCAGGCATATTATACTAACATCTCATCTCATAGTCAACTCCTATGTAGTGATGGGTGATTTCGAAACACTGCTTCAGGAAGCTCCGAAGCTTTATGAATCTTTTGTTTCGAATCAGTGATTTGGAGCATGTATCAAACTGCGTGATTTTAGTAAACGAGGCTTCATTACGTCATCACTGTTTCGAAACATTTCGAATTTTCAATGGTTCACCAGTAGAGGGCGATGATAAAGTGAACCCTTGAATCATGTAGATTCACTGAGAACTACTGAACAAGTGTCCATGGTCTTTATCTGATCTCTGATCAGTTTTATACATTTGTAGATGTTTTAATTATACATTAGAATAATTAAAATGAATGATGGAAGTTATTGATCTCTTATTTGCCTGTTTAGCTTGAGCCATGGTACTTGATTCATATAAAGATTATGATTACTCCTTCATATAAAACAATAGAGAGATTTAAATTTTCTAAAACATCTTTGGTCAAGAAACACAGTATGCGTGGAGGCGTGAATCATCATGAATAATGCTGTGATTCACACCTGAGAAGACAAAAGAATTGACTTGCATAAATAATGAGCTCTTTCAGACAGGTAGGCTGTGAAAAAAACCTCTGTGATCATGTCTCAAGCTCATCATGGTGTATATCAAACATACAGAAAAAACAGCAATACTGTGAAATATTATTACAATTTAAAACAATGGTATTCTATTATATTCTTTAAAATATAATGTATTTCTGTGATGCAAAGTGTCTGAACAATTATGTTAACTCTATGGCATGTTATATAGGCTTTTAGCTTAAAAGCATGCACATTTGGAGAAATATTGATGGATTCTCATATGTTTATGTCAATTTTCTATACAGAGGAGTAATATTTATTCAGTATTTATTGTCATCACTGTGGGCGCTGGATACTGTGTTTTCAATTCATACTTGCAGCCGGAGGGGGCTCTGTGCACATTTAGTCCACAAATGCCTCCTAAAGAAGAACAGGTCATGTGACAATCTAGGAACTAACCGAACTAACTGAGGCTTCCAGAGATCACTAACTATGGCTATGCAAAACACTTTTCACTTTTTCGTGGCCGCATTAGCGGATATTGAGCTGAATCACAGACTTCTGACATGGCTCTCTTTTCATACAGATTACATAAACACAGAATTTTTGTTTTTGATTTGACTTACACAATTTAAAACCTGACATTTGAACGTTTCTTTAGACATAAGTCTAATTTTATTGTGATTAGTATTCACTAAGTTACAGTTCATTTTCTGAGAACTATCAGATTGGAGTTCGTTCAGAGAGAGACGAGAGATCACGCATCATGTTAGTTTTCTTTATTTTACAAAAAGCACAACATTTTGTTTTTACTCTGAGTGTACACAAATAAAAGACATTCCACAGATTAAAATGGTGTATAACTCTTAATTGTATGTGCAACATTGACGGAGTATTTTGAGTCTCTTTCACAATGGTAAGAAAAAAACCGAGGTGGTATCGCCGGCGATACCTCAGAGTGTTAATGAATGTTTGGCTTGAGCTTTGTTGCATTTACACTGTTCTGACCACTAGGGGTCACCATGGAGACAGGTGTCAGATTGTTTTGAAGCCTCGACACATTTGCTTCAACTGCCTCAGTGTTTCACAAAGCCTCGATCTGCCCATCACTACTCCTATGAATAAAAATCATGTTTACTCACACTAAATTATGGAGCATAGCAGTCACGTACAAGCTGTTCGCACCAGTATAGGAGAACAAACCACACTCACACTCGTTCATCGAATGGAGAACAAGAACAAACACCCTTTCATTGAAGCCTGCCAGACTTTTAAAGTCACCTGCCCTATCACGTCACCAGCCTCTTAAAGGCATAGCATGCCCATTCCAGTTACAGGTGTTTTATGTGTTTTTGTTCAATTCTAGGAGGAGCTCAACACAGCACTGAAATCTTTACAAGAGAAACTTCAACACAATGAGAACATTAAAGGAGAGTTTGAGAAAACAGTTCAACACATCAAGGTGAGGAAACAGAATCAGTCATTTTTATCACAGCTTGTTGGATCACTATATACATGATCTGATACATTTAATGTAATGGATTCCAGTTTATTATTTCTGTAAATGACGGGCAGCGATCAGCTTCTGGATTTGTTATGTAGGTATCTGAGTTTATCTCTGATATTAGTATGATGTGAAGTGTTGGTGTATGTCGATTGAGATGATTGAAGTGAATGTGATCTGATTTCAGTCTCAAGCTGATCACACAGAGCGTCAGATTAAACAGCAGTTTGAGAAGCTTCATCAGTTTCTCAGAGATGAAGAAGAAGCTACAATCACTACTCTGAGGGAGGAAGAGGAGCAGAAGCAGCAGAAGATGAAGGAGAAGCTGGAGGAGATGAACAGACACATCTCAGCTCTTTCACACACAATCAAAGACATAGAGGAGATGATGAAAGCCAGTGAAGTCTGCTTTCTGAAGGTCTGATTTCAAATCATTGGTTGATCGTTGGTTCATTGATTGAGTTCTTGATGATAAATGGTGTGTTTGTTCTGCAGGAGTTTCCAGTCTCAATGGAAAGGTGAGTGATCTGCTCCTGTCTCTGGTCTCTCTGGTTCTGATCCAAAGCCACAGCAGTTCTGACTCCTGAATGTTCTTCCAGAGTCCAGAGCTCACAGCCGGATCCACAGATGGCTTCTGGAGCTTTGATTAATGTGCCGCGTTACTTGGGCAACCTGCCGTTCAGAGTCTGGAAGAAGATGCAGGACATCGTCCAAAACAGTGAGTCTGACTGCAGAAGATCATCTTTGTGTCTTTGGCAGGATATTAGCATAAGACAATGGATTGGATGTTTGAGAGAATAACCTTATAGATTCTTATAATACTAATGTGTCACAGAGTTGGTAACATGTAACATAAATTATCAAATAGAAAAAGAAAGTTTGAGTCTGTAGATACCAAACATGCTACCTATGTGTTTTTATTTAACTATAAATTTTCAACTTTTAAACATTAATACCAAAATAGTTCAAAAGAGAGAATTAAAACATAGAATAACCATATAAAAGGAAAATCATGAGAGGGGAAAACTGGATACATGTTTATACATATCTCAAGTGGTTATATATAGAATGTATAAGAATGAAGTCAGAGTCTCTAGTCTCTGCAAAATTCTTTCTGATCGTAAAAGTTCTTATCAGTTTCCCTGTGTCCTGTTACAGGACACCTAGTTCTGCCTGTGTCAGGGCTCTACGGTAACATTTTTCATGAGGAGCACTTGTGCTCCTAATGAAAAACATTTAGGAGCACAGTCAAAAATTTAGGACCACTTTCTGTTCAATAACAGACACTAACTTTCCCATTACAGGGCGATATTTGCCCCTTTAAATTAATTTCCTGGGGCATTTGTACCATAATCTTATTAAATGTATGAGTCATATTTAATCAATTTCTTAAATTAAAATAGAAAATTTGTTATCAAAATGTAAAACGTCACTCGTGACTCGTGTTCGAAATACCAAGAATCACAACACTCCAATCCTATTGGCCGGCGACAGCCTATCACGTCAAACGGCCAGAACCGTGACGTATAAAGGGAGCGCCTGGGGAAGCAGCCAACATCTTTTCGTCTTTGAGGGACTGTTCAACAGGCATCCCGAAGCATGGCAGGAAAGCGCAGAGTCTCATTCCCTGTTCTCAGGGAACCATTGTTACATGCGTAACCTGAGATGTTCCCTTTCGAAAGGGAACTTCAACTCTGCGCTGATCGCGCTATGGGGAATGATATACCCACGCCACCATGCTAGAGGAGAATGCATGCCCAAAATGTCTGGACAAACGTCCGGCAGTTCCAGGGGAAAACGGGAGTAATTCTCCAAGGCTGTCAGTGACAGCATTCCCTACGGCCAACAGCCCAAGTTGAGCCTAAAAAGAGACCCTCTGAAAAAGGCCTGCCAAGGCTGCTCGAGCATCTGGGACCAACGAACCAAAGAAAGTGGTCCCTCTAAGGGAATGTGGCCAAGAGTCCAAAGGAGTCCTGGCCAGTCACTAGGAGGGGGAACAAAATCACCCCCAACACCACCAAGGAGGCCTACTAATCTAGCGAAAGCCAAACCTAGCCTGGCCAACCTTGTCTGATACACAGAATCTCCAAGCGCAAACTCTAAAGAGGAGAGCGGGAAAGAGCGACTGCGAAAAGGCAGTAAGCAACTCAAACCCACATGCATAGATGGGCATCCTAGAGAGCGGAACTCGTATGAGGGGAGTACAACCACTCATCCTAGGATCTACTCAGCTTCTGATAAAGGCGCTGAGGAGGCTGTGCGCTAAAAAAAACCCTGGTACAGGGGAGCACAAACCAGCCTGGGGGCCAGTCTGAACGGGAGACTTCACAGAAGTCTACAACCAATGACCGGCTTAGGGAGCTAAGCACAATTACACAGTGAACCCAAAGGGAAGTACGAAGCTCAACCTAACAGACAGACCATACTGTAGGCACATAGCCATGGAGGCCGACCAGAAGGGGCCTACAACATAACTAAAGTTCTTTAAACTAACTAATATCACAGCAAGAACCCAATCCATAAGGTGGTATTCAGGATGGCCCATAAGGCCATTCGACTGAAAACATAGCATGCTAAGCACATGACCAACCAAATGATTAGGTAGCTGTGAGTTCCCACGAAACAGCCCGTCCAACACAATCCAATGAGCAGTGTACTCGGTAAAAGCACCTTCCTAATCTAAGCAAGAGGAGTACAGCGTACGCCATTACGTGCTAAAGAAGGCCCCATGGGCCTATAACCTCAGCAGACACGTGGCATCAGCTCGTGGCAGTGTTATCAAGCTCCAGGCAGAACAAACCGACTACAGAAGAGGTTAATGAGTCAGCCGGAGCCCTGGCCAGCCAGCGACAAAATTCCTTTCACTGTTTCTTGTCAAAGAAACGCAAAAGGTACACTTTTTTCCAAAGGAGGCCCCGAGGGCCTACCCGTTACAAGCAGCGTCAGATAGTGGCCATTAAGAGATGGGCATCCCGAAGAGCAGAACTCCGCTAAACGCTATAAACCCTTGTATTGAGGGGAGTATAATCCGCTCATCCTAGGATCTACTCAGTGGCTGATAGAGGACTGAGGAGGCTGTGCACTAGAAAAACCCTGGTACAGGGGAGCACAAACCATCCTGGGGCCAGTCTGAACGGGAGACTTCACAGAAGTCTACAACCAATGACCAGCTTAGGGAGCTAAGCACAATTACACAGTCAACCCAAAAGGGAAGTACGAAGCTCAGCCTAACAGACAGACCGTAATGTGGTCACATAGCCATGGAGGGCCTACAACATAACTAGAGTTCTTAACACATGAGGCGATATCCCAGGATGGCTCGTAAGGCCAAGCACCTGAAACATAGAATGCTGGAAGCATGACCACCAAGTAATTAAGTAGCTGTGAGTGCCCACGAAAACAGCCCATCCAACACAATCCAACGAGCAGTGTACTTGGAAAAAGCACCTTTCTACTCTTTAGCAAGAGGAGTACAGCGTACGCCATCACGCGCTAAAGAAGGCCCCATGGGCCTATAACCTCAGCAGACACGTGGCATCAGCTCGTGGCAGTGTTATCCTAAAGGAAGCAAAAGCACTCGAAATGTACTCAGTAAAAGCACCTTATACTCTCTAAACGAGAGGAGTACAAAGCCAAACTCCAGCGTGATAGCAAAGGAGGCCTGTGAAAGCCTACGACTCGTGAAACACGCGGCGTCAGCTAGTGCAATCACGATTCACCCATGGTGAAGAGACATACAAAAAACCCACACAAAGCTGTGGCAACATGCAGAACGAAAGGAGGCCTTGATGAGGGCCTACAACCTCCATGAACACATGGCAACAACCAGTGGTAACTTATGACAAATGCCAGCCAACAGGCCAGTACTCGAAAGACCCATAGGTAGGAGAAGTACACACTACGCCACAGAACTCAACGAAAAGCCTGAACTAAGGCTTATTCGTACGGAGGGGGCGTGGCCAATGGCGGCATGTGTCATAAGACATGACTCCACCATGGAAAGAATCTAGATATAACCAACCCAGCTGGGCCAACAGGTAGGCTACAAAGGAGGCCTGGTAAGGCCTACTACTTTTAAGCACCATGTGGCGCCAGCCCGTGGACATAACAGGGCCAATGCTCAAAGGGGACCAGTTCTAGACCCTACACGATAACTGTGGGGAACTAGCTACACATCCTGAGCTTAACCCTCTGGAGTCTGAGGCTGATTTGGGGCTTGGAGAAGTTTTGACATGCCCTGACATTTGTGCTTTTTTCATTTGTTCATAAACATATAAATGACAAAAGTGTCATTACACTGTATTCAGCACAAACTAGGCTACAATAATATGTGAGGAACATGTATGTACATGTTTGTGTTTTTGAAGGAATAACATTTATGCGTGGTTATTGAAAAAACAAAAAACTTAAGTCACTGAAATAAGGCCAAACAAAGTATAGTAAATCTGTGTTCACAAGACTTTTGGGTATTGGAGGTTGTAAACTAGAGTTTTTGCTTCAAAATTATGTAAAAATTATGCTGCCTACTCCTTCATATAAAACAATATATTGATTTAGTTTTTGTAAGACACTTTTTGCCAAGAAACACAGTATGCGAGGAGGCGTGAATCACCACTGAAAATGGGCCATTCTCACCTGAGAAGACAAAAGAATTGGATAGTAATGAGCTGAAATGACTTGCATATTAATGAGGCATTTCAGTAAGGTAGGCTGTGAAAAAAACCTTCTGTGATGTCTCAAGCTCATCATGATATATGAAACATACAGAAAAATATTATTACAATATAAAGTAATGATTTTATATTATACTTTAAAATATAATGTATTTCTGTGATGCAAAGAGTCTGAATATAGGCTTTTAGTTTGAAAGCATGCACATTTGGAGAAATATTGGATTCTCATATGCTTATATCAATTTTCTATACAGAGGAGTTCTATTAATTTAATATTCATTGTCATTACTATAAGCGCTGGTGTTTTCAATTCATCCTTGAAGTCGGAGGGCGCTCTGTGTATTTTTAGTCCACAAATTCATCTAAAAGAAGAAGAGGCTATTCCATGAATGGAGTTTCCAATACATACAGCAGCAGGAGGGCGCTAAAGAAACAAAAACTCATCTAAAATTCATCCATAGAAGAAAAGTAAACAGGAACTAACTGCATGTCTTCTAGAGATCGCTAACCATGACTTTTACATCCAGATAAACACTTTTCAAGACAATAAATATACGATTGAGACGATGAATGCATGTATTGCCTCTGAATTTGCGTCTGAATAGCGCTGGCTCCATGGGCGTGGCCGCATTAGCGGGTAATGAGCTGAATCACGGATTTCTGACATGGCTCTCTTTTCATACAGATTACATAAACACAGAAGGTTTGTTTTCGATTTGACTTACACGATTTAAAACCTGACATCTTAACGTTTTTTTAGACATAAGTTAAATTTTTCTGTGATTAGTATTCACTAAGTTACAGTTCATTTTCTGAGAACTATCAGATTGGACTTCGTTCAGAGGGAGAGGAGAGATCACGCATCATGTTAGTTGTCTTTATTTTACAAAAAGCACAACATTTTGTTTTTACTTTGAGTGTATATAAATAAAAGAAGATATTCTATAGTTTCAATTGATATATTACTTATGTCTCTATGACAAAAAATGACGGAGTATTTTAAGTCTGTTTTGCTGCAATGTGAAAAAAAACCTGCAAAACGCGCCGGCGCGTTTTCAGACCTCAGAGTGTTAAGCCTACACATTCCAACAGGCAATGTACATATAAATATGCTATCACAGTCTAAGGAAGGCCTATAAGGCCTAACATCTCAAATAACGTGAGCATAAGCCTGTGATAAACTAGTGATCGTAAACCAACAGCGCCCCAAAAACAAACTGTAATAAAGAGAGGCTATAATAAAGAGCTGTAAAACAGCTGCTGTGGTCATGATCGACTGGGGGGGAAGTCGAGAATATACTATTCTAACCAGAATAGGACTCTCTACACTCACCCTGAGTGTGCAATCCAACAGGTGATGCACTCAGTGAAACACAAACCCTAACCGGGGAGTACAATAAAACACCACGTTCATAGACAGAGGCTAGTCACAGCCTGCTATCACAGAAACAGGTGTTAACCTGTGGCAACACTAGAGTAAGCTTACAAAAATATGAAGGGGAATATGGGAAAAACAGCCACCAACTCCCTCAGGAGGAGGCTAGAACTAGGAACTATACGACCACAAGGGGATAGTAAATAACAGGGGAATGTAAACAAACACACACCTAGCCTAGCTCTAGCCTAGCCGCTAGCTAAGGCCTACTGGGCCAAGCAAAGCTTGGGCTTCATCTTGAAACCTTCAAGTATGAGGAGAAAATGAAGCACTGCAAGCAAACAGTGTCAGGTGGCCGATAAGTCGTCCTGTACACAAATAACTGAAGCGACAAGTGCTAACTCAAACCAAACTAAAGTATTAGCTGAGAAGCTACTCTAACATAGGAGGCTACAAAATAGCGGCCATAAAGCGGCCTGCATGTTTTGAAAACTAGCCAACCTAATGCTACAGTTATTTTGCCCAAAAAAGCCCCTTCTAACCCTACTGACTACATGCACAGGAAAGCTATACAGGAGAAACAAAGTCCACACTTTTTATAAACAAAAATATGGACCCAGCTTACCTTCCTGTGGCTCGTAGAACAAGGATATTCCCTCCTTATTTAAAGCATGAAGAAGAAAGAAATCAAAAAGTTCTTTAAAGCCTAAAAGCACTTTAACTATCAAGCCAGAAGGCAGCCTTAGAAAAAGGCCAGCCGACAGCCTAGTAGAAATATATATATATATATATATATATATTTATGGGAGGTGAAAGAAGAAGAGGAGAGGGTAGATATAAATCGCCCTAAAATAGCTGGGGAATCGATTACAAATGCAACAGTGTTTACAATCGATCACCCATTACTCTTGTTTCTTCCTCCTCCCGTCTGTCTGGCTCAGATCCAAATCTGAACGGCCAGGGGTTTTTCCATGCCCTCCCGATCTCAAACGCGGAGATCAGGAGAGAATGGAAAGTCTATGGGAGCCGCAATATTCATGGACAGAAAGGAACCGTTCGTCGAACTGTCCGCACGCGGCTCCTTTCTTAACGCGCACTCACGGCAGCCTGCCGAAAAGCGCGTCCCAAAAACACATGTAGCACACACGGGGCTACAAACACAGATGCAGACACCTCCTCCCTCGGAAAGAGTGTCAAACGAGAACAGAGCGTCCGAACAGAAGAGACGCTCGCACTGAATAATAGACAAACACACATAGATGCCGCCCTCATCTATGCGTCCGCTCCTCTCAGACAGAAAAACGCCAGAAACGTGTACATCAAGTGTCAAACCAGGGGACACGGATGAACACATTCTCCTGAACGTTTGCGGACAAAAAAGAAGTAATTTCCTACCGGGGTTTGTGAAACAATCCCGAAAAGACGAAAGGATGTTGGCTGCTTCCCCAGGCGCTCCCTTTATACGTCACGGTTCGCGCCATTTGACGTTATAGGCTGTCGCCGGCCAATAGGATTGGAGTGTTGTGATTCTTGGCATTTCGAACACGAGTCACGAGTGACGTTCCTCATAGCGCGATCAGCGCAGAGTTGAAGTTCCCTTTCGAAAGGGAACAATAAATTTAGTTAGGACAATAAGACCCAATCAGACTGTTACCAATCAAAAGAAATCCTCAAAAAACTTCTGCACTGCAGAAGTGGCACAGAAGCTCCATCTGAAGTGGTATTATTTAGACATTTACATATGACTGCTTAATGCAGCTCACTGGTAAATAAATATAATTTTTTGAATCTCGCCTAGGGTGCCAAAAAGGCTAGAACGGCCCTGCCCATATGAGTAGAAGCACTTTAGCTTCACTATTAGTGTTTGAGTGTCAATTAAGAAAAGAATCAATGGGCCGCTGATATGTGTCATGGGCCGGTCTGTCAGAAAAATAAATCCTAGTATCCTATGCTGACTTTTTTTTCTAACAAATACATTAGCTGGCACAAAGACCCCAGCATTGTGTCAAGCAAAACAAAACAAAATAATGCCAATGTACGAGTTTTGTGGGCCGTTCAGACACCAAAAAAAAATGTATCGGCCCAAAAAACACGTCGGCCCTGCAGGAAAATGTCCAGTCAAAGATGATCATCTAGCGCATATGTTAATAGAAAAACTATTAAAAAGCTTACTGTAAACAGCGCGCCCACGGAGTAAACACATCAACTTTATGATTAGCCCAAAGCAGACTTTTTACGTCAGCGCGTTCTGACTTTGTATGTGCTCATACCGGTAATCTTCACTCTGCATTCACACAGAGTGCATTACCGGTAATTTACTGATAACCTTACAACTTCCCTTACTGGTAAATTGGCAGAACTAATTTAGCGATATTTTTGAAAAGGTCCAGTTCACACATGATCTCTTACCAGTAATTTACCCAACCTGATCTCATGGAAAACCGTACCTGTGGAAACGTTTTTGCCACAGGCAAAATACATACCAATACGTACAAGACTGTATATGTGAAAGGGGCTAATGACAGTCTGTGGGATTTTTCTGAGTTTTGATTGTAAGTCTGATCAGTTATAAAAGATAAAGCAACCATAATCAGAAAAGTCTGAAGGTCTGAGTTTGTTATGAGTTACAATATAAAAAAATTTGTTCTCAGATTAATAATAATTTTCTTAAGCCAAAATAATTAGTTGATTAAAGGTGCGGTAAGTAGCGAGAGGGAGATTTGATGAAAAACAAATGTCTGAATCACACATTTAATGTTTGTAGTTGATGCCGTTAAACACTGATGATGAAAATGAGTGTGAAACTAATAACAGTACTGGCATTGTTTAGAGGGAAATGTGTTTGATCAAGAGTGTCATAATTCATAATAATCTGCGTTTGTTCACTCTTGATCATTAAATGAACATCAGAATAAAAGCATCTGTTGATTGTGTCTCATCAGCTCCTGTGATTCTGGATCCAAACACTGCTCAACAATATCTCTTCCTGTCTGATGATCTGACCAGTGTGAGAAAGACCTGGTACGAACAACCACTTCCTGATAATCCAGAGAGAATAAACTGGGATTTTTGTGTTCTGGGTTCAGAGGGGTTTAACTCAGGAACACACAGCTGGGATGTGGAGGTAAAACAGAGTGAATACTGGAGACTTGGAGTAATTGCAGCATCAAACCAGGGGAAGGGACGTGTTTTCTTCAAAACTGATGTCTGGAGTGTGGACTATCATCAGTTCCAAGAGTCCCCAGGTTTTATATTTCGTGTTAAACAAGATCTTGAGAGGGTGAGAGTTTATCTGGACTATGACGGAGGAACGGTGTCATTCTCTGATCCTGTAACTAACACACATCTACACACTTTAACAGCCACCTTCACTCACACAATCTTTCCATTCTTCTGTTGTGATTTTTCTTCCTCTCTGAGGATCTTACCGATCAATAGTCAGTAAACGTTACTCCAGTAGGTCTGGATCTTCCTGCTTTCATAATTTTCCCAATATTTAATCCATATCACATGAGTATAGCCTTGTCCAAATACCCACATTTGCGGTCTTTACACTTGACCACTTGCCTACTTATATGACGTATTTCCTGTATTTGGCTCTTGAAGTGGGAGTGAAGACTGCAAGTGTGTGTAGAACTTTTGATTACCCGATGGGACACACTTATAGTCTTGCAAAAAATGCAAGCGTTTACAGCTTTATTATTATTATTATTATTACTATTATTATTATTTTCAGTGCTTTGCATTTTAAAATACAGTTCTAAATGTCTGTTCGGTGCTCGTTAACTAACTAACTAACAGAAGAGACTAGTTGGTTCATGTCGGCAGCGTCTGTGTCCAAAGTTGGCCTGACACACCAAACCAACACTCGACGACCAAGTAGCACGTCATTCTGCGCCTGCGTAAGATGAAATGCCTATCCGAATCAGCAGGTGGCAGTATCTGAACAGCCAATCAGAATGATAAGATGGCCAGCGGACTGACGCTGATTCAACATTTTGAATCGGCCAAAAAAAAGCCAACGAGGACAAACTTCAGCCGACGGTGCAGAACACACTGAGAAAACTTAGTCGGCCGACAAATAAAAACTGGCCGACGGCCGACCATATAAAAAAAGTTGACAAATATAAAAACTCAAGTACAGATTCTCTTGACGCAGTTTGGTGTTTACTGTTTGTTAAATAATTTCTTATTTCTTGGGCTTCACTTTTTGACTTTCTCTGTCTTAGGATTTTTCCATTGTGCACATCATGTACCTGCATAGACAAAACAAGAAGTAGTAGTCCTTGGACACACTGACACTCTCACACACAACCAGAAGTTGAAGACACACACACATTTACGCACATACATTTCTCATTTGTTATATTTCTTGAAATGCCATACACGGTAAGGTTTGATTCTTAAAGTCGGCATGAAATCAAAATTGACCTTATTTACTTTGTTAGTGCATATTACTAGTCTTGTGGTGAACAATTAATCCATGCAAGTTATTACACAGAAAAAAATTGTTTGTCGCGGTAATCTTTAATCAAAATCTGAAAAGTTACTTCCGGTCTGGAACGGCGTTCCTTCTCTGATGCAGTCGTTTGGGTGGCTTGCCAATGTATTGGATTTCTCTAATACATAAAATAAGTAAGCTTGACCAGAGTTCTTGTGGGGAGAAGAGTTTATTGAAGGTAGTAGTGTAGCACAGTTCTTCAGCAGCGATATCAGTGTGTCGGCCTTCAAAATATCTTAACCCAAAGTTCTGTATGTGGGTCAGAACTTTATACATGAAGACAAAAGGGCTACAAACAACAGAAAACTGTTAGGTAACATTGTTGCAAAAAATTGTGAAACAAATATAAAATAAATGTATAATAAAACAGCTAAAATAATATTTAGTTGGACCTGATGTTGACGATCAATATGAAAGTGTTAGTGAACATTTGTTTTGTACCCATTTCATGGTTTAACTCTTTCTCTAAATGTGCAGAAGTGTTTGAATCTTTCTAACATGAATGTTGTTCAGCATCATGTATGAATGAAGAATAAACACCAACCTCTTTGTTCTTCAGTATCTTCAGTGTGTTTCATTCTGCAGGGTTCTGGAGGGCTCACTTCTCAAGATCCAGAAAGGTACTCAAAACATATTTAAATCAGTTCATGTGACAACAATGGTTCTACCCTAATATTATAAAGTGACAAGAATACTTTTTGTGTGCCAAAAAAACCAAAATAACGACTTTTCAACAATATCTAGTAATGGCTGATTTCAAAACACTGCTTCATGAAGCTTTACAAATCTTTTGTTCGAATCTTACAAATCAGTTGTTCGGTGTGCCAAAGTCACTTGATTTCAGCAGTTTGATACACAAATCACTTCACTGATTCGAAACAAAAGATTTAGTTCAGAAGCAGTGTTTTGAAATCGCCCATCACTCGATATTGTTAAATAAAGTCACTATTTTGTTTTTTTTGGCGCACAAAATGTATACTCGCCGCTTTATAATATTAAAGGATTTGTTCACTTTCAAATTAAAATTTCCTGATAATTTATTCACCCCTATGTCATCCAAGATGTCCATGTCCTTCTTCAGTTGAAAAGAAATTAAGGTTTTTGATGAAAACATTCCAGGATTTTTCTCCATATAGTGGACTTCACTGGAGCCCAAACGGTTGAAGGTCAAAATTACAGTTTCAGTGCAGCTTCAAAGCGTTCTACACAATCCCAGATGAGAAATAAGGGTCTTATCTAGAGAAACCATCACTCATTTTCTAAACATTTTAAAAAAATTATATGTATATGTATGTTTTAATCATAAATGCTCATCTTGAACTAGCTCTCTTCTTCTTCTCTATAAGAATTCCAGCAGTGTAGACACTGCTAAGTGTATTACTGCCCTCCACAGGTCAAAGTTTGAACTAATTGTTATATTCTTGCACTAGCATATTGTATATGAGAATTTAGTTCAAACTTTGACCTGAGGAGGGCAGTAATACACTTAGCAGCATCTACACTGCCGGAATCCTACAAGGAGAAGAAGAGGATGCACAAGTTTGAAGGTGTGAACATGTTTGCCCTTGTGGAATGGAAGGATAATGAGAAACAAACTGGAAATTGGAGCATTGTTCCAACAACTCAAATTAAAGATTTAAATAGTGACGGGAGAAACAACGCTTTTCAAAGCTTTGAATCAATTGAACCAATTGCTTTGCAAAATGATTCATTGTTTCGAAGCATTCACAGCACCACACGCTGGTGACCTCTGCTGGTTGAAACACTGTAAATGCAACAAAAACTCATTCCAAACACTCATTGAAACAGCTTTTACAATCCCATTGCAATGTTTTATGTGACGACACATTGAAGACACGATTGGTTTGTGCGAGAAACCGAACAGTATTTATATCATTTTTGCCTCTAAAATACCACAATGTCCAACTGCCTTGAGCATCCGGTGTGTGAGGTCTGAAAACACGCTCTGATGACGGAAGTGATCTCTTGCGTGTATATGTATGGTGGTCAGCAAGCCATGTTAATAGCCCCACTACCATGGCACGGGTGCTGCTTCTTGGAGTCTTCAGCATTGAAACACTTTTGAGAAGCAATCTCAGAGGTATGTCATTGGTAGTAGTGCTTAAATTTGGTTGAATTTAGTTAATTTTGTAGATTGAACTTTATAACTGATCTCTTCAGATATGGGATGAAAATCAGGAAATAAAACACATTTGATGTTAAATTAGGCTTATTTACAGAGATTTTAAATAGTAATCTGTAAAATGTTGCCGTTTCTTAGGTGGCAAGACAAGGAAGGCAGGCGCTGGTGAAGCGAAAGAGGCCCTGGACCGGGTCAAAATTGATGCTATAATGAGTATGCATGTTACAAAGTGTATTTTGTATTGTTCTTGAGTTGTTATCCCCAAGCATAGCTAAGGTATTAAATGTTGAGTACAATCTGTATAAGGTGCATTTAATGGATATTAATGCATTTAATAATATTAATAAAGGTGCTCTTTATTAATATTAATATTATTATTATTACAGATTCAGTGATCCGTGATCCAGAAATTTCCTGGAACCACAAGGGCTCAGGCTAGGGATAGCTGTAAATCAGAAGCTCACTGAGCTGAGGGCCTCAAAAAAAAGTGTAGATTGAACCAGGCTGCACTATTTGCTATTTTAGCCAGGGCCGTGCACAGACATTTTAAGGGGCAGTGGCCCAAAAAAAAAAAAGGGCACTAAAGGGACGGGAGGATATTGGGGGGTGGGGTGCTTGTTAGTACAAATTATTCATTTGTTACAAATATACAATTAAAAGAGAAGACAGCACCTTGACTTTGACTTTTGTATAATACCTTGACGAAGGCTGTGCGCCAAAATGTTGGTTAATACATAAAATTAATAAATAAAACACATATCTATGGTGATTCCCCGTCCCTAGAACCCGATTTGTTGTATGTTTGTTTCCAATTGAAAGGATTTTTTGGCATAAGGTTAATGATGAAAGCACATTAACCCCACCCCCACCCCATAAAAAACACTTCACCAGAAATCCCACCCTGCTGCTAATTTCATTGGTTAAAGTAACGGGTAGGTTTAGAGATCAGTGGTTGGTGTATGCGATCTGTACTGGCACTTTTGGATGTCCACCGCAGGCTGCAGCAAGACTCTTCTCGGCTAGCCAGTAGTACCCGTCTTAAAAGTAACAACCTAGTTTTAAAATGGATATACTGGATATAATGTTACAAAAACATGTTTTATTAAGGTTTTAATGTCATTTTTACTTCATTTTAGAGATGCCAGGAAGCACACACAAAATGTGCCCAGGGTGCAACACCCTAATAAGTGTTGCATACAAGACTTGCCCACTTTGCAAACAACTGCAGCCGTACAAAGCAAAAGTTGCACCGAAGAGATGCAACTTTCAAAATAAAAAATCTGAATGGAAGCAGTCAAGAAAAACAACAACAGGACAGTTGTTCTCAATAGCAGCCATGTGTTGGTAAGTTAGGTCAGGGCTAAGGGATTTATGAAGAAGTCAATTAGCGCAATAAAGTTTAACAGTCAATAGCCATGTTTCCATGTGATTATAAAGCAAACTTTTGAAATGTTGCAAAAAAAGAGAAAAATTTAATCAAATGTGAATCAGGTGAGTTTCCATCAACTGGTTTGGAGTAAATAAATTAAGATCCCGCGAGGGGATCCTCCCGCACTGAGGCCGCCCTGTTTACCACCTGAATTACCCGTAGCAGATCTATACAGGTGGAGCTGGGGAAGGTGGAAGGTTTCTGAAAGCATGCTGCACTGCTAAGGCAAATGCTACTCATGTATTTGAAGACTGAGCATGCAAGCTCATTGGCTACTAATACAGCAGGAACCAATCATATGTGGCCTATTGATATAATGATGTGATTACGAGCAGTTCAGTTAAGGACCTATTAGCCTGATGTCAAAAAACTGATGTCAATTTGATGTAAAAAAAACTATATAAAATTATATAAACTATATATAAAATAAAAAAATTAATTACCACCAATAGGATTAGGGGTGGGGTTAAGATTCAGATAGACTTGATGGTGAGGGTGGTCATAATTTGACAGGGAGTCAAAATTCGGCATGGCATCGGCATCACACGGTCCACAGGCTGAGCCCTGATCAGAAGGACCCGTGCCCCTGAGCGACACCGGGCAAGCGGTCTCCCTTACACCACATTTCCTACACTGGGTTTCAGTGCTGGGCTCTTCCCTCTTGGCTCGCTGCTACTGAGTGAATCCTGGTTAGTTTCTTTTCCTCCGCTGAGTAATGTGCCTGACTGCGTGAACAGCTGATCAGTCATGCGAGTTTAATGTTCGCTACATCAGAACTTGGGCAAAGCTGTTTCGATGTCCCATTCAGCGCATTAACTTTTTCGAAAAAGGCAAAAACCATCTCAAGCGAGCATGACTTTTTTTTTTTTTGTTGGCTAAATTGATGGGTTTTTTTCGAATTTTTCCAATAATCTTTTCTAATGCGATACTTCAAAAAGCATATAAAAATACATCAATGAAAATATGGCTGGTGAAGCAGAAAAATTATCACAATGATAGCATTTTTGGACTATGTAGTTATAAACCAGTAGTAATTAATTTCAAGATATGAGTTGTTTATCAAATATGACCATTAAACAACTGTCATGACATTTAATGTTAAAAATTAAATCATTGTATTCTGTGCATGTTTTTTTATGTTTTTATTTCAGCTTGACACACTTGCTGCACTTTATTTCTTCCCCATATTACTTTTGGGGAAGAAATCCAGGGGAACCTTGGTGGCCGATGTCATCCTAGGAGGGGATTATGTTTTGGATCCCGATTTGCTTCAGAGGGTTAAACTTATGTATGAAGCTGTGCTAAAGAGTAAGCATTTTGGTAGGGATATGAAGCTCTGTAATCTGGTAACTCAAAAGAATGTGAACCCACAAGTATCATTCTCTTTATTTTTTCATTTTAGCAATACGTACCTGGTGGGACATATTTGTGGCGCTGCAAAAAAAGTGTGCAGAGGTGTGTATTTCCTACGAGACCAGGTTGGGTTTGGAGCTGCTTCATTCAGCATCTCTGGCTCTCTCCATGTCTTCAGCCGTGACGCCGCCCAAAGAAGAGTATTAAATCCTCGTGGATTTATACTATGTTTAAAAAATAAAATAAAATAAAAAATATCACAAAATACAGAACCCATCAAAAGATTTGAAACATTACAATTGTTTAATGTTTTAGAAAGATGTCTCTTTTAGGCCATTTTACATGCAGTTTAGTGAATTAATAAAACTTACTTGATATGCTCACAATCTCTGACACGTTTTTCCATGCATCGTTTATTCTGATGTGTTTCTGTATGCACACGGAGGCACATCATATAGTACAGGGAAATGACTGACCTGAAATGGGTGTGTCAGTCAAAGGAGGAATGCAAAATGTGCAGTGTTTGGGGCTCCAGGAATGTGTTTGGGAACCCCTGCTTGAAACAATAGCGTAACAGCAGCAAAGCATTATTTTCCACACATAATGAAACGATGAATGAAAATGAAGTACCGCTGGGGGTGGAGCGTTAGCATTCGCTTTTAGCTATTAATTAGCTACGCTTTTTTGGCTAAAGGTTGTTGTTTTCTTACCCTCAGAATGGCCCATTCATTCCCCACACCACAGAAACTGGCCTTCAAATGTGTGCAGACATGCCTCAGTGAGAAAGCTGCCTCATTTGTGAGCAAAGACTCAAATACTGAAATAGCTGCTTACAACACATCATCAGTCTGTGCCCTCAAACTCCTGAATTTGAGGAGGGTGACTCTTATATTCTCAAACTGCACCTTGTCTAACAAACATGGGCAGGATCATCTGCTCTAGGTGTGCCGGAAGAGGCAGAAAGAGCTGCTGGAGCATCACCATCACCTTCTGCCACGTACAGGCGGGAGGTTAATAAAATAAAAGACCAAAGGAGTGGGTCAGCAGGAGGTGGCATACAGTGTCAACATGGGCTTTCTTAAAGGTCCCGTTTTTCGTGTTTTTTTTTAAAGCTTTGATTGTGTTTATAGTGTGCAATATAACATGTGTTCATGTTTTGCGTGTAAAAAAAACAGTATTTTTCACATAATTTACTTATCTGTATACCGCTGGATTCTTTGATGAATAGAAAGTGAATGAACAGTATTTATTTGCATTAATTTAGCAACATTTATTGAATATAAATATAGTAGTCAACATTTGAAGTGGATCAAAAACTTAAAGTTGTCCTTAAACCTTCCTCTTAGGACAACTAAGTTCTTAGGACAATTTTGATTAACTTTTTTGATCCACTTCAAATGTTGATTACTGTATTTTGTAACATTATGAATGTCTTAACTCAATTTTGATAAACTGATTCCATCCTTGATAAATAAATGTATTAATGTCTCTCTTTTTTAAAATCTTACCACAAATGTTTGAATTGCATCACAATTTTCACAAAAATCTGAAGCAGCACAACTGTTTCCAACATTGATAATAATCATAAATGTTTCATGAGCATCAAATCAGCATATCAGATTGATTTCTGAAGGATCATGTGACACTGAAGACTGGAGTAATGATGCTGAAAATTCAGCTTTCATCACAGGAATAAAGTACACTTTACTATATATTCACATAGAAAAGCATTATTTTCCAAACATAATGAACTGATGAATTTACACCAATTTATATCAGTAAAATTAATGTTTTTAGGGCACAAATACCATATAAAATTTTAACGGGTGTGATGTTTTTTTTCTCTATACACATGCATTGAAGCACATTCATTTTTACCAACTGATTAGGACTTGGGTAAAGTTGGTTTAATATTCGCACATTCGGACTTATGATAAATTCAAACTTTCCAATAAATGTGCAATCCGCGTTTGGTCCGCTTTTTAACGTTCGCTGGCGGACGTTCGCTGGACGTCCGCATTTGGTCCGCTTTGTAACGTTCGCTGACGGACGTTCGGAGGACATGACCAAGTCCTTGCCAGTTTGCGAAAGTCCTGACGTCCCTCATCTGGTATTTTACATAACAACACTTGTAAAAAAAAAAAAAAACAGCGTTGCCTTTTATCAACAGACCTGACACCTTGAAACTCAGACAAAGGGCAAATGAAACTAAACCTACTGGATTTAAAGGAGGTTGTGTTCCTTAAAAATCCCTTTAAACATGATAATGGATTTACAGAAACCATGATTGTTTTGTTGTGCAGGTTGATATTATGGTTTTACTTCAAGTAAAAATAGTTGAATTCGGGTCATTATACAGAAAAGTCCACTTTTGGTATGACAAAATGTCTTAAAATGTATTTATTTTTCTAACGTTTAAACTTAGACCACATTATTATATTACACTTGGACTTTATGAATACAAATGACAGCTTTATGATTTATTATTATTATTATTATTATTTTGTGCATTTAAAGACAGCATGTACCATTTTTTTGTCACTGGTGTTTCCATACTTCTCTGGCATTTTAAACATTTTTATGAAATGATATTTCTCATTTTTTTCAGCACATGCAGTCAGAGTTACAGAAAAAAAGATAATGAAAAAAATAAGGAGATTGTGTTTTTTTTTTTTTTTTAATCAGGTTAGTTAAAAGTGATTGAATTATGCTAATTTATTATGCATGTATTTGCTATAACAATGGAAATATTTGAAAAACAGTTATAAACAAGTAATGCAATCCTTTACATCTTAATTCTTGAGTTTAGCAGAATTCAATGAATGTAAAAGTATTATCATGTCACATATGACACATTTTATTTAATGAGACAGACAAAAAACAGTAACAACAGTGACACAATGAATCACCAGTGACAGATACGACCAAAGATAGCCTACTTATTCTTCAACTAATCAAGGAGAGGAGACTACATTTTTTACATTTTTTATACAATCAAAGACTTTTCATTGACACTTAGTGAAAGCAGTCAGTAAAAGATCATAAACAACATTTTAAAAATGTCTGTAAAATACGCTGTCCGTAAAGTCGCTGCTTCTCAGCTTCTCAGTTTAGCCAAATACCCTCAATTTAGCCATATCTGACCAAAGGAGGATTAACAATAGGAAAAAAAGTTAGAATCACACTATTTAGTGCTATTTTATGCAAAATAACTAATTAAATAGCTTTGAATAAATTTTTTTTTTTCTATAAACAACACCAGTGACAGTAACACCAGTGACATTTTTCATGAAAAATGCATTTTATGGCTGCTGCAAGGTATCAATCCACATGTTGTCAATCATGGTATATTCACTAAATTAAGTAGTTTAATCCATTTGTATTCTAGTTTTTTAAAATTCCCTAATAATAAAGTAGGTCACACCAGTGACTTCAACTAAAAGCTTCATATGAAATTATGATTTTCTAATTAAAATTTCTGATAACTGAAAAGAGATAGTGGACTTTCCATTCCATTTCCATTTCCATTCCTTTCTTCATGGATCTTCAGGAAATAGGAAGAAGGTAGTCAATTGATGTCAACAGTGTGATTTTTATTTCAAAATAAGAGGTTTTTGTTAAAGGTAACACCAGTGAAACAACACCAGGTTTTTTTTATATATATTTTTGTAATATTTATTCAGCATTTGTTTTTGTTTTTTTTATGTCATTTACATAATATATTTGACAGTTATGCATATTATTGTATTTAAACCCTGTTTCTGAGCTCAAAATAAAGCACTTTCCCACATGACTGTGGGGACGAGCACTTCTGTGCTGTTTGGAATTTTTATAATTAAAAAACAAATACTGCCACATTGATGCGCAAGAAGGTTTAATTGTTCAAATATTGTTTCATATTAAAATATTTAAAAAAATGTTTTCAATATAAAAAAAAGTGTTTTCAAGTGTAATATTTCTGTAAAGGGACAGAAAAGTGGACTTTTCTGTAGATTGACCCATTCATTGTAAAATGAAGCAGTAACTTCAACCTACTACTAACTAATTAAAGATGTCATCAGATCATGTGTGCTTTCAGCAGTTATCATTTTAAACATTAAAATCATGATGCCCCCCAATAGTAGGCTACTGAATATAAGATGTGGGATAATATAAGAATGGGACATAAAATAATGTTAATGACTTCAACTGATGAATGCAGGCAAACAAAAGATGAAGAATGGAAAAGCACTTTGCTGGCAAAGAAATTGGAAAATAACACAGGTAAGACAATTCCTATACCCATAAATACCTGTCAAACATGGTTTTATTAAAGAAAAGTTATTTAAAAAAAAAAAATACTTTAATTTTTACACATAAGAAAGGTATAGCATGTGGCAAAAAGTGTAATATAGCCACACTGTGCGATACAAGCAAGTGACGATCGAGTGACGTCATTCTTTAGGTTACGCGCATGTATCCATGGCAACGCTCGGCTGCGTCGACAGGTAACGGTCCTGCCGGTGATTTTCTCAGATGAGGCCTTGAGTTTTCTCTTTCGTCGGTCGAAAAGGTATTTTAAATTTTAGTTTAGCAGACATTAGCTACCATAACCACTGTTTATCTTGTAAAGTTTAAATTATATGACAAGATTACATTTACAAACGTTTGCTGAAGTTGTTGTCCGTCGCGGCTGACCGTTACGGCCTATCTTCAAATGTACGCTAATCTTGGTCTCACGAATCCAAATTGTCAGTAACAAATGTTTCTTAATAGACAAACGATACCTGAAACATTATTGAATGTGTTCATTTTGTCGTTTTAGGTTAGAAGCCATCGAAAAAACAGCCATCGGACTACCACAGCTGACGAGAGACGCGCGTGCACAACTGCATAACACACACACACGGAAAGAGCACAACAATTATGAAACTGCTAATTTATTATAAATAAATAAATAAATGTATTTTTCTCCTTACAACGTGTTTGTGTTCTTTTGTTAACCTAGAAGTAAAATAAAAAACAAGAGGACTTAATCGAAAGTCCCCTAAACGTCCCGAATGGCCGCTGAACGTCCTGTGAACGTCCCCGTGAACGTCCGGAGGACGTCTTTGCGGACGTCCCCGGGACAGCCAGAGGACCCTACACATGGACGTTCGGGGGACGTTCGCAGAGGCCATTCAGGGGACGTTCTGGGGACCTTTTTTTGTTAGCTGGGTAGTTAATTAATAATTTAATTATATTACATCATATTAGGTGTGTCTCGGTGAAATAAAACATTAAATTACTTTTACAGAACATATAGTGTGTTGCAACAAACATTATGTTGGTTTATGTTATGTCTTTATTATCTTATTCAAGAATAGAAAGGAAAATAGATAGGAAAAGATACATTGTTATTCATGGCTGTGTTTCTAATGTAATACACGTGCATTCATTTTACATTTCAAGCATGTTGTTAGTGCACTTAATGTAACAATATTATACAATAGTTTAATAGGCTTTAATTAGTCAAACACAATTATTACAGGTTATTAAGATTTTATTTACACAAAAGAACTGCAAACTGTTGTGCCTCTATCGTCAAAAATGTCCCCACTGTTGCTTGACCCTTGATATTATTTAACAATGTTTTTGATTTGCACTAGGGATGTGCAGATCGATATATATCGATACTGACGTTGAGTATCGAAAGTATCAATATTCAAATTAAAATACTAAGGTGTTTTTTTTTTTTTTTTTTTACCAGTGATTTTGTTTAATTAACAATACATTTAATGTGTACAATATGCATTGAATTGGACAGGTAACCTATGTTAGTGAATAATTGTGCAGTAGAAGTATTTTCCTGCTCATCTGAACACATGCAAATGCTGCAAGTCAGAACCAATCAATCACAGAGAGCGTTCACTACATTCAGACAGGACTGCATGCGTTTAGTGTCGTAAAAAAACACTGATGCTTTTGGGAAAAACCCAGCACAGAACAATGCTTATCCTAAGACTGAACAACATAATATGTTTAAGTTATTTCACAACAAGATGAAATAGTAGCCTACATAGTTTTTGCAATTACATTTATTTAAATTGAACATTAAAAGTTTGTATTGATGTTCTATTCTGTAACTACACTGTCAGAATACAAAGGTTGCATTCTGTTTGTAAAAAAAGAAAAAAGCAGTTCTTCTTCTTTTCTTGTTTAATGGCGATTAACTCCAAAGGAGCATTATCGCCACCTACTGTGTTGAATGGCAAATTAACCTTGGGTGATAAGTCTGAAGTTTAAAACTATTTCCTCTTCCTTCTTTCACAAATAGACCATTAACTATGTTTCCTTGTTGAACCCTACTCTATCATCCCACATACATCATCATTATATATCATATCTGCAATAGAGGTTTCATTGAGCTTCATCCGGCGCTGCGTGTTGTTCAGCTCCTCCGTCCACACTCCGCCCCCATGGCAGGTTCAACATTTCAAGTATATCATATTCTAAATCCCAAACCTGAATCATATATAAACGTAATTAGTGCTCTATATATCTGTCTATCCATTAAACCTTTTCCTAAAATATCCTCATTCTTCATTCTATCCTCTCTATTCTTCAGATGACTGAACAATACATCCCGGAAAATATTATACTTACTACAAATAAATAATACATGACATACATTTTCAGATACTCCACACACACATCACATAATCCATTTTCATGTTACCCCATTATTGCCAGTGTTGAGTTTAACCCTGTATGTCCCAATCTTAACCTAGACAGCAATAGTTCTTCTTTCCTATTTCTTCCCTGACAATGTATCCTCCCTACTGTCTGTGTGATACTATAACACCATCTCCCTGTGCTACTACTGTCCCATCTCATTTGCCACTGATTCATTAACTTTCTCTTTAAAATCGACTTTGCCTCCTTTTTCCCCATAGGTACTTTAACGTCCACCTCCCTCTTGTCTAGTGCTTTTTTTGCTAATTTATCCGCAACTTCATTACTGGTTACCCCAGTGTGCTGGTACCCAACAGAAATACACCACTACTCCAGCCTCTTTCAGTCTGTATAATGATAAATATACTTCCATTAATAAATCATCTCTGTCTGATCTTGCATGTACTATACCAATTAAAGCTGAAAAAGAATCTGAACATATTACCACTTTATTTGGTCTGACTTGTTCGACCCACTGTAGTCCAATTATTATAGCTGTTAACAGACATCTCATCAGTCAACCTCAAACTAATCCGTTTTTTAAATTGTGGAATATATACACCTAATCCAACCTTCTGACTGATAGGTTCCTTAGAACCATCTGTAAATATTTGTAATACTGAATAAAATGTGTTATTTAAAAAAGCATTAACCTCATTTCCAATGTACTCTTCTTTGGGCTTGTCTAGTAAACTCAAATCTACAAGCGGTTCAGGGACTTTCCATGGTGGAGTATCAGCAAGTGGTATACTGGGACAGAAGATCTTATTGTCCATGCAACATTCTTTAGCCCATACTCTGCTCTTCCATCCAAAACTGTGTCCTCCATCATATGAGTATTCCCAGCATTCCTCCAATACTTTGCGGGTAAGGTGATTATTTGCTGATTGCTGAAGATTTACCCAGTATGTGATCAGTATGTATCAGTTTTTCCCTTCTAATATCTAGAGGCATCTCTCCCATTTCTACTCCAATTGCATCAACAGGGGATGTTTTAACTGCTCCACAACATATTCTTAGTGCTTTGGATTGAATTATATCTAATTTTTTCAGTAAAGACTTGGATGCCGAACCATATACAATACATCCATAGTCAAAGCAAGAACGAATCAGTGCTTGATACATGCACAACAATGCACTACGACTAGCTCCCCAATTGTGACTAGCAACCATACGCATGCAATTTAAGATCTTTTTACACTTTGACTCAATTTTACTGATATGACTTTCCATGTTAATTTTCCATCAAACCATAATCCAAGATATTTAAAAACAGGTACTCTTTCCAATATTTGATCATACAACTTCAGTTCCAAATGTTCATTCCTCTTGTTTTTAGTGAATAACATATATTGTGTTTTTGAGACTGAAAACTTTAGACCCCAATCCAATGACCATTCTTCTACTTCTTTAATTGACTCCTGAATGCCTTTAACCACATTTTTAATATTACGGCCTCTCTTCCATAATGCTCCGTCATCTGCATAAAGAGCCAATCCTATTCCTGGTTTATTAACTTTATCAAAAACATCATTGATCATTAAATGAAACAATAATGGGCTAATTGCACTACCCTGTGGAGTTCCATTTAGAATGTTATAAGGAGCTGATAATTCTTCCCCAATTTTCACCTGAAAAGTGCGTTTAAATAAAAAATCTAAAACCCAATTATAAAGTTTGCCACCTATTCCAATTTTATTCAGTTTAATTAGCAAACCGTCCCTCCACAAAGTGTCATAAGCCTTTTCCATATCAAAGAAGACTGCAATCATGTACTCTTTCATTACAAAAGCTTTTTTAGCTTCATTTTCAAACAATACTAAAGCATCTGTTGTAGACCTACTTTTCCTAAAACCACTGTGAAATGTTGATAACAATTCCCTTTTCTCCAAAATAAAAGCAGTTCTTGTTAGCAGGTCCTCAACTCAAGCATAAGCTTTACACTTCACCACAACGGTAATCTCCAAAAAACACTAACATAACAAAAACTTTAACATAATAGAACATTAAACAGTAAGAAGTCTCTCCATATTTTCATCTTTCTAAAAAAAATGCATAAAATAACACTTTTTCAACATTTAGTCTCCCAATTCAGCCCGGTGCAAAGCATGATGGGAAGTGAAGTCCTGTTTGTTTGATTGGTTACTTGACTGAAACATGTTATTTCAAAATGAAAACATCAAGTGAGTTATAGTAACATTTCAAGTCAATTTAACATGAAGAAATCACATTTGAACCAGAAACAATGCTGTTAAATCAAAATAAATTTTTTAAATAATAAATATATTATATATACACACACACAGTGTATATCAAGATCTTTATATATCCAAGTAATACACGTGTCTTCTTTGAAACACAGTGTTAATCTGAAGTTAAACCTCCTCCTGGTAGGTTTCTGCAGGTTTCTGTTAATCTGATTTAAAGGGCCATTTTATTCTAGGACTAGGCTTAATCTCTGTCCGGGAAACAGCCCCTTAATAGGCTTTTTAAAAGTGCCTTAGAAAAAAAACATTACTTGTGTTCATCTTGAGACAAAACAATGACACTGACATATTTCTACATTTATCAGAGCACATTAAAGTTATTCAGTTAAAACAGCTCAGTTCAGAAGCAGTTCATCCTCCGTGAGGTCGACTGTGGAGGACTGGAACTTCATCACTGTCAGAGTAACTCCAGAGGATCAGAGGAGCAGGACAAAGAGAAATTAATTCTGGGTTATTTTATGTTGTCACAATGACAGTTAAAATCTGAATCTATTTGATATTCAATGGAAACTTTTCTAGCTGGACAGTGTACTGAATCACAGATTGATGTTCAGAATGGCTTTTTATCATTAAATCCAACATTACCCTTGACAAGTCATGCATTATTTGAAAGACCAAAGACTCAAGTTTTAATGTTTGCAAAAGTAATTGTTTGATTTGTTTCATAAATCAATATACAGTCACAATGGAGCATGGCTGTCTCACCTGGTGGCCTTTTTTGGTGTAACACCTAATCAATGTCACTCGTATTTAAATCTTAATTTTACATTAAACTCACATTTTGAACTTGTTTTGAACAATGAACAATGTTATTATTATCATTAAAGTTTTTTTAATTGGTAGAACTTACATTATGATAAGTTGTTCTTCAAATTTTATTATGCACTTTGTTTATATTTAGTATAACTATGAAATTATTGTTGATATGACAGGCATATAGGGGTCCTCTGTAAGGGAGACTGGCATTTTCAGCTCTTTTTCTAACATTATCTGCCCCACGTTGGCACTTATACGCAGATTAAGTTTCATCATACTAGCATGTGTGGAAGTATTTAAAACAAGTGTTACAACTGGCCCTGTGTTAGGTTGTGCCCCACCCTCCCCTATTTTAATTACATGTATTTAATTACTTTTGAGTATTTTGTCATTTGTATTTTCCTTAACAAAAATAAATGAAATGTAATTTGTAATTAAATACTTAAAATACTTTTTAAAAACATGATTACTGTGTTGTGTTGAAAGGTAGCATAAATATGTTAAGACTGGTTTTTAATTTCTTTATCTTTACAGGTGCTCTGGATGAGGTCTACCACCCCCTACTCTCTTCAGCCGATACTGTTCGTCGGACGACCAAATACGTTTCTACACCAAATTTCCATCCGAGAGTGTTTTTACTATTTTTTGGGAGTCGATTGCACCATCTGCACTTAGACTGGTGTATTGGACCAAAGCACAGAGGGCAGGTGAGGAAGGCTGCGAAGATCCCAGCCCACCACGCATCATGCCATTAATAGATGAGTTCTTGATGTACTCCATGCGGGTTGCTGTTGGCATGAAGGAGCAGCTCATTGCTGACATGTTTAATGTGAGCATTGCCAGGGTTAGCAGGGTTACCATCACCTGGGCCAATTATCTTTTTATGATGCTGAGCTCACTTCCCATTTGGATAAGCAGGGAAAAGGTTAAGTCCACTATGCCCCTTAAATTCCAGAGGTACTGTCCCAATGTCAGAGTGATACTGGACTGCACAGAAATTGCCCTGGAGACAGCCTCATCCCTGACCTTACAGTCAGAAACATTTTCAAGTTACAAAAACAGGACGACATTGAAAGGGCTAATTGGAGTTGCTCCCAATGGTTTGGTGACATTCATCTCACCCCTGTACACTGGGTGCATCTCAGATAAGGAGATCACCAGGATCACTGGAGTCCTTCCCTTGCTGGAGCCAGGAGACGATGTCATGGCGGACAAAGGGTTCCTCATTCAAGACCTCCTTGCTGACGTTGAATCTAAGCTCATCATTCCACCTTTTAAGCGTTCAGCTCAATTCAGCAAGGAGGAAATGGAACAAACCCAAGCCATTGCCCACCTCAGAATTGTAGTAGAAAGAGTGATCGGTAGGATAAAGTCCTTTCACATCTGGGACTCTCCCGTGCCGCTCACACTGATTGGCAGTGTGAATCAGATCTGGCTTAACTGCTGTGTTTTGGCAAATTATCAAGGACCTTTTTGTTTTGAAGAGTGAATTAATGTTTTGTATGTAAATAATGTATAATGTGTAAATAGTATGTAAATAATTTAGTGTTCCCACATATTCTTAAAAATCTAATTAAATAATTGTTATATTCTTAATATTGATTTCACTAAAAAATTTGATGAACAAATAAAACAATTTTGGTCAAAATTGTGCATCATTTAATTTTTTGGTATGCGTAACATCAACTGATTAATAACAACTCAAATAACATCAAACATTTACAATAAAAAATAACATTACAGATTATCAACAGTAAGACAGAAGGCTAAACTGATTGGTAAAGACAAGATTAGTGTAATTCAAGGTATGCATTCATGTATGTGCCATAATAATATATATCCAATTTCTCTTTCATTTCCGCTATGAATGATTCATCACGCCAAATTCTTTCCACAGTTAAAGTTGATAGGGTATCGGTAACAAAGTCACACCATGTCAGTCCTGTGATTGCCAGTTGGCCCTGAACCTGCCAGTAGTACTTATGTGAACGCCTCAGACTGGCGTGGCCTTCCTGCACCTTGAGGTGAGCAACCTGAGATGGATCAGTTTTTGTGCTGCTCTTCACCTCAACCAGGCCAAAAGGAGGCGACTCTGAAGGGTCATACACCCGACCGTCTGGACTGGCCCCGAGATGTGGTGCGTCAGGGTGAATGACGAACCCGGCTGGTAACACATTAACTCGCAACAGTTCAGCATAGTTTGCCAGCACTTCAGGCTCCACTAGTAGACCACGCTTCATTGCAGCTGTTTGCTTTGTGGAGCCTCTGATCATCTGAATAGCTGCAGACTCCAGCTCTGCACGACACGCCCTACTACAACAAGCATCCCAAAAACGACTAGCAGTCAGCCTTGGTTGCCGTAGCTGTGTCCATGCAGGACATTTGGATTGCTGCTGAGTTTATTTTGCTATCTCGCAGGACAGCTGCGGTGACACTTCAAGAGACTGGAGATGCATTAACTGATGCAAGGTCGGGACGAAATGCAACCTGGGAAAAGTGTGCCGCATCACAGGTAGGGATGGAAATTCTGGAGCCATGTGGTGTAGGAGGAGGTCACTGGACTTCTTGGGTGGACAGTGATAGGACATGGGGGATCCACGAGGGACAGACCCAAATTTAGATGGCGTCAGCTCCATCTCAGAAACCCCATCCAATACAACAGCCATGAGAGGTTGGGGCTGCACCTGGCTTAATTTGCTTCCAGATGCCATCATATATGGATCTGGCAGTGGTCCTAGACAAGAGAAACACAAGATTATTGGTCACACAAAAGAAAAGTTAGACATGAGTGCATAACTACATTTAAATTTTATTCATTATATCTGCGGTAACCATAATTTGGTTAGTCATAACATTAAAAAAAAACTTAACTTGCTCTCACAAAGCAACAAAAAGTTAAATTAATCACCTGTATAGGCCTTGTACAGTGTGGACCTCAGACCGTCCTTGCCAACTGTTTTGGGCTTTTGCACCACCAGCTCACTAACCGGTTCAGGATGGATTCCCTTAAAAGTAAAAGACAAAAAGCAATTACAGTCTGTAGTCACTACTGGGGGTGTTTTTATAATAATTTACAGTTGTTATAGATACACATCGGTTCTTAAATCATAATGACATGTTTATCACAAACCCACCTGTGTTCTTGGTCTGTGCCATCTTTGCAAGCCACTTGTGCAGGCCAGGGGGGGGTGGAACAGCCTGCAGACCCAGCTGTGAATAATGTGCGGTCTGGTACAGGATGGCAACTATGTGATTGCAGAATCCTTTACCAGCCGCACAACTGCAGGAGAAAGCTTTCAGGTTGGCACTTTCTGCATCCAGTGATATCTAGACACAATAGATTAAATAGGTTACAATTAAGTCATACTTATGTTGCTACATCAATGTCCATAATAACATGAAACTATAACTTTCAGTAGGGTGACCAGATTTGAGTTGGTAAAAAAGAGGAGTGAAGTGAGTTTGTGAGATATTTCATCGAGAGTAATGGGTGTGCAGAGCTGCGTACATAATGCAAATATGATTACATTTCATGTATGTTCAATGTTATTTTATTATATAGGTATCAAAAAAGCGGACATGTCCGGGAAAAAGAGGACGTCTGGTCACCCTACTTTCAGTAAAATAATAGTAAGTGAAGAAAGTGCCGCAACCGCAGCAAGAAGAGTGAACACGAAAGAACGGGTAACTTTTGCCAACCGGCATTCTGTCTATATTCAAACCTCCAGTTTGTGAGGCTCCTCGCTCTTTCTCATTGACCTGAAGCATCTACCTCTCACTACTACCTGTCCCTGGAGTATATTTGATACTATAACCGCATGCAACATAAAACATTACGTGATATCTCACAGAGAAATACACAACTTTACAAGACAATGTCAGTAACATTTCACATTTACCTAGTACAGCTTCACCAAATTACTGGTTGTTATGTTAATCTCATGCCTTCTCACTTAAACATACACACAACATATTCAGTGCGATGTGTTATACCTTATATTACAAATTCACAACACCTACGATTTACAGTTAACGTAAACAAAGTTATAACCGGTGATACGGCTATGGCTAAAGCTTACCTTGGTAACTGTGGATAAACTCTTCGTGGAAGAATTTATATCCCTTGTCCAATTTGTTCCCTTTAGTAGACGAATGCATCTCCACACTCTTCACCACATCGGCGCTGGTGAACTTCGGAAGACAACTCAGGCTCGTCGAAAACACTCTAGCTGCCATTTCTCTGCCAACAAAGCTCACACCAGAACTGGTTTTCTTTCCGGTTTTTGCGTAAATGGTCTATACTGACAACAATAGAAGCACTTGGGAGAGAACTGTCAGGAGACTTATTTCTTAGCACAGAAGAGTACAAGAGGATTACCAAATCATTGTTTTAAGTGTGAAAATATAGTAAAAGTAACACAGAAATTCAAAATCAATAAACCTGTGACAAGGCCCCTGAAACAATCAATTATTTGTAAGCTTTCATTAAGTGATGAGTGATTTTTTTGCTAGACAAAGAGCAGGAGAAATACCAAGTGAGCAGGGGCGTTTCCTCCGAGTAGGCAAGGGAGGCAGTGCCTCCTCAAAAAAAAAATAGAATGAGAAAATAATCCATATTACATATAAAACAACACAAATATTACAAATTATGACATTAAAAAGAGCGCATGTCACGCGTATCTTAAGGAACACTGCCCAACAGCGACACCCGCAGGTAAAGTTACACAGAGGAGTCATGCTTTACAGTCTATGGAGTCATGCCTCCCTTTCCTCTCATAGGAAACCATATAAAATCATCAGACCCCCGGCGTGCGGTGGGTTTTGTGGGGGGTAATTGAGAATGAATGGAGGAAAAGTCACGTGAGAGGAAGCAATGTCTCCATCGCGCTATGATTGGATGTAATTGGTTATGATTGGATATGATTGGTTTGTGCGGTAAATCCCGCCTCTCGTTGACGTGCGCGTTCCGCACGTAGGTTTGACTGAACAAATGATGGCGTCAATCGGAAGACTAACTGAAAAGTAAGTAAACAGATCACCCAGTTAGATATCACTGCTTTATTATGTCATGTCAAAATCAAACTTGAAATACTCGGAGGAAATGCCCCTGCTCACTTGGTATTTCTCCTGCTCTTTGTCTAGCAAAAAAATCACTCATCACTTAATGAAAGCTTACAAATAATTGATTGAAAGCATGATGACTGCGGGGGTTTTTACTGCAATCAGTTTGGTGAAATTAAAAATACAATTCGTGTCTGTGACAGACGGTGTTAACGGAGCATGACTGATGATCCAAAATATCCTAGGTTGACAATTAAAAAGAAAAACCGCAACACACAAATAAAATATATTGTTTAAATTATTATTGCCTTTAGTTATTATTTTGGAATAAATGTAGAAATGCTTAAAACACTAACTTGATGAGATTGACTTGGTTTTGATAAATAGAACATTACATTGTTAGTGTAAAATTACGAAATAGAATTGTATTTGGTTTCTTTTTTTCTTTTTTGATGTACTGTAAAGTAATGTTCATTTAACAAGGAAGATGTGTCAACTGAGTAATGCACATGAATTTACATTGATTTATATATATATATATATATATATATATATATATAAAAAAATGTGCCTCCTCATTTCAGAACACCACTGCACGCCACTGCAAGTGAGTGTTTCAGAGCCAGCAAAAGCTATGAAAAGAGTGACTGAGTAAGATGCAGCGACATGTATGGATGCTGTCCACACTGGAACTACCCACTGTAGTCAAAGCACAATAAAGTCAGCTAGCCTTTTCTAAGGCCCATATTTAATCTATACTCTGGTCTATATATATATATATATATATATATATATATATATATATATATATATATATATATATATATATATTGTTGATATGAGCCACACTCTGCTTCATTAGGAAATGCAACTTTTCTAGGCTACTTGAACCTCTTCTGCTTATAAAGAATAATAATGACAACACAGCTGAAACTTAAAACATTTATTGAAATAAGTGATTTATAAAGAACAATAATAACAACACAACTTTGATTTGAAGATAAACAGAAGTTAGCTGTTTATGAGGTACAGCTATCATAAAGAGATACCTTGGAGGAAGAAACATGTTCAATGACATGTTTGTGTGTAAACAAGTGAAAAGAAGTAGGCTGTTCATGAAGTACGACTGTTATGATAACTTGTATATATAGATATATAGATAACTTGTTTATGGGTAAACAGTGAAACAAAATGTTTGATAGCTGTTTATGTGAACAAAAAAGATTGATATCTGTTCATATAAACAGAAAGGTTGATAACTGTTCATGTAAACAGAAAGATTGATATCTGTTCATGTAAACAGAAAGATTGATATCTGTTCATGTAAACAGAAAGATTGATATCTGTTCATGTAAACAAAAAGGTTGATAACTGTTCATGTAAACAGAAAGATTGATATCTGTTCATGTAAACAGAAAGATTGATATCTGTTCATGTAAACAGAAAGATTGATATCTGTTCATGTAAACAGAAAGGTTGATATCTGTTCATGTAAACAGAAAGATGTGATCACATCAAAAGAATGTAGAAAGAAAAAGAGCCCAATAGCATATATATTAACCACTGAAGAATGACAGACAACTGGTATTGTAATGCCTTTATTATAGTATATATTAATTACTTACTAAAGAATGACAGACAACTGGTATTGTAATGCCTTTATTAAAGCATGTATTAATCACTTATAAAAGAATACAAAACAACTGGAAATGCATTTGTTAGTAAAATGTTAGTAGATTAGAAAGGAAATAACATGTATTAGAAAGAAAGGCAGTCTTACCGTTGAAGGATGTCTTGATCAGAAGCACAGGACGCAGCAGAGGAATAGAGTCCAGAACAAAGAGACAGGCCTCTATATATAGACTCAGATGAGGGGAATTCCCAAAAAGATGACATCAAGTGGTCAGATAGTCTATAAAAGGCTGGACCATGAAGAGAGCAGGAGGGGCTGCTTCACACCTGAGGCTGTACCTCCGACACCAGAACCAGCTGATGATGCCTCCATCGCTGATATTGCCTTGACTGAAGAACTTTTCAGTACTTATACTTTATTTAATTACTTGTATAGAATGTTAGTAGAATATATGTAATGTTAGTAATATTAATGTAATAAATAAATGAACTTATAACTTTATAACTAAACTCGGCCTCAAGTGGCATTGATTTAAGTCGTTGAGCCTGAACAGACCACGGAGAAGTCTTCTGTCTGATTGTAAGTATTTTTAAAATGCTTATAATTTAAGTCAGATTTGACTTTCTTACCTAACCTGAGAATAATAAAAATAAGGTAAAGGTGCTTAGAGACGCATCACAAAACAAATAAATATTATATATATATATATATATATATATATATAAAATTCAGGTTGGTACACTTTTTGCTATTGAAATGACTGGGAAAAAGTGTCCCAATCAACCTGAATTATATATATATATGTATGTATGTGTGTGTGTGTGTGTGTGTGTGTGTGTGTGTGTAAAACCTACAGGTTTTCCTTTCTTACTGGCTAAATGTTTTGTGCCCAATATTTATTTATATTGTTTTAAAATATATGAATACATTTCTCTCTGGTTTTGTTTGGAAGTAGTACTCTTTATGGTTATTAGAAGAGCAGGAATTAAAATCACAAAATTAAAAATTAAAATTTATTGGTAAGATGAATCTAAACTCAGTAATTGTCCCAAAGTATATTGATTTACCGCTTTACAATAGTCCATTTACAGTTACTATCATAAAAAAAATTACTTGTAGGTTTAAACTTGTACATAAGGCACATTTAATGTCCAACATCAAATATTTTAGCAAAATGTCTATTTTAGAATTATTGCTTCTATTGCATGTCTGTCCGTCTGTTTAGCGCACATGCGCACAGCACAGCGCTCGTTCACTGTGAAGTTTAGCCGCAAAATGGAAATATTTGCATTACTTTCTAACATTTACAGATGGAGAATAAACTTGTGAAAAGTAAGTTATGCACTGAGGAAAACACCATGTCTCAAACGCATAAAATAGCACAAAATGTATGCCCTTTCCTATGGTGGATCGATTTGATCCATGATCGACCTCTAGGGCTGCTTAAAAAAAGCGTGCACGCAAAATTATCTTGAACCTGGATCAAATTAGCGGGACTGCATGAACTTCAATTACCTTTTATGAAACCGTTTTAGCCCAAACTCATTAATTCAAGTCAGGTTTTGGAGTTTAATCCTCGCTTTTCTTAGCATCTTTTATGAAACAGCCCTCTGGGCGCACTGTAAACGGCGTTTGACTTAGTATTTGCACGTTTAACTTGTAAACACCGACTCGGTACTTCCGCCTACGTCAAGCGTGATCTTTTCAACGTAATTGCATATTACGTGACGTCATGAACGCGCATCGCGGAACAGAGCAAGGCAAGCATTTATGCTTATAAAACGCAAACTTTACTTTAAGAGCCCAATTAGAGGAACACTGATCACCACAATGGTGACATTGATGTTTGTTCCTGCTTCAGAGTTACTTTAACACTCTAGTGTGGACACATATGAACACTGAGCAGTGTTAAGCCCGGTTTCACAGACAGACCTCAGATTAAACCAGGATTAGGCTATGCTATAGTTCAGTTAAGATGTTTTAACATTGAGGTCATAGTTTGGGGTGAACAAAAAATAAAAAACTCTGAATGTAGCGCAACATTACCATTAACTATGACGTCAGTATTGTCATTTCCCTGGTCCTGTAATGAACTGGGCTCTGTCACAAGAGTCCAGGAAGAGACAATAGGGGAAAATGGAGGTGTAGGAACTACAGTATTGGAAGTGCAATGATTTGGGAGGAGAAACTTGTTGGTTAGGAAGAGGTGGGAGGGTTTGATGGCACACCTTCCCTGGAAACTGATCACAACATCTAACTTTTATAGATTGATTTTCTTACCATGGTTGGCTGTGCGGCATTTGGATGCACCAATCGAAAGTAACCTCATAAGCAACTCTGCAGGCACATTTTGAGGGAGAGCAATTCTCAAGGACAAACAAAGGCCATCTGATATTGAAAACTGCCGCTGTTCCAACCATATTTGTGCATCGCCCTGAGTCCAAGAGGCGGAAGGGTCCTGCTGTGAGAACTACCACAGAACCTCCAGTTCATGCAGTGGCCACATGTATTGTCCTAAAATGAACTTCGGTATGAATAATGTGAAGTCAAACTTTAAATAATATTTCTTACTACAATGACTAGCCTATACACTCTCCATATAACACTAACAATGCCATATCATAATTTCAGTCGTTGAGGGGGGAAGTGAGGAAAGTGAGAGAAGGGAAAGTGAAGGAAGAGAGGATAAGGAAGGAGAACACTGTGAGCAAATTGAGAGGGACATACCAGGAGCCAGTGAGCCAGGAGCCACTGTGCAGGGGTCAAGTGAACCAGGAGTCAGTGTGAAAGACTTGAGGGAGGAGTTGGAAAGACAAAGAGATAAGACAAGGAGGGCAGAGGGAGCTCTAAAACGACAGAAAAAAAATTAATTCTGTCCTACAGAAAAAATATGTAGTGATGGAAAAGAAATTTGCTACAATTTTTTCTAAAGATCAGATAAAAGTGATCTGTATGAAGAGTAAGAGGGGCATGAGATGGGGAACACTACAGTCAAAAAGGCCATAAAACTACATTTTGCACACCGGCTCAAAAGGCTACAGACTGCTTCAAGACATGGAGATTCCTCTCCCTGATATCAGAACACTGAAAAGAAGACTGCAGCATGTAAAGATTGAGCCAGCAGTGTTAGAGGATGTATTTGACATGCTAAAGCTGAAGGTTGACAGCCTGTCAGAGATGGAGAGGGAGTGTGCGCTGACACTTGATGAAATGGCAATTACATTGATTGTAGAGCTGCACTTGGGAAGTGGGAAGCTTTATGGAGACGTGACATTACCTGGCCACAAAGGAATGGCAACGCATGCGTGTGTTTTTATGTTGGCAGGAACAACAACAAGATGGAAGCAAGTAGTGGCTTACCACTACAGTGGTAACTCCACTAATGGGGCAACCTATAAGCGTATCATCCTCAACATTATTGACAAGGCAGCTTCCATAGGGCTTCACGTGGTTAACATCACCACTGACATGGGCAGCCCTAATCGGGCAATGTGGAAGGCATTTGGCATGGATCACAACAAAACATCTGTCCCACATCCTGCAAGACCAGACAGGAGGCTATAATTTATGCCAGACGTTCCACATCTTGTTAAGAACTTAAAGAGTGCCCTGGTTTGTGGGCAGACATTCACAATTCCTCTGGATACGGTAGAGAAGGAGAAACTCTTCTTCAATTAAGTTTCCGTTGGATTTTCAAGAGGGGATGACATTGAAAATTGCTCCAAATCAATCAAGTAAAACCCTTCAACCCAGTCATTTTGAGAAGATGAAGGTGGGCCCTGCAATGAATATCTTTAGCAAGGCAACCAGTGCAGGCCTGAAATACATGGTGGAGCAGGAACAAAGACCACCCTCTTACCAGACAATAGCATGGTTTCTGGAGCAGGTGGACCACTGGTTTGACATCATGTCCTCTCGCCACCCAGTAATGGCACCCAGCACACACAAAATCGAGGAGTACCAAAAGGCCACCAAATTCCTTCAGGACACCATCCAACTCTTCTGTGGGCTGAAGATTGGACGAACGGGTAGCTGGAAGCCTGTGCAAACAGGAATTGTGATGGCAACATCTTACAGGCTACATTGTACATACAGTCCTGAAGGAAAGCACAGTGTTTTACTGAAGCTGAAAGAGTTCAAGCCAGGTGTACTTTGTCGACCGTCACAAGAAGCCTTCAATTTAGTCCAGCAAATCAAGGAGCTGTTCTGAACTAGGACCAGTGGCTCCTTTGTGGATCCAAATGCCATGGATATGCTGGAGAGAGAGGGTAGGCTCTTGGACAGCAGGCTTCCTTCATGCCATGATCTGCAAAAAAACAAAAAAAAAAACAGATACATCAGGCTGAGGTTAAGAATTGCAGCAAAGCAGATCTGTGCTAATAGAAAAAAAGCTATCTGATGATGGTCATCATGGGAGCAAAAGCCAGATAAAAAGGGCAAAAAAGGAACCAGCAAAGCCAAGAAACATCCAAGCCTACAACAAGCAGGTCCCCACCAAACACCTTGCTTGTTGCCATGGAGGAGTTTGATCTGACCTTTGTACCTACAAATGTCCCACATGTCTTCAGCATCAATACGTATGGAGGGTCTGTTTTGCCTGTTTTCTGGTTTCTTGTCTTATGTTTATACAAGTTTCATTGATTGTATGTGTTATTCATATATTAGTCCAACATATCTGCTTAAGGAAATTTTGAGAAAGATGTGACTTGTTCGTGGTAACTCTGGCACTTGACAATGATTTTGTGACTAATTATAGACAATATTATATTCTATCTTACACTTCCAGCCTCACTATCACCCCACCAGCTTTAGCACTCCACTGTTCAAATTCAAACCAGCTTCATCATCACTCCATTGCTTACATGAATCACAAGCTCTCCCAGCCTGGCCACTGCTCCACTCCCCACTGATAATCCATCCTGTTGAAAACAAACAAAACAACACACATATACAGTGATTGTGTATGGCTTTGCAAATTAAATCCCACCTGTTCGACAGCTGGAACTTACTTAACTTACTGAGAGTTACTTTATCTAGGTATAAGTCTTGGTTTAGACTTCTTTTTCACCTCCTAAAAGAAAGAGAATAAAGTGAAATATTGTAAAATTACATGTCATCCAAAAATACTTAATATTTACAAAGATGTATTCTGGTTTCATGTGTATACGTTCCATTACACACACGGGACTGTTAGATTAAAGTTTAATGTGTCAATAAAGCAGTAGTGTACATGTGCTTCTTTCATCAATATTTTTAAGAGCCATGAACATGAGTTATACAGCTGAAATTCTTCACTGTATTCTAAATAACTATTAAAATCATGACTTCAGTTTTTTGGTCAAAAATATAAGTATAGTAATCTTTCTTTTTGCAACTAAACTTTTTATTTGCTGGCATCATCCACATTTATGCTACATATCCTGTCACTCATCACAATGCAATGTCTAACAAACAGTCTGTGTAACTTCAATGACTAAATTAACCAAAGAACAACCTTGCTAGATACAAGCTAGCCATGTTATCTAGTTGAGCTAGCAAAAAAAAAAAAAATAAATAAAAAAGTTAAGCTAGCTAAAGTTAATTGTAATCAGATGTACTAATACGGTCGCAAACAAGTGTTAATCACTAACAACAAATCTAATAACCAACGATAAACGTTGTATGCCAACGAACTTGAAGAAAATTTTAGGTAAATGTAGCCCAACATCAGATTATGGTAGCTAATATTAGTTAAGTGTTTGTCACTTAAGCTAGCAGCAATTAAGAGTCTACCTACCTCCAATAAACATTAACTAAAGCTGGCTATAAAAAATTCAACTATTATCTAGATTCGTGAGAGGTCGGTAAATGCGTTCAAATGTCGAAAATACAGTACTTTCATCAACTTACCAGCGAGCGTACTTCAGAAACATTGAAAATGTGTGGAGTTCAGTGCTGGAACTATCAGTGTTTGGAACTATTGGCTGCTCCACGACAAGCGTTACTTCCACATTCCAAAGTTCCTATGGCAGTCTATGGGAGTGTCGCAACTGTTTTTCAACGGCTCTGGTAGAACCTAGGTAGGATATCTAAGTCCACTAAAGGAGGGAGAGCGTTTTTAAATTTGGCTCCTAAACTGCAATAGCTTTCCAAATAATGTCTTCCAAATAATCGGGGCTCAGACACACTCTCCCAGTTTAAGTCTAAATTAAAGACATCTCTTTATCCAAGCATTCACGTAATGCATCTCATACTAATGCATCTCATACTCCAACTCTGAATCAACATACAAAACTGCTAAATTATCTATGTATTGTAATCATTATGATCACAAGTTGTAATAATTCTATTCTTTTCCTGCCATTGACAGAATTGTCTGGCTTTCCGTATTGTAAGTGTTATATGGTAGGGGCCGTTATCACACATCTTCTGAAAGAGTACAGAATCTCCAGAGCAAAACACAGGCAAAAAAGAAGCAGAAACAAGCGATAAAAGCATTGCTTATGCACGTTTTTCTCAGCTATTTGTTCAAAACGTAAGGAAATAGTTCATGAGCTCATTCGTTCATGCGACTCCACTTGAAAGGCACATAAACATAGAAGGAAAGTGGAATGAGGAAGCTGCTTTACAGACACGCCTGTTTTCCACACGTCACTCAAACACAGAAGCAGGAAACCATTTCAACTTGTGTAGTTGAGCTGCTGTGTGTTTGTGTCGCTCTCTGTATTCATGCAATAAAATGGCAGAAGCCAGAGTTTCTCAGGATGAGTTCATGTGTTCAGTGTGTCTGGATCTTCTGAAGGATCCAGTGACTATCCAGTGTGGACACAGTTACTGTAAGAGCTGTATTACAGGCTGCTGGGATCAGGAGGATCAGAAGAGAGTCTACAGCTGCCCTCAGTGCAGACAGACCTTCAGTCCAAGACCTGCTTTAGCTAAAAACACCATTCTGGCTGAACTGGTGGAGAAACTGAAGAAGACTAAACTTCCTGCTGACTGTTACGCTGGAGCTGGAGATGTGCAGTGTGACGTCTGTACTGGAAGAAAACACAAAGCTGTCAAGTCCTGTCTGGTGTGTCAGGAGTCTTTCTGTCAAACTCATTTTGACCGTCATGAGGAATATCACTCTCGTAAGCCACACAAAGTGATCGATGCCACTGGACGACTGCAGGACATGATCTGCCATAAACATGATAAAGAGCTAGAAATGTACTGTATCACTGATCAACAATGCATCTGTGTGCGGTGTAAGGAGTATGAACATAAAAACCACAACACTGTATCAACTGCAGCACAGAGGACAGAGAAACAGGTATGAACTGAGAGGGATTGTTCACATAGAAATGAAAGTGCTGTCTTTACTTACTCACCGTCATGCCATTAAAAACCGGTTTGACTTACTTTGTTCTGCAGAATGTAAAAGGTGATATTTTGAAGAATGCCTCTTCTATTTTAGTCTATACATTGAAAGTCAATGGATACAAAAGTTTCAAGAAAAAGCATAAAAGTAATCTAAACAACTCCAGTGGTTAAAAAATAAGTGTGCTTTAGTGTACTGATGTGCACTTATAGTGTACTTCAAATAAAACGTATATTTTAAAAAACACTTTGAGAAAATAAAAGACAAATTAAGTGTACTGAAAGAGAGTAACTTTCATGACTGTTTCATAAGTACACTTTATAAAGTACACTCTGTCACAATGTCAACTTAAAAGTTTGTCACACATTAATGTTTCAGATCATCAAACAAATTTAAATATAAATCAAAGATAACACAAGTAAACACAACATGCAGTTTTTAAATGAAGGGTTTTATTATGAAGGGAAAACAAAATCCAAACCCACATGGCCCTGTGTGAAAAAGTGCTTGCCCCCTAAACCTAATAACTGGTTGGGCCACCCTTAGCAGCAACAACTGCAATCAAGCGTTTGCGATAACTTGCAATGAGTCTGTTACAGTGCTATGGAGGAATTTTGGCCCACTCATCTTTGCAGTATTGTTGTAATTCAGCCACATTGGAGGGTTTTCAAACATGAACCGCCTTTTTAAGGTCATGCCACAGCATCTCAATAGGATTGAGGTCAGGACTTTGACTAGGCCACTCCAAAGTCTTCATTTTGTTTTTCTTCAGTCATTCAGAGGAGGACTTGCTGATGTGTTTTGGATCATTTTCCTGCTGCACAACCCAAGTTTACTTCAGCTTGAGGTCACAAACAGATGGCCGGACATTGTCCTTCAGGATTTTTTGATAGACAGCAGAATCCACGGTTCCTTTTATCAAAGTCTTCCAGGTCCTGAAAACAGCCCCAGACCATCACACTACCACCACCATATTTTACTGTCGGTATGATGTTATTTTTCTGAAATGCTGTGTTACTTTTACACCAGCTGTAATGGGACACACACCTTCCAAAAACTTCAACTTTTGTCTCGTCAGTCCACAGAGTATTTTCCCAAAAGTCTTGGGGATCATCAAGATGTTTTCTGGCAAAACTGAGACAAGCCTTTATGTTCTTTTTGCTCAGCAGCGGTTTTCATCTTGAAACTGCCATGCAGGCCATTTTTGCCCCGTCTCTTTCTTATGGTGGAGTAATGAACACTGACCTTAACTGAGGCAAGTGAGGCCTGCAGTTCTTTGGATGTTGTTGTGGGGTCTTTTGTGACCTCTTGGATAAGTCATCGCTGCGCTCTTGGGGTAATTTTGGTTGGCCGGCCACTCCTGGGAAGGTTCACCACTGTTCCATGTTTTTGCCATTTGTGGATAATGGCTCTCACTGTGATTCACTGGAGTCCCAAAGTTTTAGAAATGGCTTTATAACCTTTTCCAGACTGATAGATCTCAATTACTTTCTTTCTCATTTGTTCCTGAATTTCTTTGGATCTCAACATGATGTGTAGTTTTGAGGATCTTTTGGTCTACTTCACTTTGTCAGGCAGGTCCTATTTAAGTGATTTCTTGATTGCGAACAGGTGTGGCAGTAATCAGGCCTGGGTGTGGCTAGAGAAACTGAACTCAGGCGTGATAAACCACAGTTAAGTTATGTTTTAACAGCACTTTTTAACACTGGGCCATGTGGGTTTGGATTTTGTTTTCCCTTCATAATAAAAACCTTCATTTAAAAACTGCATGTTGTGTTTACTTGTGTTATCTTTGTGTTATTCATATTTAAATTTGTTTGATGATCTGAAACATTAAACTGTGCATTTTAATAATATAGCATTTTTGTACACTTTTTAAAAGTATGCTCAAGTGTTTTAAAGTAGAGCCAAATTTTGATTCCTGAATCAAATCAAATCATTGATCAACTCATGTATACAGAACCTAAATCAAATATGATGACATCAAAAAATTCAAACTTCACTGGTATTTGTGTCATGACATCATGTTTAGTCATGTAACCGTGACATGCAAGAACCAATGAGGTTTGATGTTATTGACGTGTCGCCATATTTTATTTAGCCTCTGTAAACAGCCGAGACATTCTTAAAAATATCTTCTGTTGTGTCTCACAATAGATAGAAAGTCATATATGTTTGGAATGACATGATGACAGAATTAAACTTTATGGTGAAATATTCATATACAGGTGCTGGTCATATAATTAGAATATCATCAAAAAGTTGATTTATTTCACTAATTCCATTCAAAAAGTGAAACTTGTATATTATATTCATTCATTACACACAGACTGATATATTTCAAATGTTTATTTCTTTTAATTTTGATGATTATAACTGACAACTAAGGAAAATCCCAAATTCAGTATCTCAGAAAATTAGAATATTGTGAAAAGGTTCAATATTGAAGACACCTGGTGCCACACTCTAATCAGCTAATTAACTCAAAACACCTACAAAGGCCTTTAAATGGTCTCTCAGTCTAGTTCTGTAGGCTACACAATCATGGGGAAGACTGCTGACTTGACAGCTGTCCAAAAGACGACCATTGACACCTTGCACAAGGAGGGCAAGACACAAAAGGTCATTGCAAAAGAGGCTGGTTGTTCACAGAGCTCTGTGTCCAAGCACATTAATAGAGAGGCAAGGGGAAGGAAAAGATGTGGTAGAAAAAAGTGTACAAGCAATAGGGATAACCGCACCCTGGAGAGGATTGTGAAACAAAACCCATTCAAAAATGTGGGGGATATTCACAAAGAGTGGACTGCAGCTGGAGTCAGTGCTTCAAGAACCACTACGCACAGACGTATGCAAGACTTGGGTTTCAGCTGTCGCATTCCTTGTGTCAAGCCACTCTTGAACAACAGACAGCGTTGAAAGCGTCTCGCCTGGGCTAAAGAAAAAAAGGACTGGACTGCTGCTGAGTGGTCCAAAGTTATGTTCTCTGATGAAAGTAAATTTTGCATTTCCTTTGGAAATCAGGGTCCCAGAGTCTGGAGGAAGAGAGGAGAGGCACCCATGTTGCTTGAGGTCCAGTGTAAAGTTTCCACAGTCAGTGATGGTTTGGGGTGCCATGTCATCTGCTGGTGTTTTCTGAGGTCCAAGGTCAACGCAGCCGTATACCAGGAAGTTTTAGAGCACTTCATGCTTCCTGCTGCTGACCAGCTTTATGGAGATGCAGATTTCATTTTCCAACAGGACTTGGCACCTGCAAAGCTACCAGTACCTGGTTTAAGGACCATGGTATCCCTGTTCTTAATTGGCCAGCAAACTCGCCTGACCTTAACCCCATAGTAAATCTATGGGGTATTGTGAAGAGAAAGATGCGATATGCCAGACCTAACAATGCAGAAGTATCAGAGCAACCTGGGCTCTCATAACACTTGAGCAGTGCCACAGACTGATCGACTCCATGCCACGCCACATTGCTGCAGTAATTCAGGCAAAAGGAGCCCCAACTAAGTATTGAGTGCTGTACATGCTCATACTTTTCATCTTCATACTTTTCATTTGGCCAAGATTTCTAAAAATCCTTTCTTTGTATTGGCCTTACGTAATATTACAGTAATATTACAATAGTAACATTTCCTGTTATTGGTTTGTCCTCCAGAAACAGTTGAAGGAGACGCAGATGAAGATCCGTCAGAGGATCCAGCAGAGACAGAAAGATCTTCAGCAGCTGAGAGAGGCTGTGGAGTCTCATAAGGTGAGTCTGGAGAAGAAGAGAAGTTTGAGAAGTCTCAGTCAGACTCACTGAAGCCACTGTGTGATTGTGATGTGTGTCCTAACAGAGCTCTGCACAGACAGCAGTGGAGGACAGTGAGAGGATCTTCACTGAGCTCATCCGCTCCATTGAGAGAAGCCGCTCTGAGGCCACACAGCGGATCAGAGATCAGGAAAAGACTGCAGTGAGTCGAGCTGAAGGACGACTGGAGCGACTGGAGCAGGAGATCAATGATCTGAGGAGGAGAAACGCTGAGCTGGAACAGCTTTCACACACACAGGATCACATCCATTTCCTGCAGGTAACAGAGATCTAGAAGAACAGGATCATAGTAGACTTGAGCAGGAGAAACATTTCATGTCAAATAGTTTTTATCACTAAATAATGAATAAGAGCAGAAAGTATCTGATTGTGTGAAAGTGCTGGATTGAGATGAGTTACTGAAGATCAACAAGAGCCGCACAGATCTGATATAGAGCAGGTTATTGGCTGAAGTTTTGATTTGTGTTTTCTGTAGAGTTTCCAGTCTCTCTCAGCTCCTCCTGAATCTACAGACGTAGATGACGATCCCTTCAGTTCTCTCTCCTCTTTTGATGGCGTGAGAGAATCTGTCCGTCAGCTGAGAGACAAACTGGAGGATTTGTGTAAAGAGGAGCTGAAGAAGATCTCTGACAGAGGTAAAGTCCTGCGCCTCCATTATCCAGACGTGTGTAGAAAGACCCTAAATATGAACGCACAACAGTTCCTATGATTTATAAATGTCCATGTGCACAATTGTTAAATTACACTGTTCAAAGTTTATCTTAAATTCACGTGTAATGTGAACAAGTGCATCAAAATCCACCTTCAGAACGGCCACAAATATCCCTTGATGGTTCAGAAGAACGGCACTCATCATCAAGAGCAAGTGTTTCTATACATGATGCAGGATGAAATCCATGAATTTTAGGATCAAATCTGATATGTGTGTTTTATAAATGAGGCCCCTGGAGATTCATCTGCTCTCAGAAATGAGTCTTTCATCATCTAATGTCATATTGTACAACATCACATTAGAAATGAATGCATTTGATTTAGTCATTTCTTTTCACACTGTTCATGTCTGTTGATTTCCACAGTCACATTCACCAACATGAATCCCAAGACCAGGAACGACTTCCTACAGTGTAAGTCACTGAGAAAACAAGCAGAGAATCTCACTGAATGTGTTCATGTTCTTCCTGGAGAAGGAGAAAGAAATCATGATAGAAGAGTTGAATAATTGATCATGATAATGATGATTCAGGATATCTGGTCAGCTGAGACACTGATGATACACTGAACATTGAGCCATGAAGAGTTCAGATACATTAAAAGATCAGATTGATGATTCCTGATTGTGATGTGTTTTATCTCCATCAGATTCCCATCGGATCACTCTGGATCTGAACACAGTGAATAAACTCCTCCTTCTGTCTGAGAGGAACACAGTGATTACTAACACTTACCCAGAGCGTCAGTCGTATCCTGATCATCCAGACAGATTTGATCGTGTGTCTCAGGTGTTGTGTAGAGAGAGTGTGAGTGATCGACGCTGTTACTGGGAGATTGAATGGAGTGGAGATATTGTGTGTATATCAGTGTCATATAAGAGCATCTGCAGGAAGAGAGAGGGTGAGTGTGTGTTTGGATATAATGATCAGTCCTGGAGTTTGAGATGCTCTCGCTCCAGTTACTCATTCATACACAATAACATAGTGACTAAACTCCCTATAAAGCCCATCATCAGCAGAACAGTGAATGAAGAGGATTACTATAGAGTAGGAGTGTATGTGGATCACAGTGCAAGAACTCTGTCCTTCTACAGCGTCTCTGGAGACAAAATGATCCTCATCCACACAGTCCAGACCACATTCACTCAACCGCTCTATCCTGGGTTTAGGCTTTATAATCTGTTTAGATTTGGTCCTGGATCATCAGTGAAACTGTGTTGATGAATCAGAACAGACTGTAGAGAGATTCTACCCATAATGCTTTGAACTCATGATGAATCAGTAACAGTGAGATGTTATAGAGTCTCGTATTTTCTCTTCATTACATTAATACTACAGATGAACATTTGCAGTTGAAATAGACAGGAACACTGTGTGTGTGTGTGTGTGTGTGTGTGTGTGTCATGGCGGCGGCAGGCTCGCACGCGGTTCCGCTGCACTAAAAAACTTAACATCTACACCCATCGTAGCTGCCGGCGAAAATGCAGAAAAGAGCCAGTTATGTTAATATCAGGACTACTCACAATGTGCTTGGTTTCAACCTTGAAGTTGCATCCAAAGCTGCTTTAAAAAGCGGTAAAATCCATAAATGTTTGTCCTGAGAGTAACCATTTGTACACCACCTGGGCAAACAGTCGCCCACTTTCTGACCAAGAATGGATGTGCTTTCAGGCACAGGAAAGAGAGTTTAGGAAAACTCTGGATGTTAAACTAATTAATGACAGACAAACAATACAATTTACTGGAACTAACCCGCGTCAGTGGACTAAACTTATAACCATCTTATGTGGAGTATACTACAGAAATGGATCTTTCACAGCAACTCACAGAGATGGGAGACCATTAGGAATACCTTTGTTAAAATACACCATAAGAATCCTTGGGAAATTCCCCCTCTGTAAAGCGCTCTCACCGAGGCCCGACTCAGAGACGCTCACTGAATGGATAAATCAGCAGCTGCGCTTCGTACGGGAAACCATCCAGCCGGTGCTCAGTAAAGCGACAAATTCTAACAGTATGAGAGAACCCAGAGTGGTAAGCGAAAACGAACTAGCCTATCTTTGGGAACACCGTAGGAGTAAGGCAATAGATATAATTTTAAACAATAGCACTTACCCAGATCCTCCTCCTGTGATAAATGACGTGGATAAAGTTTGTGAGTATTATGCTGCGAAATGCCAACCAGCGCAGTTGCACCGGCAGGTGGGCAGTCCTCCGTTGTGCGGTGCTCTCGACTTGGAGGACCAGATGCCCCCGTTACTTCGGACTTCACCGCAGAGGAAATCTCAAGCGTGCTCTGTAGTCTTCCAAATAACAAAGCATGTGGTGCAGATGGTGTGACTTACGAAGTGAAACAAAACAATTTTCAATAATGACATTAACTCAGATTTTTAATGTCTGTTTAATTAACCGGAAAGTTCCTGACTCCTGGAAGGGGGCTCTTATATATAGGATCCCTAAAAAGAATAACATTCCAGAAGATCCCTCCACTTGGAGAGATATATCATTGCTCCCCACTATATACAAGGTATTTATGATGTGTATTTTATGCCGAATTTTACCCTGGCTGGTGGAATCAGGAACATTTTTAACAAATCAAAAAGCACAAATAGAGAGGCAGGGAATGAATGAGCACGTATTCTGTTTGAAGACTGCCATCGATGATTTTAAACATGAATCCTCCCGTTTCTATGCGGTATTTCTTGATTTTCGAGACGCCTTTGGCTCTTTACCACATAGCGTAATGCTTCATTCCCTTGAAGAAATAAAACTGCCGGAACAATATATACATATAATTAAGAATGTATATGACAATTCATTTTTACAAGTGATTTGTGGACATCAACTAACGAAACCGGTTAAACTTGAAGTTGGGATTAAGACGGGGTGTCCCTGGAGTGCTGTGAACTTCATACTGGCCTTAAACCACTGGCTGAAATGGCTATGTCTTCTTGCCCCGCCTGGCATCACATTTCCAAACCCAGTTCAGGCTTTTGCCGATGACGTCCTCATAGTATCAAGAGAGGAGAACGTCATTACCAACATGCTGTCATACACCGACCGCTTTCTGCAATAGTCTGGACTTGAGGTTAAGAATAATAAATGTGCGGTGATCTATGAGCGACGCAGCGGGGGTAATAGATGGTATAGGGCCAAATACGATCAGCCTCCATCATTCACAAACGCTGGAAGAACAATCAGAGTTTATTCAAGACACGAATCATACAATTATTTAGGACATATGTTTAAGGGCTTAAATTATGATGAAATCAGTCTCAAGACAACACAGCTAACAGCTGAAGCAGCAGGCCAGGCTTTAAAGGGTGCCTCGCTAACCAAACTCCTCTCTAGCTTAGCACTAAATTGGGCTGCTCAGTTAACCCAAGCAATAGACAGAGTATCCCTTGCTAATGAACAGATAAAAGATAGGGATATGACGATCCAACAGCTAAAGAGTGAGCTGGCTGATCTGCGTCATGCAAATGACCATTTGAAGGTTGAAGCCAATAGGTTGTCTGCAGAGAAAGAAGACTTTCAGTATATTACAGACAGCCAAGGAGCAGAAATCAATAGGCTAAAAGATGAAAATCTAGACCTAGAAACTGAGCTTGAACAGCTCAGGAAAGAACGCTCAAGTTCAGTCACTATACCCAGTAGCCAGGATACAGCCGCTCTGCAAACAGAGCTGGCTCAGGCTCAAAATGATTTGTCAGCACAGGCAGACAAATTAAGGATAGTGAGTATCAGTGAGAAGCAGGCCAAAGATGACTTAAAGTCAGCCTTGTCTAAAATTTCTAGTTTGAAAATGGACTTAGAAATGGAACATAAACTGTGTATTGATGCCCGCGAGCAGTCAGAGTTGTTTAAACGACAACTGTACGATTCAAAACAGGCTCAGGTTCAACTCAGGGAGGACTTGGCTAGGGCAGACAATAAATTATTGGAACTACAAAACAGTCATGACAAAATTGCTTCCAGAGCCAGAGAGTGGGCAGATAAAGCTGATATGGCAGAGCAGAGGCTAGAGGAAATAGGGAAGAGAATGGAGCAGTTAGACATAAATATGGACACACCCCATGAACCTGAACCACCAAGTGTGCGCTTCAGCTCATTTGGCCCACAGGTGAAAGATTCCCTACTTGATAGCCCCTCACAGAGACAGCGCTATCAGACCCATGGTGATGCTGTAGCTGCCAGTGGCCCAACCCCCACTGCTAGTCCCAGCCATCCTTATGGAGTAGATTCTGATTCACCTGTGTGGGGAAAAACTAGTCGCTCCATCCCTGATTTCCCTAGTATAGCACAGTCCAGAGACAGTAGGCTGCGTCAGCTTAGGGAATTAGCATGTGACATTGAAGTATTTAACCCTGACACCCCTGGAAGCAACATAGAGTTATATCTTAAGGATGTAAACTATGCATTGTCATACATCCCTGAGGCCACTATGGCAGATAAGCTACTCCTTCTGAGGAAAACAACCGTGCGAACTGTCCATGGTTTCATGGAGAGACAAAGTCCTGCCATTGCTGGTAATTACAATGAACTGTGTAGGGCCCTGAGAGCAGAATACACAATATACCAAAACCCGTCGGTCTCCAGGCTTTCTGCCTTGCAGACCAAGCAAAATCGCTACGAATCACCCAGAGAATATTATGAACGCTTACGCAGAGTATATTTTGCTGGTGCTGATTCTCCTAGGGCAGAAGAGGATGTGATGTCTGTTTGTGAGTAATTTGCATCCAACAATTAGGAAGTCTCTTTCACTGCTGGTAGATGTTGATCACATGACTGCAGCAGAGTTAACACTCTGGGGTCGGCGGTCACGCCGGCGTGATCACCGCGTTTTTTTTCTTAACACTCTGAGGTCTAAAAACGCGCCGGCGCGTTTTGCAGGATTTTTTTCACATTGCAGCAAAACAGACTTAAAATACTCCGTCATTTTTTGTCATAGAGACATAAGTAATATATCAATTGAAACTATAGAATATCTTCTTTTATTTATATACACTCAAAGTAAAAACAAAATGTTGTGCTTTTTGTAAAATAAAGAAAACTAACATGATGCGTGATCTCTCCTCTCCCTCTGAACGAAATCCAATCTGATAGTTCTCAGAAAATGAACTGTAACTTAGTGAATACTAATCACAGAAAAATTAAACTTATGTCTAAAAAAACGTTAAGATGTCAGGTTTTAAATCATGTAAGTCAAATCGAAAACAAACCTTCTGTGTTTATGTAATCTGTATGAAAGGAGAGCCATGTCAGAAATCCATGATTCAGCTCATTATCCGCTAATGCGGCCACGCCCACAGAGCCAGCGCTATTCAGACGCAAATTCAGTCAATACATGCATTCATCGTCTCAATCGTGTATTTATTGTCTTGAAAAGTGTTTATCTGGATGTAAAAGTCATGGTTAGCGATCTCTAGAAGACATGGGCTGCGTCCGAAACCGCCTACTCAATGAGTAGGTACTTAATTTCAGTAAGTACTTACTTAACGAGGGCTAAAAGAGTAGGTACTTAATAGTCAAATCTCGTTGAGTATGAATGAGATCCGAGAATAAACCGCCATGTTGACGTTATCATGTGACCTACGACGTTATCGCAAGCGCAACAACTGAAAACATGAGTGACATGTTTAATTCTTCTGTAATATCTGTAAATATCTTGATATTGATCAAACTTTTTTATTTTGTGGTCTTGTTGAAGAAACAGCTGCCAGTAATTTTGTAATTCTAGTACAACTAATATATATTTGGGTTAATTTAAAGTTCTTATATTTTTAACTACTGATGTGAGTTTATTTTTTGTTACAAAAACCCAAATTCGCGTGAATATATTGTTAATTTCTTTATTTTATATGCAAAAATGTCAATCCACAAGCAAAAGTGGCATAAATCTCATTTGTTTTCCTATTTTTCTTGTTGAATTAGCTTTAGTTTCATCCCTCATGCTTATAAATTATAAACAAATAAATAACTTTTATGCATTATGATGTATTCAAAATATTTAATCTTGTCATGTTTTATGTCTGTGTATATAATCTCAAACTATCATGTATACAAACCCATATTTGTTTGTTTTTTGTCATTATTATTGTTCATTGTTAAAGATACAACCATGGTATTTTCCCTGATCTTGTAATTGTAGATCCTGCATTAAAAATAAAGATATGAGTGACAGTTGCACTAACACCTCACAGCACCAGTAACTCAACCCTACCTAGAGCAGTTTTCCTCAGTGTTAGCAATGTCTGAAGCCAAAGAAGACATCAGCAGCTGCTCGAAGATCTCGCCTTTGGAGAAGACCGATTTTATACTCAAAAAATTTAAGTATAACTACTTAAAATTAAGATTACTCCAGAATGAATTGCTCTGCTAGCACATCCCAACACTTATACACAATAACAATGATAAATGCTGACCAAAACTTAATTATATAACTTTTCATTTTACTTCTTTAGTAAAACAAGCAAAATGTAATGTTTTGTCATATGACAGCTGTGCATGAACACACACTAGACAAATACAGCTGATGTGAATATATCTCAATTTACAGTCAATTCATGCATTAATTCATTGCTTAATAAAATATATACATTTACTGATAATAATAGCATAATTAATAAAAAAAAGTGAAATAATAAAAGTAATAATGACAATAAATAAATACATATACAAGACAACAACACACGAAACAAAGCTTTATTCAAATGTATTGATCTAACAATCAGGTATTTACAGTCCTGCTGTCATCTCAACACAGCTGTGCCAATTCTGCAGCTTTATTCTGATCAAGCAGCTGATGAACACCTTCATCATCATGTTCCTCACTGCTGCTCTTCTCAATGGAGACATCGTTGATCCAGAGGATGATGATGATGATGGACCCCTGAACCCTCAACCTTGAAGCAGGAGTGGGAGAAGATGTGCGGGACAATCTGCTGCTGCAAACATTCATGTGTTCTCCATCAGCAGATTAAAACATTTTACAATTAATTCATGTCAGCATTCTGTTTCTTGACATATTTCATTTCATATTTTTACAATTACTTGCTAATTTTTGTTGTAGTTTCATTACATTTGTGGTGTTGTGGTCTAAACCACTGAGCTGGTCAGCAGAAGGTTGCTGGTTCGATCTCTGCAGCGTCTCCTCCAGTGTGTACTTGATTGAGTCACTTGAAAGGAGGAGTGATGGAGGATCTCGTCCATGACACTGAACCATTCCCAGGATCTGCTGTTTCTCTCCATCCTCAGTGCTCTCACCAGTCTGAGGACATTCACATCCTACAATAATGCACAAATATAATACAAAAGCAGCCATTTTAACAGCACAGTGTCATTTGATTTCTGTTTTAGAAATAACAAAATGATCTTACTTTATATTTTGTTTCAGGCTTTCCTCTTTATTTCTAACAAATGCCGTCGTCAGCTTTCCTTGCAGGTCCTGCTCCACAAAAGCTCTGCAGCAAACATACAGACATCAAGAACCAGAAAAGTGCTGTAATAAGTCTGTTTAAATTCCAATAATTAAAATAAAATAGACTTTAGATTTAAATAGACTTTGTATTCATTTCTGTAGTATCCTCACCCAAAGCTTTTGATGGCATCATTCCTCCACCGGATAAACACACGTGTGCTCATCTGTCCCTGTAACATCAGACAAGTTTCCTGAGATTTATGTGCTCAAATCTACATTTACATGTTGATGTGTTAACTCACTTCTTATCCAACACAAATGTTCCTTCATTTATTAACAGTACTAATGGACAAATAAAATAGATTAAACTTATGTGTAGTTACTGTAGATTTATTTATTTACATTATTTTCATTCATGTAATGTAAGCAGTGTTGACAACAGTGAATAACAGCACAAACACATCACTCATAATACATAATCCATTACTCATAAGTCATAATACTTAAAGATGTTCCTGTCAGAGGTTAAATAAACATTTAATAAGCATCTTTAAGATGTATATGGTTTAGAATATGTAATTCCACTTCGGAGAATTAAGTTATGTGTGTTTACTAGAGATCCCGTTATCTATACATAATAAATCGTGTTTCACAGTAAAGTCACAACAATAGTGTCTAGCATCTTCACACATTCAGCAGTTTACTCTACAGTTGTTCAACAAATGTGTTTTTGGTTTTCAATACTCACATTTAACAGCATCCGCGTCGCTTTTCTCAAGTGTTTGATTATGACGTATCCTCTCCCGTGGCCTCCTGGGATAGAAAAGTATCTATCGAGGAACACTTCAGAATCTGGGCGGAAGTAGTAGGCCATCCGGGAACTCCTCGACTACTCATTTATGATTACTGAGGTTTCTGACATACTTAATTGCTCGCCTACTGCTTTTCCCCTTTTATAGTAGGTAAGTAGGCGGTTTCGGACGCACTTTAAGTAGGCGCACGGCCGAATCTCGCGAGAATTATTACGTCACCTAGGTAATTTTCGCCTACTCTTTTTGCTTCTGACATACTTAATCGCTCGCCTACTGCTTTTCCCCTACTAAATAGTAGAGAAGTAGGCGGTTTCGGACGCAGCCATACACTGAAACCTCAGTAATCATAAATGAGTAGTCGAGGAGTTCCCGGATGGCCTACTACTTCCGCCCAGATTCTGAAGTATTCCTCGATAGATACTTTTCTATCCCAGGAGGCCACGGGAGAGGATACGTCATAATCAAACACTTGAGAAAAGCGACGCGGATGCTGTTAAATGTGAGTATTGAAAACCAAAAACACATTTGGTGAACTACTGTAGAGTAAACTGCTGAATGTGTGAAGATGCTAGACACTATAGTTGTGACTTTACTGTAAAACACGATTTATTGTGTATTATGTAGATAACGGGATCTCTAGTAAACACACATAACTTAATTCTCCGAAGTGGAATTACATATTCTAAACCATATACATCTTAAAGATGCTTATTAAATGTTTATTTAACCTCTGACAGGAACATCTTTAAGTATTATGACTTATGAGTAATGGATTATGTATTATGAGTGATGTGTTTGTGCTGTTATTCACTGTTGTCAACACTGCTTACATTACATGAATGAAAATAATGTAAATAAATAAATCTACAGTAACTACACATAAGTTTAATCTATTTTATTTGTCCATTAGTACTGTTAATACATTAAGGAACATTTGTGTTGGATAAGAAGTGAGTTAACACATCAACATGTAAATGTAGATTTGAGCACATAAATCTCAGGAAACTTGTGTCTGATGTTACAGGGACAGATGAGCACACGTGTGTTTATCAGGTAGAGGAATGATGCCATCGAAAGCTTTGGGTGAGGATACTACAGAAATGAATACAAAGTCTATTTAAATCTAAAGTCTAGTTTATTTTAATTATTGGAATTTAAACAGACTTATTACAGCACTTTTCTGGTTCTTGATGTCTGTATGTTTGCTGCAGAGCTTTTGTGGAGCAGGACCTGCAAGGAAAGCTGACGACGGCATTTGTTAGAAATAAAGAGGAAAGCCTGAAACAAAATATAAAGTAAGATCATTTTGTTATTTCTAAAACAGAAATCAAATGACACTGTGCTGTTAAAATGGCTGCTTTTGTATTATATTTGTGCATTATTGTAGGATGTGAATGTCCTCAGACTGGTGAGAGCACTGAGGATGGAGAGCCACAGCAGATCCTGGGAATGGTTCAGTGTCATGGACGAGATCCTCCATCACTCCTCCTTTCAAGTGACTCAATCAAGTACACACTGATGGAGACGCTGCAGAGATCGAACCAGCAACCTTCTGCTGACCAGCTCAGTGGTTTAGACCACCACACCACAAATGTAATGAAGCTACAACAAAAATTAGCAAGTAATTGTAAAAATATGAAATGAAATATGTCAAGAAACAGAATGCTGACATGAATTAATTGTAAAATGTTTTAATCTGCTGATGGAGAACACATGAATGTTTGCAGCAGCAGATTGTCCCGCACATCTTCTCCCACTCCTGCTTCAAGGTTGAGGGTTCAGGGGTCCATCATCATCATCATCCTCTGGATCAACGATGTCTCCATTGAGAAGAGCAGCAGTGAGGAACATGATGATGAAGGTGTTCATCAGCTGCTTGATCAGAATAAAGCTGCAGAATTGGCACAGCCATGTGAGATGACAACAGGACTGTAAATACCTGATTGTTAGATCAATACATTTGAATAAAGCTTTGTTTCGTGTGTTGTTGTCTTGTATATGTATTTATTTATTGTCATTATTACTTTTATTATTTCACTTTTTTTTATTAATTATGCTATTATTATCAGTAAATGTATATATTTTATTAAGCAATGAATTAATGCATGAATTGACTGTAAATTGAGATATATTCACATCAGCTGTATTTGTCTAGTGTGTGTTCATGCACAGCTGTCATGTGACAAAACATTACATTTTGCTTGTTTTACTAAAGAAGTAAAATGAAAAGTTATATAATTAATTCTTGGTCAGCATTTATCATTGTTATTGTGTATAAGTGTTGGGATGTGCTAGCAGAGCAATTCATTCTGGAGTAATCTTAATTTTAAGTAGTTATACTTAAATTTTTTGAGTATAAAATCAGTCTTCTCCAAAGGCGAGATCTTCGAGCAGCTGCTGATGTCTTCTTTGGCTTCAGACATTGCTAACACTGAGGAAAACTGCTCTAGGTAGGGTTGAGTTACTGGTGCTGTGCGGTGTTAGTGCACCTGTCACTCATATCTTTATTTTTAATGCAGGATCTACAATTACAAGATCAGGGAAAATACCATGGTTGTATCTTTAACAATGAACAATAATAATGACAAAAAACAAACAAATATGGGTTTGTATACATGATAGTTTGAGATTATATACACAGACATAAAACATGACAAGATTAAATATTTTGAATACATCATAATGCATAAAAGTTATTTATTTGTTTATAATTTATAAGCATGAGGGATGAAACTAAAGCTAATTCAACAAGAAAAATAGGAAAACAAATGAGATTTATGCCACTTTTGCTTGTGGATTGACATTTTTGCATATAAAATAAAGAAATTAACAATATATTCACGCAAATTTGGGTTTTTGTAACAAAAAAATAAACTCACATCAGTAGTTAAAAATATAAGAACTTTAAATTAACCCAAATATATATTAGTTGTACTAGAATTACAAAATTACTGGCAGCTGTTTCTTCAACAAGACCACAAAATAAAAAAGTTTGATCAATATCAAGATATTTACAGATATTACAGAAGAATTAAACATGTCACTCATGTTTTCAGTTGTTGCGCTTGCGATAACGTCGTAGGTCACATGATAACGTCAACATGGCGGTTTATTCTCGGATCTCATTCATACTCAACGAGATTTGGCTATTAAGTACCTACTCTTTTAGCCCTCGTTAAGTAAGTACTTATTGAAATTAAGTACCTACTCATTGAGTAGGCGGTTTCGGACGCAGCCAGTTAGTTCCTGTTTACTTTTCTTCTACAGATGAAGTTTAGATGAGTTTTTGTTTCTTTAGCGCCCTCCGGCTGCAGTATGAATTGGAAACTCCATTCATGGAATAGCCTCTTCTTCTTTTAGATGAATTTGTGGACTAAAAATGCACAGAGCGCCCTCCGACTTCAAGGATGAATTGAAAACACCAGCGCTTATAGTAATGACAATGAATATTAAATTAATATAACTCCTCTGTATAGAAAATTGATATAAGCATATGAGAATCCAATATTTCTCCAAATGTGCATGCTTTTAAACTAAAAGCCTATATTCAGACTCTTTGCATTACAGAAATACATTATATTTTAAAGTATAATATAAAACCATTACTTTATATTGTAATAATATTTTTCTGTATGTTTCATATATCATAATGAGCTTGAGACATCACAGAAGGTTTTTTTTACAGCCTACCTGACTGAAATGCCTCATTAATATGCAAGTCATTTCAGCTCATTACTATGCAATTCTTTTGTCTTCTCAGGTGAGAATGGCCCATTTTCAGTGGTGATTCACGCCTCCTCGCATACTGTGTTTCTTGGCAAAAAGTGTCTTACAAAAACTAAATCAATATATTGTTTTATATGAAGGAGTAAGCAGCATAATTTTTACATAATTTTGAAGCAAAAACTCTAGTTTACAACCTCCAATACCCAAAAGTCTTGTGAACACAGATTTACTATACTTTTTTTGGCCTTATTTCAGTGACTTAAGTTTTTTTCAGTAACCACGCATAAATGTTATTCCTTCAAAAACACAAACATGTACATACATGTTCCTCACATATTATTGTAGCCTAGTTTGTGCTGAATACAGTGTAATGACACTTTTTCCATTAATATGTTTATGAACAACTGAAAAAAGCACAAATGTCAGGGCATGTCAAAACTTATCCAGGCCCCAAATCAGCCTCAGGCTCCAGAGGTCTCTATGTAACCTGGATTCACAGCACTGGTCAGGTCTACAACCAGCTGTTCAGGTAGGGTTAACTCTGCCATTTTTGACAGATATTGTACTGCACCTAGCGACTAGCTAATCTCAGTACTTAACACAAAAGTGTTGATAGATTGGTGTCACTGGGACACTGTCTCACACTGATTAGTGATGAGGATTTTAGCCCTTGGCTATGAGTGGTCAGAGGGAACTGCCCTTATCTGACCCTTATCTAAGTTCACACAGAACTTTTTGATAGACTTGTATCTGAGCCCTTTGCTATGCTTAGTAGTAGCAATTAGTTATAATTAGTGATTACAACCTCTGCTAACACTATAGTTTCCTGAATGAGGAAACGCTTTACCAGAACTATGCCACTGTACAATGGTCCAAAGCTCAAACAACAATTCTATTTACTGCAAACAATTCAACTGCAACAAATCCCATTCATAAACAGCACCACAGAGCTGAGTGAGGAAACTATGAATCAGGCTTGGGAGGGACCACCTGCTAAGCAAACGTAACTGACCAAACTGAGAATTTTAGCTTCCCGTTAAAGTAATTACTCTTGCAACCTTTTAGGTGAATTTGTTGTGTTGATGAATCAAAGACTCATTTCAATCTTAGCTGTCCTCACACGGGGCACCACAATGTAGTGATTTTTACTCCATTCACCGTTGACGTAGTGATTTTTGATCATGTGTCACTTAAGGTGTGGTTATAAGTGTATCAGATGACCCCTTCCTCCTTTTGTAATACGGGGCACCAGTTAAGAATACTATCTTAACAATTTATGAACGCTCCAAAAGAGCTGTTCAATAATTCAGAATTAATATAAAATGGAGGGAGTCGATCAACTGATTTATCTGAAGGATTTGTGAGAGTTCGGTCAACTAGTAGAGCCTTTGGTCATCAACACAAGGAAGACACAGTTACAATAAAAATCAATGAAATTTATTAACAATAAACATGCGAGAGTAAATACCACAACGATTAATAATGAAATAATGAATATGCACTTCTAAAAGATAGTAAAATAATAATCAAAGGAGAATACTGAATTAAATCAAAGAAACACATAAATGAAGGGAACACAGAATGGATAAATGCAATGCTGTTTAACTGAATGTAGAATGGCAGAGAATTGTATGGGAATGCTTCTTATGGAAGCCACCTAATGGCTCTGGTAAAATGGTGATAAATAATTGCTTATTTATCATCCAACAAATAATATCCCTATTATTTGTAACAAGCTGACCTCAAGTAACTGTTATCTAAACAGGTTAGAATAACATATGCTGCGTGTATAAACTAATCTCCAAGGTCTCTAGAAAAGAGGTTTGGTAAGTTTATATTTACGTTCCACACAGTCGGGTGATCAATCCACACAGTCGGGTGAATGTCTCCTTCCCCGTCGAGTTGGAAACGCAGAACAAGGGTGTGTCTACCCGGGGGACATATTTATCCCTTTCTGATGAGGAGGAGATTGAAATGTGGCGCTTTGCCGATCCTGGAGTGTGATTGGCTACTGTTATCTGAAGCAGCCCCGGTGTTGCCCACCCTAGTGTGGAACTCATTTGCATAGCATAAAGAACAGTGTTAAAATAGTGTCTTTAACCTTTTACCCATGCATTATTTCTTTACCAAACCTCTTTCAAATTATTAAATGCATCGTAGGGAGCAGATAGACACCAAACACGGTTTAGCAGTCAGTAACCATTAACATAAACTGTGCTTTTGCATGAAGATGGAGTGTATGTGATGCAGTTTAGATCAAATTAAGGCCTCCAAACATAGGTATGAATGGATTTAGATAGATCTCTGTGGTCTCTCTTTATTTCAGTCTCTGCTGCTCCATCCAGGAAGTCCTGAAGGAATTTTTATGGCAGTCCTTGCCTAAACCTTAGGATTGAGTTTGGTGGTTAGAGTCAATGTGTCGTCCAATGAGAAGTCTTCTCCTTGGTTTTGGTGGGTGCAGAAGGTCCCCCTTCCTGTTCTGGAAGAGGTGTCCAGTAGTTGTCCCAACATCTTATCTGATGTTGCTGAACATTTATTAATGTTCATTCACCAAAGATCCAATCACGGTGTGGCACATCTTCCTACACACCAGCAGTTAGAGAGGGGCCCTGTCGTAAACTGGTCCCTGGAATGCCATCTTGACTGGTGTTCACAACACATGTCACAATTGTTGAGTTTCATATGCTGATTATTGAGTGTCTAAATTAACCCTCTGGAGTCTGAGGCTGATTTAGGGGCTGGAGAAGTTTTAACATGCCCTGACATTTGTGCTTTTTTTTTCAGTTGTTCATAAACATAAACAAATAAAGCCAAAACATATATATTAAATCTGTGTTCACAAGACTTCTGGGTATTGGAGGTTGTAGACTAGAGTTTTTGCTTCAAAATTATGTAAAAATTATAATGCCTACTTGTTCATATAAAACAATATATTGATTTATTTTTTCTAAGACACTTTTTGTCAAGAAACACAGTATGCGTGGAGGCGTGAATCATCATGAATAATGGTCATTTACACTTGAGAAGACAAAAGAATCACATAATAATGACCTGAAATGACTTGCATATTAATGAGGCCTTCAGTCAGGTAGGCTGTGAAAAAACCCTCTGTAATCATGTCTCAGCTCAATTTAAAATAATGGTATTCTATTATATTCTTTAAAATATAATGTATTTCTGTGATGCAAAGTGTCTGAACAATTATGTTACCTCTATGGCATTTCATATAGGCTTTTAGCTTAAAAGCATGCACATTTGGAGAAATATTGATGGATTCTTATATGTTTGTCAATTTTCTATACAGAGGAGTAATATTTATTCAATATTTATTGTTATTACTATGAGCGCTGGATACTGTTTTCAATTCATACTTGCAGCCGGAGGGCGCTCTGCCCCTTTAGTCCACAAATGCCTCCTAAAGAAGAACAGGAACTAACGGCATGTATTCTAGAGGTCGCTTACCATGGCTTTAACATCCAGATAAACAAGACAATAAATACACGATTGAGACGATGAATGCATGCATTGCCTCTGAATTTGCCTCTGAATAGCGCTCCCTCCATGGGCATGGCCACATTAGCGGATAATGAGCTGAATCACGGACTTCTGACATGGCTCTCTTTTCATACAGATTACATAAACACAGAATGTTTGTTTTTTGATTAGTATTCACTAAGTTACAGTTAATTTTCTGAGAACTATCAGATTGGACTTCGTTCAGAGGGAGACGAGAGATCATGCATCATGTTAGTTTTCTTTATTTTACAAAAAGCACAACATTGTGTTTTTACTCTGAGTGTATACAAATAAAAGAAGACATTCTATAGTTTTAATTGATATATTACTTATGTCTCTATGACAAGAAATGACGGAGTATTTTAAGTCTGTTTTGCTGCAATGTGAAAAAAATCCTGCAAAACGCGCTGGCGCGTTAACCAACTCCAGAGAGTTAAACCGTTGTTAATAACTTCATGCTCACAATATGGTTTCATACATTTAAAAAAAAAAATCTGATTGTCAGACTTCCCCTTCCAGTCGCATGGCGTGAGCAGAGCAAGGGACCAGCTCCGTGTAAATTGTATTAAATTTGATTTTCCAGTCCAGCTAATTTCATATAAACTGAACCACAAGGTCAGTGATATTAAAATACAACTCTGGAAGTTGAGTCTCATGCCGCCACTGCAGAAAAAAGTGAAGGTGCTAAAGCTAGTGGAGCCGCGGGGCTAACAGAAGAAGGCCCAATCTCAATAGGCAAAACAGAAATAGAGGGCCTTGGCAAAGAAATACGCAGCGAGATCTCATCCTTGCGGGAGACAACAAAAGCGGACATGAAAACTATTCGTGACGAGCTAACGGAAAAAGTCGAGAGACTGTAGTCCCTCAGTGACACTTCTGACAGGCTCATGGCTCTAGAGAATTCTTGCCAATCTCTTGCTGCTGAACATAAGAAACTTCAAGAAAAATGCATCAATTTGGAGAACAGGAGCCGCCGCCAAAACATCAGGATACTAAACATCACAGAGGGGTCCGAAAATAACACACCAACCGTGTTTGTGGCCAAGTTTCTATCTAAAGTGCTTGGTGAAGAAAACTTTGACAGACCCATCCTTATAGATCGTGCCCACAGAAGCCTTGCCCCAAAACCACGTAAGGGTGAACGGCCCCGACCCATAATCGCCCGCCTTCACTATTACTCGGATAAAGAAAAGATCATGTCGTTGTCCCGGTCCAAAGGCAAGCTGTCCTTCGAGGGAGCACAGGTTCATATCTTCCCCGATATGAGCCTAGAGGTAGGACGACAACGAGCTGCCTTTAATCAAGTGAAAACCAAACTACGTGACGCTGGAATCCAGTACAGAATGTTTTTCCCGGCCAAGTGAAGATTACAGCCGGAGGTTCCAAAATGTCTTTCACCAACCCACAGGCAGTGGAGAGGTTTATTAACAGCAACAAATCATCATCACTGGAGGAGCATTAAACGTAAGAACATTAATTTGGACACGTGTGTGTGGTAATTCTATGGCCTACACGAACTGAGTAACGGACTCTCAACCAGGTACCCAAAGAATGTGAATCCTTATATCACTTATTTATTTATTTATTTTTTTTTTTTTTTTTACTTTTTTTACTACAAATGTATGCATGTATGTATTTTATATATATATATATATATATATATATATATATATATATATATTTTACTATCACTATTATTGTTATTTTTATTTATTTAATTATTTTTTTATATTTCTTACATTTACTTGCTTAAAATTTAGGGAACTCTGGGTTACATTAAACACAAGTGCTGGCCAAAATATGGTTAAAAAGGTCTGGAAAACGAAATTGGTTTAACTTCCTTTTTTTTGTTTAGGAGCTTAGTGGTAAGTCAAATGTTCACATACCTCTCTGAGTGGATAAATAACCTTTCTTTTGGGAATACGCGCTTCCTCTGTAGTTCTGACAGAGTAACTAGTTCAGGGGAGTTCAGGGTGGGAGCAGGGTTTGTTGTATTTAGGGACTTTGGTTTGTTCTGTGTTTTTACCTGCACTACAATTGAATATAACTTTGATTTTTATTGGAGATCGTCCAAAAAACAAAACTGAGGTTTTTTTCTGAACGGTTATGGCTAAAAACAATATTTTAGGCTCATCTAGTCACAAAAACTTGGTCAAAATAATTTCCTGGAATTGTAAAGGACTCAATGGACCTATTAAACGAATAAATGTACTGACCCATCTTAAAAAATTAGAAATGGATATCGGTTTTTACAAGAAACACACTTGAAAGATCAAGATCATAAACGGTTACGAACTAAATGGATTGGACAGATATTTCATTCTAATTTCCCTGTAAAAAACAGAGGTGCAGCTATAATTATTAGAAAGACAATTCCCTTCTTAGCATCAAAAATAATATCTGATCCTCGAGGACGATATGTTATTGTTACAGGAAAATTATACGATAAACCAGTTACTCTAGCTAGTGTATATGCCCCCAATGTGGATGATGAGGCTTTTATTACCTCTTTTTTTACAGCATTACCTAATATGAACTCTCATAAATTGATTATTGGAGGGGATTTTAATCTGGTGTTAGACCCAATAATTGATAGATCATCACAAAAACCATCCAACATATCAAAGTCTGCTAAAGCCATTCATACATAAATGAATACCTATAAATTATTTGATCCATTTAGAGTTTTATCTCCCAACACAAGGAAATATTCTTATTTCTCTCCGGTTCACCATTCGTTTTCTAGAATAGATTTCTTCTTAATTGATTATGCATATTTAACAAACATCAAACATTGTGATTATGAAACAATTGTGTTATCAGATCATAGTCCAGTATCATTCCATATAGAGATGGGGCATGACCCGACAACTAAAAAATGGCGGTTTAATAATGCTCTTTTATCAGATGACAAAGTAATAGAAAAACTGCAAAAACAAATTGATATTTTTTTGCATACAAATGATGATCCAGAGATCAAAAGATCCACCTTGTGGGAAACATTTAAAGTATACATGAGGGGCCAGATTATTTGCTTGAATAGCTTGAAAAATAAGCAGCGAAGGGAAAAGGAGTTGAAAATTACCCAAGAACTTAAGGAAATTGACAGAGTTTATGCCAACTCCCCCACACCAGATCTTTATAAAAGAAAGCAGTCATTGCAGACCGAACTCAATTTACTATACACAGCAGAAACGACTAAATTCTTGACACAATTAAGACACAAAAATTATGAGTATGCGGAAAAAACAGGTAAACTATAAGCCCAGCAAATTAAAGAAGAAGCAGCGTCAAGGTTAATTACAGAGATACGAACAGATTCTGGTCAGACAACAACCAATCCCAAAATAACAAATGACGTATTCAAGAATTTATACTCCAAATTGTACTCTTCAGAATCCAAAATATTATTCAAACTTAATAGAACAATTTTTCTATAAGTCTAGAAAACAAAAAATTATTAGAACAACCTATTTCAAACTTAGAAATAAAACAAGCCATACAGTGTATGCAAAACTCTAAGTGCCCTGGCCCTGATGGTTACAGTGTTGAATTTTACAAGGCTTTTATAGATCAAATCTCAACCCTTCTTTTAAGTGTCTATAATGAAGCATTTGGCTACAAGTTCTCTACCTCCAACATTACACGACACATGCATCTCTTTAATCCATAAATCTGGAAAGGACCCTCTAGAGCCAGGTTCATATAGACCTATAAGCCTTTTGAATGTAGATAACAAAATTTTGGCAAAGATCTAAGCCATGCGTTTGGAAAAGGTCCTTCCAACTGTTGTGTCACCAGACCAAACTGGATTTGTTAAAGACAGGCAGTTGTTTTTTTAACATCAGACGACTTTTCAACATTATCTACACTCAAAATTCAAATAAAGAGGTATCCGAAATATTGGTCTCACTGGATGCTGAGAAGGCCTTTGACAGGGTCGAGTGGGATTTTCTCTTCTCGGCCCTGTCAAGGTTTGGATTTGGCCCCTACTACATTTCTTTAATTCAGCTGCTTTACGCTCAGCCTAAAGCATGTGTTCACACAAATAATATGGACTCTTGCTCTTTTCCTCTTCACCGTTCAACACGACAAGGCTGCCCTTTATCTCCCTTGTTGTTTGCGCTGGTCATAGAACCTCTTGCTATTTTGCTGCACTCTACAGGGAATTATAAGGGGATTGTAAGAGGAGATAAGGAGCATAAAGTGTCCCTATATGCGGACGATCTGCTTCTATACATTTCAGATCCATCTCTGTCTTTACCAAAAATTATGACCATGCTATCTGACTTCGGGAAAGTATCAGGATATAAAATTAACCTGTCAAAAAGCATATTTTTTCCGATCAGCTCTAAGGCAAAAGATCAAGTACATACGCTCACCCCTTTTCCCTTCGCTGTTTCAGACTGTTTTAAATATCTCGGAATAAATATCACACAGGAAATATCTGGCCTCTTCAGCAAAAACTTTGTGAACCTATATAAACAAACGGAGCAACAGATCGAGAGGTGGTCTAATCTCCCGATCTCTCTCGCTGGCTGAATTAATATTATCAGAATGAATGTCTTACCGAAATATTTATTTTTATTTCAGTGTGTCCCAATTTTGATTAATAAGAATTTTTTTTACCAAAATAGATTCTTTAGTTGCGTCCTTTATTTGGAATAAGAAGACACCTAGAATTAAAAAATCCTTTTTGCAAAGACCCAAACCCATAGGAGGAATGGGATTGCCCAGCTTCCGGCTCTATTATTGGTCCTGCAATATTCGATGTATTTCATTTTGGAATGGATCTCTCAAATCTGATTGGGAACAGATGGAAAATCAAGCTTTTTCTCCTAATACACTGAGATCATTGATACATTATACCTCTGATCTTTCTAAATTTAAGGCTCAAAACCCTGTTGTGTCTCACTCACTAAAAATTTGGTCTCAGATTAGAAGACATTTTCAGTGGAATCAATGTTCAGTCCTTACACCAATAACTGGTAATCAAGCACATAAGCTGTTCTCAGGTCAAACATTTCAACAATGGGACCTTAAAGGAGTGAACATAATTATAGACCTTTTCATTGACAAAATATTTCCAACATTTGAACAATTAATACATAAATTTAATATTGATAACAAGGACTTTTTTAAATACTTGCAAATTCGCAACTTTACTAAAGTAACATTTCCCTGTTTTCCCAGTCAGCCTGAAATATGTCCTATGAACAATGTATTATTGAACAACCCACTCAAAAAAGGATCTATTTCTAGAATATATAATTACCTTTCACAGTTAGATTGTACAACTACACTTGACCATATAAAGGATGCTTGGAGTAAAGACTTAGGAATAAACATCACAGACGACCAATGGATTGAAGCTCAAGAGCGGGTTCACTCCTCTTCAGTCTGTATCAGACATGGTCTGCTGCAGTTTAAAATCCTACACCGATTGCACCTTTCCAAACAAAGACTGTCCAGGATGTTTCCGGGAGTGGACGCCTCTTGTGAACATTGTGGCTATGCCCCTGCTTCACTGTCACACACATTTTGGAACTGTCCCCACATTACCCTCTATTGGTCTAAAATAATTGAGACTTTGTCAACAATTTTTAATGTTAGACTCCCAGCAGATCCAGTTATGTCACTATTTGGTGTGGTACCTATAGATATACATTTGAACAGCTCACAAATTAATGTATTGTGTTTTGTGATGTTGCTAGCCAGACGTCTAATTTTACTAAACTGGAAAAATAAAAATCCTCCTACTCATCAAAACCTTCTTAGAGACGTAATGCAATATTTACAATTGGAAAAAATTAAATATTCTTTAAGGAAGAAAGAACAAACATTTTACTCAATTTGGCAACCTTTTATTAATTATTATAACAAGTAAATTTGGACGGCCCTCCTATTGCCTGATTTGATATATTTTTACTTAATACTTCAAGTATGTGCAGGATTTTTTTTTCTGTTTACATTCATACATATACAAATTGTATATATGTAAGTGATTTTTTATAAAAACTGTTGGAAAATGGTAATAAAAATAACTGAGAAAAAAAAAAATCTGATTGTCACAGTAGTATCACATGATCAGTAGCATTTAAACTAATTAACAACAAAACACACTTCTGATCAGTGAATCAGGCCACTACAGAATGACTTTAATTAACAGCATCACATGAAGTTATTCTGTACAGAAAAAGTATTTTCTGAACACACTGTGAAAGAAACCAGAAGAAAACGAACAAAACAATCAAGAGCCCAACTAGAGGAAACACTGATCTCCATAATGGTGACATTAATGTTTGTTCCTGCTTCAGAGTTACTTTAACACTCTAGTGTGGACACATATGAACACTGAGCAGTGTTAATAAAACACAGGGGCCCGGTTTCACAGACAGGGCTTAGATTAAGCCAGGATTAGGCTATGCTATAGTTCAGTTATGACATTTAGCCCTTAAAACTGCTGTAGGGAGTTTTTAGAAAACCTTGACTTAGCCTGAAAATTTGAACAAGCACAACTCACAGGTCACTCCCCCTTGCTGTCTGCTGTGCTACAGCCCTCCCTCCACAGCTCCTCCCCCATCACAACGGACTCTGTATCGGTTTTTAATCCTTTCAGGACACGTTTTTATACTGTACAAACCGCACTTTCTATCCCCCTACCCTACCCCTAACCCTAAACCTAACCATCACAGGAAACTGTGCACACCTTTATTTTCTCACAAAAACATCATTTAGTATTTTTATTAATTAATTTACATTGTGGGGACCGGTGGCTGGACCCCACGATGTAGGTGAACTCAGGTTTATATTACATCGTGGGGACATTTGGTCCCCACAATGTAATATAAACAAAAGCACACACACACACACACATGTGTGACTGCAACAGAGAGCATTTATAGAAATTGGCAAATAAAAGCACCAAATCTGGCGTAAATCTGAAATATATTAAAAATGGAAATATTACATGGAATGCTACTCCACCTCCAAAGAGGCCAGGAAGAGCTTCAGCAGAAAGGATCTTGAAAATTACACCTGGACCAACATGCTACGCATGTTCTTACATCGAGGACATAAAGTCTGCTTTTTTATTATTTTTTCCAAAGTCATCATGTTTTCAATACTGATACTTTCAAGGCCAATATTGCAGATATCGATACTGATAAGATACCTCTAATCTGAAGTTATTAAATTATTAATAATTTAAGTCCTTAAATTATTAAATTACTATGAGTAAAATGGGTAATCATACCCACTTAAAAATATAATCTAGTTGCAATTAAGGCATGTTAAATGTTAAAATGCCTTTCAAATATAATGTTGTTCACACATGGTTAAAATTTTGACTTGTAGTGGTAACCTGTCACAGTTCCCTCGTTTCCCAGACTCCATTTCCCATGATCCTTCTGTTTCCACACCTGAACTCACTTCCTTGTCATCTCTCCATCATCACTCATCGTCTGCACTTCCTTTATAATGGACTCACTCCCTGCACTCTTTGTCTGATCTACTGTTTGAATTGTACTGTTTGCAAACGAGAGGTATGTGGCGAAATTTGCTGAGCTTTCAAGTAAAGTGAACTGGCCAGATGCTATTTTGAACACTTGTTTTCTGAGGGGTCTGGACGAGGACACAATCCGTTATCTTGAACCTGAATGTCTCTTCTCCCTAGTCGAGTCTATGGCTGTGTCTGAAAACTGGAAAATGCTGCCTTTGGAGGACACATTTCAAGGTAGGAAGGCATCAAGGCATGTCCGAATCCAATGTTAGCTTCACTTCCTGTTTCATGAGATACCTTCATCTGATCGATTTTTCAAGGCAGCATAGATATATCCTTAGCTGCCTTTGATATCCCACAATCCTGTGCTTCCATTCTGTGACAGTTGAGCTAGAAAAATAAAGATGGCGTCCGAAAGCGGTGTTTGCTGGTCAGTTTGTGAGTAAATGTACATTTTTGACCAACATATTCCACTTTTGATGTAATTTCTAGTGAGAAATTACTACTGTAGTAATTAAATATTTGTTTAGTTCTCACCAAAGCTTGCGCTATATTGCGGTAGATCATTAAACTGTAACACTACCTCAGAGGTCTGTTCGAAATCGTTTTCATGAGGTGCCTTCATGCACAAATGCTGCCTTACAAGTCATTGTTTGATAAGGCAGCAAGCAAGTCAGCTACCTAGGTTTTCGGACGCAGCCTATTAATCTGATTCTCTTTTTAAATGGTTCCGAGTTCGAAATTAAAGAGGTTCAAAGTAGATCGCATTTTCCTCGTCCAGCTCCCTCAGAAATACGGTCGGTCTGGCCAGTTCACCAGCCGCCAATTTCCTCCACCATCCAATGGGCAGTCCCCAGGGCTCCTACCTGATCCTACGCACAAGCCATCCAAGAGAAAGTCCTCCAAGAGATCCAGGCGGTCCAAAAGAGTGGTCACTACATCACCTGAGCCTCCCACCTTCCTCGAGCCTGCTCCAGCCTTTCACGAGCCACCAAAGAAAACTGAATGGCTGATAGACTTTTGGGCGGAACCAACAGTCCCAGCCTTCCACGAGCCCTCTCCAGCCTTCCACGAGCCCTCTCCAGCCTTCCACGAGCCCTCTCCAGCCTTCCACGAGCCCTCTCCAGCCTTCCACGAGCCCTCTCCAGCCTTTCACGAGCCACCAAAGAAAACTGAATGGCTGATAGACTTTTGGGCGGAACCAACAGTCCCAGCCTTCCACGAGCCCGCTCCAGCCTTCCACGAGCCCGCTCCAGCCTTCCACGAGCCCGCTCCAGCCTTCCACGAGCCCGCTCCAGCCTTCCACGAGCCCGCTCCAGCCTTCCACGAGCCACCAAAGAAAACTGAATGGCTGATAGACTTTTGGGCGGAACCAACAGTCCCAGCCTTATTATGTTGTTCTGTCTTAGGTTAAGCATTGTTCTGGGCTGCATCAATGTTTTTTTACGATACTAAACGCATGCAGTCCTGTTTGAATGTAGTGAATGCTCTCTGTGATCGATTGGTTCTGACCTGCAACATTTGCGTGTGTTCAGATGAGCAGGAAAATAGTTCTACTGCACAATTATTCGTTAACAGGTTATTTGTCTAATTCAATGCATATTGTATGCATTAAATTTATTGTTAATTAAACAATCACTGGTAAAAAAAAAACACCTTAGTATCAATATTTTTATTTAAAGTATTTTTATTAAAAATACTTTCGATACTTGACGTCGGTATCGTTATATCGATCTGCCCATCCCAAATTCAAGCTCGAGCTGAAGCTGTTTCCTTGAGCCCCTCCACAGCGGACAGCAAGCCAAATACGCTTAACTTTATTAGCTTAAAGATTTTATGAGGAAACGAACTTGTGAAACTCCAATTATATTATCTACTAAGTTCTCTATCGATTAGGTTGTTTGCAATCACGTGGTTCTGGTGACGCGCGAAATTCCGGTGGAGGGCAAGCAGTGAAAATTAGAATGGAAGAGATGGAGAAAAGTCCTTTCTTTGCTGGTTTAGAAAGGTATAAACAGAAAATCGCGCTGCATTTCTACTAGTGAAGTTAGAGCAGTATTTTGATTTTCTGTCGTGATTGTGAAAAATGTCGCCATTGTAGGTCATTTATGCTGAATCGAGAATTGTAATAGGAAAAAAAAAAAAGGACGGTAATACAATTTTCGCCTTGGTTGAGAAGGTGAGGGAAGACGACTAGCAAATGTAATAATGTCACTAAATAAACCCACTGCTTTTCACTCAAAATAATCACATACTTTGCTGAGTTTTGTATTTGGTTTTTGTGTAATAATTAACATTATGTTTTAGAGTATGATCACTCAGCTTGTGAATTAGTATAACTTGCACACAGCCACTTCAAAACTGTTCACGAGCTTCTATGGGTTTGATTTTGGTTGTCATTTGTTGAAACAAATACAAAAATACAGCGTGTCTGTGTCTGAACGTGACCCTCCGATTCTCCTCCGTGGTCATATGGGAAAGTGAATATTTACAAAAACAACATTAAAACTAGTTACATTTACACGCTTCCAACAAATAAATGGATCGACTTCTGTCAGCTTGTTGAACACATTTATTTTATTTGGACATTTTCTACCATACGATGGCTGAAGCAGCAGCGCGTGACACTGTTCTCATGGTAACCAGATCAACACTGTGAACGGAATACTACAAAACTGAAGTGAAAATACCAAATTATAATAAAATATCTTCTCCTCCCTGCAAACGATAGCATGAAGAATGTGAATATTTAACCAAGTCAAAAAGGTAAGCAGGTATCCATCTTCATTTCAGTATCAGCAGACGCAAAACGCTATAAAAGGCAAGAACTTTTAAAGTTAAAAAACGAAATAAGTTATGTAAACGATATAAACACCATTTGAGCAACCATAAACGACGCAAAACATGCAAATTTTGAGTTTTTGATAGGATTCCTATATAGAAACATCACTCCCTGCCCTCCAGACTCATTCGCGCTGCTGCTGTGACGTCATGTGCAAACAACCTATTACAAAGGATTGCTACTGACCTATAAGACCCTAAATGGTTTAGCTCCTTTAACAAGTCTTCTCGTCCTACAATCCATCACACTTTTTAAGGTCACAAAACCTTTGGTAGAACCTAGGTAGGATATCCAAGTCCACTAAAGGAGGGAGAGTGTTTTTACATTTGGCTCCTAAACTGCAATAGCTTTCCAAATAATGTTCGGGGCTCAGACACACTCTCCCAGTTTAAGTCTAAATTAAAGACATGTCTTTATCCAAGCATTCACATAATGCATCTCATAATCTTATAACCACTCCAGTTATAGCGAGCTGGCAGTGGTGACTTGCGAGGACTAGCGAGCTGGCAGTAGTGACGGACGCATGAGCGCGTAAGTGTTTTGCTTAATATCTGTTCTGGGTCAGTTGCTTCGTTTATTATTTGCTGCTAGGAAGGATTTAATTCGTATCTGTGTTTGTCCTATTTCCTACCTCGACTATAATTGTATTTTAATTGTACTTGTTTAGAATAACAGCCGCGTTTGCAGACTTTATTGGTGTTATTGCCCGCACTTAAGCTTTAGTTAGTTTCGGTTTTCAGCCATTCACGGGTTTAGGCTTTTGCAGTGCTGATTTGCAAGGCGGGCCTAGCTCGTTTCAATCACGTGTTAATAAGCAGTATATTAATTGTGTGTGCGCGCTGTCGCGGAAGCGTCAGCGGGAGCGTTCAGCCTCCTTGTGTGAAGACCGACTCGGGTAAAGACCTGCGACTCTACCTGCGCGACTCCACCGAGCAACGACACCGGTAGGCACTTAAGTTTCTTCCTTTCTTTCACACTTGTCCTTCTTCCTCAGCATGTGCTTTCAACACATTCCTGTTGTCTCTCGGCAACGCTCCACTAACCCACGTAAAAGGCAGCGCAATGCTTCTAACCTGCGTCCTGTTTACTCCTCTTCTAACACTAACACTCCTCTCTCTGTCTCTGTGGGTCTATGGAATTGTCAGTCAGCAGTTAACAAAGCTGACTTCATTCCAGCCTTTGCTACTAACTCTTCTCTTAATATCTTGGGCTTGACTGAGACCTGGATTCGTCCAGAGGACTCAGCAACCCCTGCTGCTCTCTCTAACAACTTCACTTTCTCTCATACCCCTCGCCAGTCTGGGAGGGGTGGGGGCACAGGTCTTCTCATTTCTGACAATTGGAAATACTCGACTCATTCGTCTCTGTGCAACTACAATTCATTTGAGTTTCATGCTATTACAATCTCAATTCCTGTCAAAATTCATATCGTAGTAATTTATCGCCCCCCAGGCCAACTGGGTACCTTTGTAGAGGAACTGGACATGCTGTTGTCCTCATTCCCAGAGGATGGTAGCCCACTTGTAGTTTTTGGCGATTTCAACATTCATCTAGAGAAGCCTTATGCTTCTGACTTCCACTCTCTGCTAGCCTCATTCGATCTTAATCGGCTCATAACCACAAGTACACACAAATCTGGCAACCAACTTGATCTCATTTACACTCGCAACTGCATCACCGACAACATTCTGGTAAAACCTCTGCACTTTTCTGATCATTTTTTCATTACTTTTAATCTTCAACTCCCCATTTTTTCACCACCAACCCCGCTACCAGTTACCTTCAGACGAAACCTGCGCTCTCTTTCTTCTTCTCATCTTTCCTCTACTGTATCATCCTCCCTTCCCTCACCCTCACAATTCTCATCTCTGGATGTGAATACAGCAACAGACACTTTGTTTCACATTAACTTCTTCTCTAGATAGTATCTGTCCTCTGTCATCCAGGCCTGCACGTGCCACTTCCTCTAATCCCTGGTTATCTGATGTTCTTCGTGAACATCGGACCAAACTCAGGGCTGCAGAGAGGAAGTGGCACAAATCAAAAGATCAATTTGACCTTTGTAGCTATCAGTCTCTGCTCTCATCCTTTTCTGCTGAAATTCATGCTGCTAAATCCTCCTATTTCCACAACAAAATCAACAGCGCTTCAAACACACGCACACTTTTCAAGACATTCAACTCTCTCCTCTGTCCCCCTCCACCACCACCCACCTCATCCCTTACTGCTGATAATTTTGCTACATTTTTCACTGACAAAACATCTACCATCAGCAGTCAGTTCTCCGCTCCACACACACAGGAACTCAGACCAACCACACACACAGCCACACACCTCCTCTCTTCATTCTCTCCCCTCACTGAGACAGAAGTATCCAAACTTCTCCTCTCCAATCATCCTACTACCTGCCCTCTAGATCCCATCCCCACACACCTTCTACAAGCCATCGCTCCCACACTTTTACCAGCACTGACACACATCATCAACACATCTCTCCACACTGGCACTTTCCCTAACACATTCAAACAGGCTCGGGTAACCCCACTGCTTAAGAAACCCACATTAAACACGTCTCTTGTAGACAGCTACAGACCTGTTTCTCTCCTACCATTCATAGGAAAAACACTTGAACGAGTTGTTTTCAACCAGGTGTCATCTTTCCTCTCACATAGCAACCAATTGGATGTCAATCAATCTGGTTTCAAGAGTGGCCACTCGACTGAGACTGCACTGCTGTCGGTCACTGAATCCCTGCGGATTGCAAAGGCTGATTCCAAATCATCAGTTCTCATTCTGCTCGATCTATCAGCTGCCTTTGACACAGTGAATCATCAGATCCTCCTGTCCACCCTCTCATCACTGGGCATCACAGGTACTCCACTTCTCTGGTTTGAATCCTATCTCACAGGAAGGTCTTTCAGGGTTGCCTGGAGAGGGGAGGTATCCAAAGCTCATCAACTGACCACAGGGGTTCCTCAGGGTTCAGTTCTTGGACCCCTCCTCTTCTCCATTTACACTACATCACTTGGTCCCATCATTCAGGCACATGGTTTCTCCTACCATTGCTATGCTGATGACACACAACTCTTCCTTTCATTCCAACCAGATGATCCCACAGTAGCTGCACGAATCTCAAGCTGTCTGGCGGACATCTCGGCATGGATGAAAGAACATCATCTACAGCTCAACCTGGCTAAGACTGAGCTTCTCGTCTTCCCTGCCAATTCGACTCTAAATCACGATTTCAGCATCCAGCTAGGCACATCCTCAATTACCCCATCAAATTCGGCCAGAAATCTTGGAGTAATCCTTGATGATCAACTGACCTTCAAAGACCACATTGCAATGACAGCTCGGTCATGCAGATTTGCACTATACAACATCAGGAAAATCAGGCCCTTTCTAACAGAACATGCAACACAACTTCTGGTCCAGGCTCTGGTCATTTCTAGGCTTGATTACTGCAATGCACTTCTGGCTGGACTGCCATCATGCACAATCAAGCCTCTACAAATGATTCAGAACGCTGCAGCACGTCTCGTCTTCAACGAGCCCAAAAGAGCCCACGTCACGCCTCTCTTCATCTCTCTTCACTGGCTACCACTTGCTGCTCGCATCAAATTCAAGGTGTTGACGCTTGCTTACAGATCTACCACAGGCTCAGCACCCTACCAGTCTACACTCCTACCAGAAACCTGCGCTCATTAAAGGAGCGAAGGCTTGTGGTACCATCACAGAGAGGCACGAAATCACTTTCCAGAACATTCTCATTCACTGTCCCTTGCTGGTGGAATGATCTTCCTGCCTTCATCCGGAATGCGGAATCCCTGGCAATATTCAAAAGACAGCTGAAAACCCATCTCTTTCGTGAGCACTTAACCTCAACCTCATCTTAAAAAAAAAAAAAAAAAAAAAAAAAACTTCTTATTCCTATCCTTTCACTTCCTCTAATCCCTCTCTATTGTATCTTAGGATAATCTGAGCACTGCCTATAACTTGTATTATGAGCACTTCTTGTCTATTTGCCTCGTCATGACGACTCGCTTGTTGTATTTCCTCACTTGTAAGTCGCTTTGGATAAAAGCGTCTGCCAAATGAATAAATGTAAATGTAAATGTAAATATCAAATCAAAAGCACATAACGAACTATTGCTTGAAATGTTATGAACATCAGCTACACTAATTATTTTTCATTTTCTATTCTGTTTTACCTTGGGATGCCATCCCAAATACACCAGCTCAGTCATTCATGCGACTCCACTTGAAAGGCACATAAACACAGAAGGAAAGTGGAACGAGGAAGCTGCTTTATAGACACACCTGTTTTCCACACGTCACTCAAACACAGAAGCAGGAAACCATTTCAACTTGTCAGTTCAGGGAAACAGAAACTGAAGTGGAGTTGAGCTGTTGTGTGTTTGTCGCTTTCTGTATTCATGCAGTAAAATGGCAGAAGCCAGAGTTTCTCAGGATGAGTTCACGTGTTCAGTGTGTCTGGATCTCCTGAAGGATCCAGTGACTATCCACTGTGGACACAGTTACTGTAAGAGCTGTATTACAGGCTGCTGGGATCAGGAGGATCAGAAGAGAGTCTACAGCTGCCCTCAGTGCAGACAGACCTTCAGTCCAAGACCTGCTTTAGCTAAAAACACCATTCTGGCTGAACTGGTGGAGAAACTGAAGAAGACTAAACTTCCTGCTGACTGTTACGCTGGAGCTGGAGATGTGCAGTGTGACGTCTGTACTGGAAGAAAACACAAAGCTGTCAAGTCCTGTCTGGTGTGTCTGGAGTCTTTCTGTCAAACTCATTTTGACCGTCATGAGGAATATCACTCTCGTAAGCCACACAAAGTGATCGATGCCACTGGACGACTGCAGGACATGATCTGCCATAAACATGATAAAGAGCTAGAAATGTACTGTATCACTGATCAACAATACATCTGTGTGCGGTGTAAGGAGTATGAACATAAAAACCACAACACTGTATCAACTGCAGCACAGAGGACAGAGAAACAGGTATGAACTGAGAGGGATTGTTCACATAGAAATGAAAGTGCTGTCTTTACGTACTCACCGTCATGCCGTTCAAAACTGGTTTGACTTGCTTTGTTCTGCAGAATGTAAAAGGTGATATTTTGAAGAATGCCTCATCTATTTTAGTCTATACATTGAAAGTCAATGGATACAAAAGTTTCAAGAAAAAAGCATTAAAGTAATCTAAATAACTCCAGTGGTTAAAAAATATGTGTGCTTAAGTGTACTGATGTGCACTTATAGTGTATTTCAAATTAAAAGTATATTTTAAAAAATACTTTGAGATAATGAAGGCAAATTAAGTGTACTGAAAGAGGGTAAACTTTCATGACTGTTTCATAAGTACACTTTGTAAAGTACACTCTGTCATAATGTAAATTAAAAGTTTTACTTTAAAGTGGTGTGAAAAAGTAAACAAGATAACACAAGTAAACACAACATGCAGTTTTTAAATGAAGGTTTTCCTGAATCTAATAACTGGTTGGGCCACCCTTAGCAGCAACAACTGCAATCAAGCATTTGTGATAACTTGCAGTGAGTCTGTTACAGCGCTGTGAGGAATTTTGGCTCAGTCGTCTTTGCAGAGTTGCTGTAATTCGGCCACATTGGAGGGTTTTCGAGCATGAACCGCCTTTTTAAGGTCATGCCACAGCATCTCAATAGGATTGAGGTCAGGACTTTGGCTAGGCCACTTCAAAGTCTTCATTTTGTTTTTCTTCAGCCATTCAGAGGTGAACTTGCTGGTGTGTTTTGGATCATTGTCCTTCTGCAGAACCCAAGTTCACTTCAGCTTGAGGTCACAAACAGATGACTGGACATTGTCCTTCAGGATTTTTTGGTAGACAGCAGAATTCATGGTTCCATTTATCACAGCAAGTCTTCCAGGTCCTGAAGCAGCAAAACAGCCCCAGACCATCACACTACTACCACCACCATATTTTACTGTTGGTATGATGTTCTTTTTCTGAAATGCTGCATTACTTTTACGACAGACGTAATGGGACACACACCTTCCAAAAAGTTCAACTTTTGTCTCGTCAGTCCACTGAATATTTTCCCAAAAGTCTTGGGGATCATCAAGATGTTTTCTGGCAAAACTGAGACGAGCCTTTATGTTCTTTTTGCTCAGCAGTGGTTTTCATCAAGTGAGGCCTGCAGTTCTTTAGATGTTGTTGTGGGGTCTTTTGTGACCTCTTGGATGAGTCGTCGCTGCGCTCTTGGGGTAATTTTGGTCGGCCGGTCACTCCTGGGAAGGTTCACCGCTGTTCCATGTTTTCGTCATTTGTGGATAATGGCTCTCACTGTGGTTCGCTGGAGTCCCAAAGCTTTGGAAATTCTTTGAATTTCTTTGGATCTCAACATGATGTGTAGCTTTTGAGGATCTTTTGGTCTACTTCACTTTGTCAGGCAGGTCCTATTTCCTAATTGTGAACAGGTGTGGCAGTAATCAGGCCTGAGTGTGGCTAAAGAAACTACATTTTTCACACCACTGTACATTTTAATGATATATAATCCTTGTAATGCGTAAATAAGTACAGTTTGATGTGTTGAATAACATTTTGAAGCACATAAAGTACTTGATTATAATTGTGTTATTCAGTATATTTAAAGTTTTATATAGTTTAAATATACTAAAGTGCAACATCATATACCATGCATGCTTGTCAGTACATTTGACAGTACACTTTATTTACTTTTACACATACAGGTGCTGGTCATATAATTAGAATTTCGTGAAAAAGTTCTTTTTTTTTTTTTTTTTGTAAATTATTTTAAAAATGAAACTTTCATATATTCTAGATTCCCTACATGTAAAGTAAAACATTTCAAAAGATTATTTTTTTTAAATTTGTTGATTAGAACGTACAGCTAATGAAAGTCCAGTATCTCAAAATATTAGAATATTTACATTTGAGTTTCATTAAATGACCATCCCTACAGTATAAATTCCGGGTATCTCTTGTTCTTTGAAACCACACAAATGGGGAAGACTGCTGACTTGGCAATGGTCCAGGAGACAATCATTGACACCCTCCACAAAGAGAGTAAGTCACAGAAGGTCATTACTGAATGTGGTGGCATATTAAATGCAAAGTTGACTGGAAGGAAGAAATTGGGTAGGCAAAGGTGCACAAGCAACAGGGATGACCACAAGCTTGAGAATAGCATAAAGCATAATGTCAAGTAAAGCCAATTCAGACACTTGGGAGAGCTTCACAATGAGTAGAATGAAGCCGGAGTCAGCGCATCAAGAGTCACCACACTCAGACATCTTCAGGAAAAGGACTACCAAGCCACATCTGAAACAGAAAAAAACGTCAGAAGCCTCTTACCTGGGCTAAGGAGAAAAAGAACGACAGTGAACAGTGGTCGAAAGTCCTCTTTTCAGATAAAAGTAAATTTTGCATTTCATGTTGAAATCATGGTCCCAGAGTCTGAATGAAGACTGAAGAGGCATAGAATCCAAGCTGCTTGAAGTCTAGTGTGAAGTTTCTGAAGTTAGTAATGATTTGGGGGCCGTGACGTCTGCTGGTGTTGGTCCATTGTGTTTTATCAAGTGCAAAGTCAATGCAGCCATCTTCCAGGAGATTTTGGAGCACTTTATGCTTCCATCTGCTTACAAGCTTTATGGAGATGCTGATTTCCTTTTCCAGCAGGACTTTAGCACCTGCCCACAGTGCAAAAACCACTTCCAAGTGGTTTGCTGACCATGATATTACTGTGTTTTATTGGCCAGCCAACATGCCTGACATGAATCTATGGTATATTTTTAAGAGAAAGATGAGAAACAGTCGATCCAACAATATACAGATGATCTGAAGGGTCAATAGTGCCTCAGCAGGGCCACAGGCTGATCACTTCCATGCTACACTTCACTGATGCTGTAATTTGTGCTAGGAGCAAGTCATTTGCTGTAATATGTGCTGCCGACCAAGTATTGAGTGTACAAATGAACATACTTTAAAGAACTTGAACTTTTCTGTTTTGAAAATCCATTTTTTGATTGATCTTAGGAAATATTCTAATATTTTGAGATACTGTATTTTGGACTTTCATGAGCTGTACACTAATCATCAAAATTAAAAAATAATTTCCTGTTATTGGTTTGTCCTCCAGAAGCAGCTGAAGGAGAAGCAGATGAAGATCCATCAGAGGATCCAGCAGAGAGAGAAAGATCTTCAGCAGCTGAGAGAGGCTGTGGAGTCTCATAAGGTGAGTCTGGAGAAGAAGAGAAGTTTGAGAAGTCTCAGTCAGGACTCACTGAAGCCACTGTGTGATTGTGATGTGTGTCCTAACAGCGCTCTGCACAGACAGCAGTGGAGGACAGTGAGAGGATCTTCACTGAGCTCATCCGCTCCATTGAGAGAAGCCGCTCTGAGGCCACACAGCGGATCAGAGATCAGGAAAAGACTGCAGTGAGTCGAGCTGAAGGACGACTGGAGCGACTGGAGCAGGAGATCAATGATCTGAGGAGGAGAGACGATGAGCTGGAGCAGCTTTCACACACACAGGATCACATCCATTTCCTGCAGGTAACAGAGATCTAGAAGAACAGGATCATAGTGGACTTGAGCAAGAGAAACATTTCATGTCGAATAGTTTTTATCACTAAATAATGAATAAGAGCAGAAAGTATCTGATTGTGTGAAAGTGCTGGATTGAGATGAGTTACTGAAGATCAACAAGAGCCGCACAGATCTGATATAGAGCTGGTTATTGGCTGAAGTTTTGATTTGTGTTTTCTGTAGAGTTTCCAGTCTCTCTCAGCTCCTCCTGAATCTACAGACGTAAGTGATGATCCCTTCAGTTCTCTCTCCTCTTTTGATGGCGTGAGAGAATCTGTCCGTCAGCTGAGAGACAAACTGGAGGATTTCTGCAAAGAGGAGCTGAAGAAGATCTCTGACAGAGGTAAAGTCCTGCGCCTCCATTATCCAGACGTGTGTAGAAAGACCCTAAATATGAACGCACAACAGTTCCTATGATTTATAAATGTCCATGTGCACAATTGTTAAATTACACTGTTCAAAGTTTATCTTAAATTCACGTGTAATGTGAACAAGTGCATCAAAATCCACCTTCAGAACGGCCACAAATATCCCTTGATGGTTCAGAAGAACGGCACTCATCATCAAGAGCAAGTGTTTCTATACATGATGCAGGATGAAATCCATGAATTTTAGGATCAAATCTGATATGTGTGTTTTATAAATGAGGCCCCTGGAGATTCATCTGCTCTCAGAAATGAGTCTTTCATCATCTAATGTCATATTGTACAACATCACATTAGAAATGAATGCATTTGATTTTGTCATTTCTCTTCACACTGTTCATGTCTGTTGATTTCCACAGTCACATTCACCAACATGAATCCCAAGACCAGGAAAGACTTCCTACAGTGTAAGTCACTGAGAAAACAAGCAGAGAAACTCACTGAATGTGTTCATGTTCTTCCTGGAGAAGGAGAAAGAAATCATGATAGAAGAGTTGAATAATTGATCATGATAATGATGATTCAGGATATCTGGTCAGCTGAGACACTGATGATACACTGAACATTGAGCCATGAAGAGTTCAGATACATTAAAAGATCAGATTGATGATTCCTGATTGTGATGTGTTTTATCTCCATCAGATTCCCATCGGATCACTCTGGATTTGAACACAGTGAATGAATGCCTCCGTCTGTCTGAGAGGAACACAGTGATTACTAACACTAACACAGATCAGTCGTATCCTGATCATCCAGACAGATTTGATGGATATTGTCAGGTGTTGTGTAGAGAGAGTGTGTGTGATCGACGCTGTTACTGGGAGATTGAGTGGAGATTATGTGTGTATATCAGTGTCATATAAGAGCATCAGCAGGAAGGGAGACGGTGATGAGTGTGTGTTTGGATATAATGATCAGTCCTGGAGTTTGATCTGCTCTTCCTCCAGTTACTCATTCATACACAATAACATAAAGACTGTTCTCCCTGTAAAGCCCATCATCAGCAGAACAGTGAATGAGGAGAAACACTATAGAGTAGGAGTGAATAAGATTCACTATAGAGTAGGAGTGTATGTGGATCACAGTGCAGGAACTCTGTCCTTCTACAGCGTCTCTGGAGACACAATGATCCTCATCCACACAGTCCAGACCACATTCACTCAACCGCTCTATCCTGGGTTTGGGATTGGTTATGGATCAGTGAAACTATGTTGATAAATCAGAACAGAGAGACTCTACCCATAATGCTTTGAGCTCATGATGAATCAGTGACAGTGAGATGTTATAGAGTCTCTTATTTTCTATTCATTACATTAATACTACAGCTGAACGTTTGCAGTTGAAATAGACAGGAAGAACACTGTGTGTGTGTGTGTGTGTGTGTGTGTGTTATACTGTATGTACTGAAAACAGACTCTCTACCTTTACTGCTACTCAATATACGATGTTTTGCTGGAAGACATCATGGACTATGGGCCTCTGAAGACTTCTGTGAGAAACGAGCAAAATCAGTTTCAGAATTCCCTGAATGTGTGAAAACTGTGACTCTGGAAACACTTCACATAAACATACCAGGATTCAACAGTATAGGTTGATTGTGTTCTCCGTTTGCACTATGAATTTGTTCCGATTTCTTTCCCACAAAATGGCATCGCTCCAAACGATGAGTGTTAATGCGCTTTTCATCTGCGCATGTGCAGTAATAACAACACCTGCTGACCCAAAAGCGGTAATGCAGAGGCAACAAAACTGTCATTTTATCTTCAGTGAGCTGGAGCTGTGTAGATGTGAAATATCAGTTCTCTAATGTAGTCAACACAAATCAAATAATGGTTTAATTTTGATGCATATATCATTTTTATACATATTACTCGGGAATAATATTTAAACGTTTCCTTTTTCAGGTATGCTACAGTATGTTCCTCCAGTTTAATTAAACTTTATATATATATATATATATAAAGCAGTAAGCCCTGTGAAGCTGTGGTTTACAGTGGGTTTAGATCAGCTAAGGGGGCTTTAGGCAAGACACGCTTCATTTAAATACAGTTGATTCAATGTGTTTTTTGCAAGATATATACCAATAAACATTTTGAGATCATGCAGTCCTGACAAATTTCATTTCAGGTAAAGTGGATTCATCATTTATAAAAATTATCCTGTATCTTCATTTAAAACATGATTTATTAACACATATTGTAAAACAAATATATTACAAAACATATTTAACAATCACTAAGAGCATACAGCTCGGGCTATGAGTCAAACATAAAAAAACATTCACACTTTCTACTATTCAATGTCTATTTAAATATTTAAAACATTGTATGATATGATAAATTAATGAGTGCAAACTGTATGAATTAAATGAAGCAACGACAGCAAGTCAAGACAAATGTAGGACTATTTTTTTTTTTTCCGCAGCCAAATGACGCACGCTGAAACTTTAAGCCCTGTATATAAATATATATATTAAAAGAGGTTTCGTCTGCTCACCAAGGCTGCATTTAATTAAAAATACAGTAAAAACAGTAATATAGTGAAACATTATTACAATTCAAAATAACTGTTTTCTGTTTGTATATATTTTATAAAATAATTTATTCCTGTGATCAAAGCTGAATTTTCAGCATCATTACTCCAGTCTTCAGTGTCACATGATCCTTCAGAAATCATTCTGATATGATGATTTACTGCTCAAGAAACATTTAATGTGTACAATTGTACAAAATATTTGTGTACAATATTTTTCTTCAGGATTCTTTGATGAATATAAAGTTCAAAAGAACCTCATTTATTTGAAATATAATCTTTTGTAACATTATAAATGTCTTTACTGTCACTTTTGAAAAAGCACATAGTGTACGAGAACTGCATCATGGAGTTGTTTAATGTATGTCTGGACACGGACATGTGATGTGAGGACCCAAAGGCTGGGGACATTCCTGTCTGTGAAGCAGTGGTGCCCCCATTGCACATTTAGAAGACACTGGAATAGCCAGCCTGTCCTTGGGAGCGTGCCATCTGGAAATCTGCACCTTTCTGCCGCCGTGTACCTGAGTGGTGCTTCTTTCATACAAACCGAAAAGGTAAATGATGTGCAACTGTAGTTACTTTAACTGTGAATTACTTAAATTTAGATCAAATTACATGTATTATTTATCCCCCCACACCAACAGGTCTTCAATGAAGCTACAGTTCTTTAGGTATGAAACATTTCAACGCCATGCAGTTATTCACCACTGGAAAATCACACAGGATGTGAATCTGCAGTGCCTAAGTCAGGAGGAAAAAGTGATAGCAATGAGGTTGTTGGTGGAAAAAGAGGGCCTGGCAAGGAGTCTAGCATTCCTGGAGTCACGTGGCGTCAACCTTGATTGCATTGTCACTGATCGTCATCCACAAGTACAGAAGCTCCTCAGGAAGAGAAACATAACCCATTACTACGATGTCTGGCACATGGCAAAATGTATATTGTCAGTGCTAAAATGGAGCTGATTGACATCCATAGTCCATTATACCATACAAAATCAGTTTTGCTCCAGCCTTTTCCTTTCTTTGAGTTGTTAGTGATATCCTATTGGTGAGAATGACCTGATGTTAGATTTTTTGAAGCTTGTGTAAGTATCCCATTTGGTGAAAAGACTTGTCCTTACTTTGAAATTGTGACACTATGAGTAAATAGTAAGAAATGCTTTGAAATTGATTATGAAATGCTACAATAGAGTATAAGAGTATCTTTACTAAGTGGAATGTATTTTGCTTTCATTGCAAGGAATTTCAAAGGAACTGGAAGCAATCAGTAAGCAGAAAGATTGTGAGAAACTCAAGAAGTGGATGAAAAGCATCAACAGCCACATATACTGGACTGCAGCTGGCTCAACCTCGAGCCAGAGAGAATTGCAAAGTGGACCGCGATCCTGAACCATGTTCGAGATGTCCATACACATGAGGATCCTCTTTACCCTAAGTGCGAGCATGTGACCCGCAAGACAACTGACAAGAGTAAATGGCTCCAAGCAGGTATTAATATATTTAATAAACTGTTGTTACGTCCCGTAGCGTTTTCTCTCTCTCTCCTTCACTCTCACTTGTTACAGGTCCCGTAATTGGATGACGTCGCTGCCAGTCATCGGAGTCTCGCGACATCCTGAGAACCAATCAGATGCTAGTGGGCGCGTATAAAGACCCGGATGTGACACGAGCGCGGGAGAAGCGCTTGCTTTGTTTTTGTTTGCTCTCCTGCGTTTGCTGTTGTATTTTTGCTCTTGTTTAGACTGATTTATTTATTGTGTGTTTTCTTCATTTGAAACTTTGCTCATCATGTTTTACTACTGATACTGTGATTATGGCGTGACTCGACTCTCGGTTTACCAGAGTTTGTTCAAGTCCTTCTCCGATACATAGTGATGGGACCAGGTTAGTATGTCACGTGACTTACACCTCGCAGCACTTAGAGTAAAGTTGTTTAAACACACTAGTTTAGGAGCGGGTGCCAATTTATGTATTTATGTTTGTTAGTTAGTGTAGATAGCGGTGTTCTACACTGAAGATGTTATTTTCCTTGCTTTCTTTTGATTAGTTTAGAATTTGTTGGGGTTTAGTTAACTTGTTTTGTTTTATTGATTTCTTTGTTTTAGCACCGCTCTCGTCCCTCGCTTTGTTATCGTTTATTTTACTTTTGTATATAATTTGTAAATAGGTATTTGTTTGTTTTGGATGTATGTTTGGTTCACTGCTTATTGTATCATTGGGTGTTTTGTTACATTGAATTATTTTCCCTTACTAAAAGCAACTACAAATTTAGTTCTTCTCTGCCTGTTTCTTCACTACACACATCACATCTCCTTAATAAATGAGTCCATTCTTTTAACAGCATTTTAATAGTTAATCTTTTCTCATGTTACGTCTCCATATCCTCTAGACGCCAAGGGGGACGTAACACTGTATTGTTTTCTAATATGATATTTTCTTATTGTCTGCAGATACTGTAGCTTTCAACAATTTGGAGAAGTTGCTGACAAACCAAAGAAGGATGTTACAAAACTGAGCGCCCACCACCAAACTTCATTGTTGGAGGCTTTCCATGCCGTCATCCTTCGTTTTGCCTTCGTTTGAATGTTGTCTTTCCCTTTATTGGAATGCTGTGCATTATAATGAAAATGCTAGAGCAATTAAAAGGGGAAACAGTGGGCAACACTCTCTTGAAATCTCACTATTGTTCTGAATGACTGCTGTTGGATGGTTATAAAGCATCTTAATCATCTTTTGGAGGACAGAAAGCAGATATAGCCACTCAACTCGGTCAAAGGCCTTTTCAGCGTCTAAAGAGATGACAATAACTGCATAATCCACCTGAGAAGCAGAGAAAGTTACATTCAGAAGTCTACAAATGTTGTCAAAAAAGATTAATTTGGAATAAATCCTGTCTGATTCATTTGTACTAACTGTGAGATTACTTTTTTTCCAATCTTAAGCCAATAGTTTTGTCAAACACTTTGTAGTCTGGATTGAGTAATGAAATGAAAGTAGAAGAGTTATCATTGCCTGTTTGAGAGATTCTGGTAAACACTGAGACTCTATAGCCTGGATATACATATGCTTCAGTGGTTTAATTAATTTGGGTATAAATGCTTAAAAAAATATAGAAAAAACATTCATACCAGGTGACTTGCCAAAAGCTAGGCATGATATGGCCTCTTTTATTTCAACCTCTGTGATGTCCCCAATTTATCCAGAAGTGTGTCAGTGCCTTGGGAGGTACCCTGATTAATAAGAATAGGATCTCAGATAAAAGTATTGTCAACTCGACGGATTGCATTAATAGACTGCATCTTCTTTTCGTAATTGTCAAGCCAACAACTTGCCAATTTTATCCCCATGCTCATAATAGCGTTGTTTTTGATCTAACACTATGCTTCTTTAGTGAACAGCATTTCATACTCAAGCCGCAATGAGCTTAGTCTCTAAAACATATTTTCATCTCCACAAACAGAACAGTCATGTTCCAATTATTTAATGTCTCTGGAAAGTAAATTCAGTTGACTCTGATATTTTTTCTTTAAACCAGATGAGTCCCAAGTCACCCCTGGAGAGGAAGAGCCCACATTAAAGTTCAAGAAACTTTCTATTTTACTTTCTGTTAAAAAAAACTATAAAATCAAGGTCATTCAGAAGATAAATCGCCATCTTCCAAGATGTGTTCTTGTAGTAGGAGCATTAACTGTAAGAACTAATGGGGAATGGTCAGATGGGGTTCGTGGAAGGTATTCACATGAGTCAACTAAGTATTCCTGTGTTTTGTTCAAAAGAAAAAACTTTTATGTGGTCAGGAATAAAAAGAGAAATCTTGGTGAGTCTTAAGTAAAGCCCTCCAAATATCAGCTTTAATTCAGCCCTCATGTGTTTCACTGCTCTTGCGGACGGTATCAAGGCAGAACCTTTACCAGGTGATCTGTCTGCTGGATCTAGGACCAAGTTTAAGTTGAAGTAACCTCCAATGATTGTACAAAGCAAAAAAGTTAAAAATTGTAAATGATGGAAAAACTGAGGCTCATCTTGATGAGTATTGGAGAGGTAGACAATCTGGAATCCAGAAACACATCTGTGACCTTTGTGAACTTTGTGCCTAAACCATGGTCTTGGTGTCATCCGGATAATCGTTGGAGATGTGCTTCTGTCTATCAGTCCAAGTGTGGACATTTTTTCTGTACCTATTTTACCTATTTCTTAACCAGAATCATTTAACCAAGTATAGTTGTTGTGGAAATGTGAATGTATGCAGAGCGGCCTACGAACTCAAGGGACTTGAAGCTAACTTCTGCTGACGAAACTGCAAACTATTCTTCAGTAAAATTTCTCTTCAATTTCAACTCTGACTCTTCATTCATCACATCTGGTCTTTTTGCTCTTTAACTGTAAATTCCTCAACAATTAATGGTGGAGAATGTGCTATACAATGATATAGGGGAAACATAGGCAGAGTTTGGCCACAGCCATACCAGATACTTGATGAAACAGGATCTCTCCCAAGTCTGAGCTCGAGAACATATCGTGGCAGTACACGAGAGGACGCTCTTCACATTCTGTTCCCGCTATAGTTGAGGCTTCTGCTAAATAGTAGGCTAACTAAACTAAATGGATATTTCCTTACCATTTTAAAAATAAAATAAGTAAACTAAAGGAGAGAGAGCTCTAACTTTGACGCTTCAGAAGCACAATTTGGAAATGAGGCAGCTTCCTCTGCATTAGGTAAGTTAGGCCTAAGATGTTTTTTTGACTCTTTGAATCACAGTAGTTCATTATACATTTGATGGTTCATTATAAATGTAGAAGATATGATACATATAAGTGTATGAAATGTAGAGGATATGTTAGATATATAGCCACCATTGACATTGAGGGACATCAAATTAGAAAATTACCGAATTGTCCCTCAATATTTTGTATTCTGACATCAGAGGTCCATATGCATAGATCTCCACAAAGATCTGTCAAACAGAAAACATAAACATTAGTACAAAACAACTTTATCAATCTTTAACAAACTATATTAATATACAAAAAATAAAAATCAACACAAATAAAACTTGAAACCACGCAAATCTAGCATAGCGCCATAACTACTTGAAACACACAATCCTTTACATCACCCAATGATTATACACAAATATTATCGCTATAACAAACCTAACTATCTAACACAAACACATACGTCTGCCGTAATCAAAGAGTGGACTGAAAATCGAGTGGTATAGAAACACTGCATGATACAGCTTATACCATGTGTGGCGGTTTAGTATTTCAACAAAACTCTCAATAAACTGACTACGCCACCCTGTCAACCAGGGAAAGATATTTATGAATTGATCACCTTTAAATGGGCACACAAGAACGTGGTTTCAAATATGGAGGCCTGAGACGTGGATAACAAAATACAAAACTTTATTTCAACAATAATCAAGCACAAATCTTAAAACATTCCTGCAGGCTGGGCATATTTTATATGGAGATGGATGAAAAAAAAATAAAACAAATGAACCAAACACAAGAGCGCTGACCCAACGAGAAGGACCGATGAACAGCGCACTATCGCGCCGATGGTGACCTTGAATAGTCGGCGACAGATCACAGAAACAAACATAAACAAAGCAGCAGCATCAAAGAATGTTGCCCCACAGGCTGCACGACGTGCAATGGATCCTAAAATCAGCTATTCTTCCTGAAAAAATGTAAACATTAAATTACTTACCACGTAAAAATAGTATAGACCTTGGTGATAGTTACACATACCTCCATATTGTCGCTATAGTCACGAGTCAGTTCGCACGCACACTCGGACATCAAACCCACAAAAGGATATAATCACAGCAGGAGCATGTTGAGTCAGAGGGCAGCCGCCAACCAAACACTATGAATGATTTTCGTCGGAAACTACAACCCAAATAAAACCAGTTACCTCAGACACGCATTCTAATGCTCACTAGTTAGCAAACACATACCTGAGAGACAGAAAGAGCCAAAAACCGGAATGGGCGGGCCTCGGGCAGTGACGCACAGCGGTGAGCAAACACACAATAGTGCTTTAAAAGTCCCCTTTTATATAGCCGTGAAAGTATACAGTAGGTGGACAACCAAAATGGGTATTACCGCCGCGCATACCGCCGCCGCAGGGCCGCGGCGTTAACTGAAATTCAGTCGCGTGTAAAAAACTACCGCCAGGTGGTGCAAAGGGACGGATTGGAAAGTGACTGTAATGATAAAATGTCGGTTTGTAAACGGAGATGAAAGGACGAAGTAAAACAACAACATTACAGTATAACCTTTTAACATCCTTAAAAACCATTAGAAATAGTAAAGTGAGAGTTAATTTCAAAACGTGGGATAGTCTTAGGCTACTCTATGCATCAAAAATTAAAAGAAAGACCTTTACACAAAGTCTTACTGCATGCTATTGTCATTAAACAGTCATTAGGCAAAACATATATATATATATATATATATATATATATATATATATATATTTATATTAGGAGCACACACACGGATTATAAATTTAATATTTTCATTCTGTAATATTTTCATTCAGAACGGTCCAGCATTAAGACCGCATTAATAGCAATAATTCTTATTTACTGCTATTGTTCTTGATTTTTTTAATTGTTCTTGATTATTATTATTATTATTTTATTTTTTTTTGGGGGGGGGGGGGGGGGAGGCTATTATATATGCTATGTAATGTTTAGTGATTTTGATGTCACAGACTAAAATACCGGCAGGAATAAATATTTAGGCAAATTTACTAATTAAAACCAAAGGTGTTCATCTGTGATTGTACATCAAGAGCAAGGACACGTTGTGTGCATTTTGTTTTGTGCTTTTACCAGACCGAAACGCTCAATTGTCCGTGTGAAAACTGTGCGTGTGCACGAGCGCCAAGAGAACTGATAACAGCAGCAACGAGCACTGGCCATGATTTCAGAAACAACACGTTCCAGCGGATAGATCGCCTCTTATTTAACACACACCTAACAGTTATATCTTATCGAATTGAGATATTTCTTTCTTTTTAGGTACAATTATTGCTGAGTTTAAGTTAACTTTTGAGACGTTTCAGATTCTCGCAGCGAGACAGCTGAAAGCGCACCCTGTTTGTTTTATTTTATTTTATTATTCAAAAGTACAAGGTTTTGTTGTTATTGTGAGCGTACACAAATAAAAGTAGACCATTCGTAGTCTTGCATCAATCTGTAAGCTATCGCCAAAAATGACGGAAGGCCTGTTTTTGTTTCAGCTGTCATGAGGAAAAAATCCACCAGAACGCGCCGGCGCTTTCGTCGGCCAGAGGGATAAAAATGTAGCCAATTTAGTTTCATATTTATATTTAAATATTGGGATATTGCCTATTATTTTTAAATGAATAAATTCCACCTATGTTCATTATGAAAAGGGAATAGCATGACAGATGCGCAATGTCGGAAGACAAATGCAGCGGGTTAGACATAGTTTGACTACTTCATTAAGTTTTGTTTTATAGTAGCTAAGTCTTTCTTTAAAGTGAATTTCGTTTAGTAGAAATTGTATCTTAATTTCAATCAATGTTTCATCAACCAATTGCCTATATTTAATAAATAGGAAGAAAACCAAACGTAGGGTGTGGAATGGAAACGAAACCATGTTTCCGCGGCCTTTGAATAAGGCTGAAGCAATATACGTCTTTCTGTTTTAATTAAATTTATTTATTACTTTATTACATGTCTTTATTACTTAAATAATTGATAAGATGTTTTTGGTCGAACAATATATTTTAGCTGGTCTACTTAGACACACATTTGCGTAGTGGCTTATTGTGCAAACTTTTTTTTCCTACCACACACCAAACTCATAACATTTCTTGCAGATTTAAAAAACAAACAAAAAAAAAAAAAAACACGACGCTCCGACTTTTACAAAATCCCTCCTCGCTCCAGTCAAAACTTCGCACATACTCTGCTCGGCAGCAGCAGACGCTGGCAAACGCGCGGGGGGGAGGGTCGATCCCATTCGGAACTTCTGGAGTGGAGCATGAAACGCAAAACACTGCAAATCTCCATAATACAAACAAATAAAGAAACTTACTGCAAATACTCATAACAGAGTCTAACAATTGTGTATTTCGTCAGCTTATTTCATATGATCAGATCAGGATGTTAAAATTAACAAAAAGCACTAAGATTGCAAAAAGGTCTGTCACGCGCATAGCTTAGGCTAATATTTTGAGTCTCCCGCCCTCTGGATTAATGGCTTTGGTGACAAACATTTTACACAAAGCGCCCTTCCCCCTATCTCAAACTTGTCAAGCACTGTTAGGTTGGGTGAGTGCTTTTTATACACACAAGATAATGTAAAAAAATATACATTGATATATAAATGGAACACAATCGGTTTGTTGTTTTTGTTTGTTTTTCTTTAACATTTTTATTTTATTTGGATGGCAGATTATGTACAGTTATTGTTCTAATAATATGGAGCCATAATGTTACATATCTTGGTCAATTCTTTCGAGCTGCTTTACAGCTTAACCACAGTTTGCAACATCAGCAGTTATTGAAATGAACTGAATCAACACAGATCTGCTGATATAAATAAATAGGTCTAAATAAATAGCAAAAAACAAGATTGGGTTTGTACGGTACAAATAGGCCTACATTGTGTAGCCCATTGTGGAGAGTCAGATTAGGCGCAAACTCTACAGCAGAAACTTTTTATCTTAATAGCCTAGCACTTGTTGAATAACAAAATGTTGTTTATTGGGATAACGTTTTTTTTTTTTTTTTTCGTAATTGTGTAGCTTATGGCATGACATTTCTTTTTGTAATGTTTATGAGCATGTTAATGGATACAAACTGCACAATTGCAGTTTATCAGATTGTTACATAGCTATAGTTGAAACATTAACACATTAAAATCGTCAACCCTAAAACCATAAAAACATGAACCCTTTGTAAGCGATGTATGAATTACCATTACATCATGGGCGTACGGGACACCCCCGCAGCCCCCACCCTATGATGGGCCCCGGCGCAGATTATTTACTATTTAGCCTTTGCTTTTTTTAGAACTAAACTCAATTGACTAAAGATAAAAATAAAGCATCCAACTGAAGCCCAAAAATGCAAGCAGAATACCACAGAAACTAGTGCTAAATTACCACAAAAGGTGGAAAAATTCACTGTTGTTTCCATCGCCGTTTGTAAGGTAGCCAAGACAACAGCAAGCTTTGATGCGCTGTGTTACTGTTAGCGGTCGTGTGCCGACACAAATAAATATGTTCGGTCTTTGCTGAGATATTATTATTATTATTATATTGCCCAAACGTAAATAGCATATAAGTCTAGAGTTAGGCTATTTCTTTATTCTTTTACTGTAAATACATGAATTTAGTTTTGAAATTTGTGTCTAACTTAGAATTTAGAGCAGCTAAAATATATTGTTAGACCAAAATATCTTATCAATTAATTAAGTAACAAAGACATGTATTTAAGAAATTTAATAAAAACAGAAAGACTTCTATTGCTTCAGCCTTTTTCAAAGGCCGCGGAAACATGGTTTTGTTTCCATTCCACTCCTGACGTTCATGGTTTTCTTCCTAATTAAATATAGGCAATTGGTTGATGAAACATTGATTGAAATTAAGATACAATATCTACAAAACGAAATTCATTTTAAAGAAAGACTTACATAAAACAAAACTTAATGAAGTGGTCGAACTTATGTCTAACCCGCTGCATTTGTCTCCCGACATTGCGCATCCGTCATGCTATTTACTTTTCACAATCAACATTGGTGACATCTTTAAAAAAAAAAAAAAAAAATTAGGCTATAGCCCAATATTTAAATATAAATATGAAACTAAATTGGTTACATTTTTATCCCTCTGGTCGTCGAAAGCGCCGGCGCGTTCTGATGGATTTTCTCCTCATGACAGAAACAACTTAAAACAGGCCTTCCGTCATTTTTGGCGATAGCCTACAGATTAGTACAAGAATACAAATGGTCTACTTTTATTTGTGCGCTCACGATAACAACAAAACCTTGTGCTTTAGTACAATAAAATAAATAAAAACAGGGTGAGCTTTTAGCTGTCTCTCTGCGAGAAACTGAAACGTCTCAAAAGTGAACTTAAACTCAGCGAATAATTACCTAAAAAGAAAGAAATATCTCAATTCGATAATTAATTCGTAGGTCTGTGTTAAATAAGAGGTGATCTATCCGCTGGAATGTGTTGTTTCTGAATTTGATATTTGATATTTTAAGGAATAGAATAGGCTACACTCTATATATCTACACTATATATTTAATATAAAATATTATTTTACAAAATAATTTTTACTCTAAAATTACTATCCCATCAAACCCATATGTCCAACCAATTTGTGTTCCAAATTTTAAGTTGATATCACAAAAATTGAAGTTCCCATTAGATTTTATTTAGGCGTTCTCCTGTAACAAATGTATACATTTCTGTCCAAATATCACAAAACAGTTGGCAGATATGGAACCGCGAGACTCAGATCTTTCCAACGATATGTGTTTTGTCAAGATTAGAAAAGGTTTTTATTATAAAGTATCTAAAATATATTTTATAATACAAAACCTGACACCACACACTAGGGGAGGAGCTCGCTAAAATAATTTAAAGTACCATTTTCATTGTAATGCAAGGACCAATTTCAAAACGTTTTTTTTTTTCGATGAATCTTGAGTTCGTAAGCTTTAGAATGATATAGTTTGTCAACATTAGATCAGGTTAAGTATAGGATATAATTGTTGAATATACTGTTGAAATTATTTGTAGTAACTTAAAAACTTATTCCAGTAAATGTTTAGGGTTTCAAAATACAACTTTAAACTGTTGGGTTTAGTATTTCTATCATAAACACGTGGCCAAACATACATTAGAGAATCAATGGTTTGCTTGTGATGTAAAGTTTAACAACAATCGTCAGGCTGCTGATGCCGTCTGCTGGCATTTGTTAGGCTATAACACATTTTGTTCATACATTTCTTAATGTATTCTAATAGTGTTGATCAGTACAACAATATGACTACTTACTTTTGATACTTTATTTCTTTATTTGCACATACATTAATCTCAACGAGAAAGTGAATGAATTATTTTTAAAATGATTATGTTTTTAAACAGTACTGAGATTACATACAACTTTGTACGGTGTTGGTCTCACGTGTCTGTGTTGCGACATACACCTTCTCACACGTAAAAAGTACACGACTGTTTCCTTTGGTTGGTAATCAATGGCACGCTTCGTCCCCCATATCAGACTTCCCTCCCAGTGGACAGAAGGACAGAGCTCTGCATCCGCAACCTATAATACCTGAAAAATACTTAAAAACCCTCCCCATTTATGCGGGCTTGGGACTGGCAATAACATCACAAAAATTTTTGCAATGTTACAGGCAGGGTTAAATTTTTCTGTTTCTTTTTTATGAAAGAACCTTAATTTGTTGAACTACACAAATACAGGCACACAGACGGAGGCAGGCAGGTAAGTGATAAACAAGCTCTTTATTATAAACAGAGGCATGGAAACTGTGACACTTCCGTAATAAACATAAAACACACTCATAGTGTTCTTTTAAATAATGTCATTTCGTGAAATGAAAAGAAGAGCTACACGATCCCAGCTGTGCGCCAAGTCAATCATCAAGCCAAGAAAGATCCCACCCTTCTCCTTGGAATGATGATCTGCGCACTCCGTCATCCCACAGGAGCTCCTCGTTGACTGCAATGTCCCTTAAAGCAAAGAAGAGAACAAATTCCTTTGGGCCATCCAGAAATTTGATATAAACTCTGGAACTCTGTCTTGCTCTTTGCAGGAATCCCCTTATGTTTGTTGAAGTGGTTGCACACCTCAGCCATGCCCTCCTCTGCAAGAGCAAGAATTCCGGACTCTTGGCTTGCAGTGTTGGATGAATTAAAGGGTCCATGACTATGGTATGACTATCACACCCCTGTACAGTCTATTACACCCATCACAAATTAATTACAATGCTTAAACAACTCTACGTTCATACACTTCCCTACCTGTCATGCCCCTCTTGGATCAGGAATCCCTTTGAGCTGAAATATTCGGCCAAGAAGTCACAAGACTGGTCCTCCCTGACCAATTTCCTGACCTGTGACAAATTCATAACCCTCCCCTCTCTTGCCCACTTCTCTTGCGACTCCTTGGCCCTCATGACTTCCTCATGTATACGACCATCCTCTGCATCCCACAAGCAAAAATTTTGTAAATGATGCTCAATTTTAGTCTGGGGCTTGAGACAAATCAAGCAGTAGACCACGCTGCAAGGGTTCCTGTACACAGCTGAAGAGCATCCTGACTATTTGTCAGTAACACACTAAATACACCATGCGCTAGGATGAGTTTTATGTAGATAGATATGTAGATAGATATACATACATTTGACTCTCTCCATGCTGTCTCTCCACAGTTGTATCTTGTGGCGAGGGGGGCGTGGTTCAGCGAGGTCTGCAACCGGAGAGAATAGCGGGAGACGCGTGGTAAGTGAGTGGGTTGAATACAAATCACGAACACCTGTTTCTCATTCCAGTGATTGGCGCGGAGACAGGACAAAACGCCGTGAGAAGCAGGAGTGTGTGAGAGAGAGGGGAACTGTTGACTGAGTCGAGTCGAGGTTCGTGGAGTGAAGCCCTTGTGGATAGTGTAAGCCCAACGTGGAGTGAAGCCCTTGTGGATAGCGTATGCCGAACCTGGAGTGAAGCCCTTTTGTGGATTGTTTATTTTCGTTTGTTGTGCGTTGCACAGTCCTTCTGTTGACATTCAATAAAGACTCAGTCAGCAGTTGTTCGTCGTCCCTGACCACTTCCTTCCCCACTACGAACTTAAGTTTACTACACTGGTGCCGAAACCCGGGAAGGAAGTCGGTGAGCACGTCGCCATGCAATCGTCGTCCTCCGCCACATTTGCGGACATCATCGCGTCCCTCGCGGTCCTGCACCGCGAACAACAACAGGCCCTGCTGGAGTTAAGAGGCGACCAGGAGCGGTGTTTCCAAGCCATTCTACAGACCCAGCAGGAGGACCGCGAGGCGTTCCGGAGCTGGATTGACCGGGAGGTTCCCCGGGAGCCCACCGAACCGCCCGCTGTGCCTGTCCACCTGCCCTTAAATAAGATGGGCCCACTGGATGATCCAGAGGTGTTCTTAGACCTCTTCGAGAGATCCGCGGAGGCGTGTAAATGGCCGCGGGACCAGTGGTCGATGAGGCTGGTCCCGCTCCTCTCAGGAGAAGCACAGGTGGCGGCACAGCAGCTCCCCGTCCCGAACCTCCTGGTCTATGAAGACCTACGGCGGGCCATCGTCCAGCGGGTCGGTCGGACCCCGGAGCAGCACCGACAGCGCTTCCGCTCCCTCGACCTGGGTGAGTCCGGCCGGCCCTTCACGTTGGCCCAGCAGCTCCGGGACTCGTGCCGCAAATGGTTGCTGGCTGAGGGAAGCGACGTGGACCTGGTCGTCGATCGCGTGGTGCTGGAGCAATTCATCACTCGGCTCCCGAAGAAGACGGCCGAGTGGGTCCAGTGCCACCGCCCCACGTCGCTGGACTCAGCCATCCAACTGGCGGAGGATCATCTGGTGGCGTGCCAAGGGGGCGGCGAACCCCTTCCAGCTGCCTCTCTCTCTCCCTCTCTTTTGTCCCCCTCTCTCTCTAGACCTGTCCCTCTCCCTAGGTCTCGTCCGCCCGGCCCACCTTGTGTTCCGCCCCGAGGGCGGGGCGGAACGGGACAGGCACCTTCCTACGGACCCAGAGCCCCGCCCAGGGGGGCGGGACTCCCTGCTGCCGGGGCGGACCCCGCTCCTGCTTCTCCCCTCTCTCCGCGCCATGTATTCAGCCCACTCTCTGCCACTGGAGGGGCGGGCAGGTCTGGGCCGGCCTGTTGGCGGTGCGGGGATCCGGATCATTTTGTGGATAAATGTCCGGTTATGGAGGTCGGGACGGTGATCCGGGTCCCCGACGATCCTCAGGCCGCCCCTGGTCAGGCTGGCGGGTACCAAATACCTGTGAGTATCAAGGGGGGTACCTATCAGGCTTTGGTGGACTCGGGCTGTAACCAAACCTCTCTCCATCAAAGCCTGATTTCGTCCGGGGCATTGGATACAGGCCGCATGGTTGGGGTTCGGTGCGTGCACGGGGATGTGGTAAGATATCCCGTAATGTCCGTCATAATTAAATTTAGGGGACAAAAGCATAGTGTTGAGGTGGCAGTTAACCCGCACCTCCGGCATCCGATAATTTTGGGGACGGATTGGCCCGCGTTTAAACAATTATTGGGATGTCTATGCTCGGATGCCTCTTGGGGGAAAAGAACGCGGGGTGAGCAAGCGCGAGTACAAGTCGGAGAGACTGATCAGAGACCGGAGAGTTCTGCTGCAGGGGATCTGAGTGAAGCCGGAAGACTAATTCTTCCGGAACGCGATGATTTTCCCCTGGAGCAGTCTCAGGATGAGACATTAAAGAATGCTTTTGATAGGGTCTCGATGATTGATGGTCAGCCTCTCCAGCCTGGACGTCCGCTTGCTTACCCATATTTCGCGATTATAAAAGATAGGTTGTATCGAGTGACCCAAGACACTCAGACAAAAGAAGATACAACCCAGTTATTAGTGCCAAAGAGCCGCAGGGAAATGCTTTTCCACTCGGCTCATTCTAATCCAATGGCGGGGCATTTGGGACAGGCAGCGACACTAAATCGTCTCATGACCCGGTTTTTCTGGCCGGGCATTCACGAGAATGTACGCAGGTGGTGCGCGTCTTGTCGTGAATGCCAGTTGGTGAACCCACCGGCCACCCCAAAAGCGCCATTGCGCCCACTTCCCTTAATGCAGGTCCCCTTCGAGAGAATTGGTATGGACCTCATCGGGCCATTAGAACGATCAGCAAGGGGACATCGCTTTGCATTAGTCATTGTTGATTATGCAACACGATATCCTGAAGCAGTGGCTCTCCGCAACATTTCTGCTAAAAGTGTTGCGGATGCACTGTTTCGTTTAATCTCCCGGGTGGGGATTCCAAAAGAAATCCTCACTGATCAAGGCACGGCGTTTATGTCACGCACGTTACGCGAACTGTACGAATTATTGGGCATTAAATCGGTTCGTACCAGCGTCTTTCACCCACAAACGGACGGGCTGGTCGAACGTTTTAATCGCACGCTTAAATCCATGATTCGTAAGTTCGTGCAAGAGGATGCCAAAAATTGGGATAAGTGGTTAGAACCTCTGTTATTCGCAGTGCGAGAGGTCCCGCAAGCCTCCACGGGGTTTTCCCCCTTCGAGCTTCTCTTTGGGCGCCAGCCCCGTGGGGTGCTGGATGTCCTCAGGGAAACTTGGGAGGATGGACCATCTCAGGCCAAAAATGAAATTCAGTATGTGCTGGACTTGCGATCAAAACTCCACACTTTGGGGCGGCTATCAATGGAGAATTTGTTACAGGCCCAGCACAGACAGAGCCAACTGTATAACAGACGGTCTAACCTACGTAAATTCGCACCGGGGGAAAAAGTGCTTGTATTGCTCCCTACTTCCAGTTCGAAATTACTTGCAAAGTGGCAAGGACCCTTTGAGGTCACACGGCAAGTCGGCGAGCTCGATTACGAGGTGGTACGGTCCGACAGGAGGGGGGCACGTCAAATCTATCACCTCAACCTGCTAAAAAAATGGAATGAGGCAGAATCAGTGATGCTGGCGACGGTGATTAGTGGGGAGGATGATCTCGGACCAGAGGCGAATATAAAAACTCAATCTCTCGCTCTGGTCCCGGGGGGAGATCACCTCTCGCCCTCCCAGCTCACTGATTTATCCAAATTGCAAAAGGAATTTGCAGACGTGTTCTCTCCCCTGCCGGGACGTACGAACCTCATTCAGCACCATGTCGAGACGGAGCCGGGCGTGGTTGTTCGCAGCCGGCCGTATAGGTTACCTGAACACAAAAAAAAGGTAGTTCAGGACGAATTAGAGGCAATGCTGAAAATGGGAGTAATAGAAGAGTCCAGCAGTAACTGGGCGAGCCCGATAGTTTTGGTTCCTAAGACCGACGGCTCGGTTCGTTTCTGCGTGGATTATCGCAGGGTGAATGCAGTGTCGAAATTCGACGCGTATCCAATGCCGCGGGTGGACGAATTGCTTGACCGGCTAGGTGCGGCTCGATTTTATTCGACACTGGACTTAACGAAAGGGTACTGGCAGATCCCCTTGTCGCCTTTATCCAAAGAAAAGACAGCTTTCACGACGCCGTTCGGATTACACCAATTCGTTACGCTTCCGTTCGGGCTGTTCGGGGCACCGGCTACCTTTCAGCGACTCAGGGATAAGATTCTCCGGCCCCATGCTGTATATGCGGCTGCCTACCTAGATGATATTATTATCTATAGTAACGATTGGCAGCGGCATATGCAGCATGTGAGAGCCGTCCTGAGATCGCTGAGAGGGGCTGGGCTCACGGCCAACCCGAAGAAGTGTGCAATTGGGCGCGTGGAGGTAAAGTATCTGGGCTTCCACTTGGGGCATGGGCAGGTGCGTCCCCAAATTGACAAGACGGCAGCGATTGCGACCTGTCCGCGCCCCAAGACCAAAAAGGAGGTTAGACAGTTCCTCGGGCTGGCAGGATACTACAGAAGGTTTGTACCTAACTATTCGGCCCTCACCAGCTCGTTGACTGATCTAACTAAAAAGGATGCTCCAGATACGGTCCAGTGGACGGAGCTGTGCCAGCAGGCCTTCACCCAAGTAAAGGCTGCTCTGTGTGGCGGGCCACTGCTTCACTCTCCTGACTTTTCTCTCCCTTTTCTGTTGCAGACTGACGCGTCGGACAGGGGGTTGGGTGCTGTCCTGTCCCAGGAGATAGAGGGTGAGGAGCGGCCGGTACTGTACATTAGCCGTAAGCTCTCTAAGAGAGAAGCTAAGTACAGTACCGTAGAAAAAGAGTGTCTGGCTATCAGGTGGGCCGTCCTCACCCTCCGCTATTATCTCCTGGGACGGGAATTCATTCTCTGTTCGGACCATGCTCCCCTGCAGTGGCTCCACCGCATGAAGGATACCAACGCGCGGATCACTCGTTGGTATCTGGCTCTACAGCCTTTTAAGTTCAAGGTGGTCCACAGGCCGGGTGTTCGGATGGCTGTGGCCGATTTCCTCTCCAGAAATGGGGGGGGGGGCTGCAGGCCGGACGGCTCCCCGGCCTGAGTCGGGCGGTGGGGGTATGTGGCGAGGGGGGCGTGGTTCAGCGAGGTCTGCAACCGGAGAGAATAGCGGGAGACGCGTGGTAAGTGAGTGGGTTGAATACAAATCACGAACACCTGTTTCTCATTCCAGTGATTGGCGCGGAGACAGGACAAAACGCCGTGAGAAGCAGGAGTGTGTGAGAGAGAGGGGAACTGTTGACTGAGTCGAGTCGAGGTTCGTGGAGTGAAGCCCTTGTGGATAGTGTAAGCCCAACGTGGAGTGAAGCCCTTGTGGATAGCGTATGCCGAACCTGGAGTGAAGCCCTTTTGTGGATTGTTTATTTTCGTTTGTTGTGCGTTGCACAGTCCTTCTGTTGACATTCAATAAAGACTCAGTCAGCAGTTGTTCGTCGTCCCTGACCACTTCCTTCCCCACTACGAACTTAAGTTTACTACATATCTATTCTCTCTAACTGGTGTCTGCAGGTTTGGGAAAAGGCCATGCCAAAGGAAGGGGATGTACAAACATTAAAGCATGGGAACCACAAATTAAACTCCGTGATTAACAAAAAACACACTCCAAAGTTTTCTTTTAAATAATGTCATTTTATGACAAAAATACTTAACAAAAAGTTACACAATTCTTCTGTCAGGCGACAGCACTGTCTTTTGTGAAAGGGAAAAAAAAGGCTACGTCACAGTCATGACTTCACTATGACTACTATAACTTAGTAGTACATGTGCACAGGCGTGGAGATTTCCCTGCACCTCTTCACGTAAGCGTCATATGCACGTGAATGAGTCATCATAAATAAACACTTGCCTTATTCAATCAGCCCTTTATACACTTTCAGTAAAACGCCTATAACACAGCAAATTATGCTTAATTAAACTTCTTAACTGTCTTTTGTCTCTTATGGTTTAATCCAAAATTGCTATAAAATTAAAGCCATATGTCTAAATAACTTGTGGTCCAAATTTGAAGTTGATATAAAAAAATTGAGGCTCCTATGCAATTTTGTTTAGGTGTTAGCGTTACACCACAAACAGAAACCAGGTGCAATTCAAACTCCATTGAATTGTTTTGATGAGGAATACAAGAGCAGTGATGAGTTTGGGTTTGGGCATGCCTCTGGAGAGGCGCTCCAAGAGTTTTTCCAGCCAGGGCATGCCATGCTCTCTGTATTTCTTCACTTTGCACGAGTATGAAAGATCAAGTTCCTCTATTCTGGCACACACATTACCACGGTAGGCTGCTGCACGAGATACAGAGGGAGGAATTTCATTCAGCTGGTGCAGCTCCGTGTAATCCTTCCAATTCCACTTCGCCTTGAGATGTCGTTGCTCATCCCAATAACGGATATGAGAAAAGAACTTAATTTCAGACATGCCTAGCTCCAGACACCTGGCAGGATCAAGATGCCTGGAGATCACCATGTCGACAGCCCTCCCAAATGTGTGGGGGTATCTGAATGTCTTTCTGTCGCATACTTCACAGTAAAACTCCCCCATGGTGCGGCAGTCAACTAGGTTGCCAATAGGACGATTGGGCCCTTTAAGAGTCTGCAGCGGCAAATGGTCATTCCGCTGATAGAGGTCACAAAGGAGAATTTTCATTAACTCCTCCCCGACAACCTTGGGACCTGCTAGAAGTAAATCAGACAGAGGAAATATACGCTGGACTCTCAACTTCTGCAGGTCATCCTGGATCCTTGTTTCCAACTGGCACTGCCAACAGGTGCCAGACCAAGAAATCCCCTCATTCTGGTCAGGCTATTGGGATGAGAAGCACTCACGCCAAGGGATGCTGCATACTCGTTATATCAGAAGAAGAATGGCATCTACGCTAATATTAGTCTCTCTGTTTATCCCAAGGTTTACTGTAGTCAACCGGATCCGGGCCGTATCCAGGTGAGATTGAGGACACAACGCAGCTCTGAAGTATCAGCAGAGATCGAGTCAACTTGATCATCCACTGTGAAGGCCTCATCAACACGACAGCCAGTAGCACAGTTCCTCAACAGATCGTCCATACCGGCGTGATGAATACGATCCTCAACTGGACACGACCACAACACAGCCCTGAAGTATCAGCAGAGATCGAGTCAACTAGATCATCCATTGTGAAGACATCATCAACACGACAGCCAGTAGCACAGTTCCTCAACAAACCGTCCATACCGGCGTGATGAATACGATCCTCAACTGGACACGACCACAACGCAGCCCTGAAGTATCAGCAGAGATCGAGTCAACTAGATCATCCACTGTGAAGGCCTCGTCAACACGACAGCCAGTAGCACAGTTCCTCAACAGACCGTCCATACCGGCGTGATGAATACGATCCTCAACTGGACACGACCACAACGGAGCCCTGAAGTATCAGCAGAGATCGAGTCAACTAGATCATCCATTGTGAAGATCTCATCAACACGACAGCCAGTGCCACAGTTCCTCAACAGACCGTCCATACCGGCATGATGAATATGATCCTCAACTGGACACGACCACAACGCAGCCCTGAAGTATCAGCAGAGATCGAGTCAACTGGATCATCCATTGTGAAGACATCATCAACACGACAGCCAGTAGCACAGTTCCTCAACAAACCGTCCATACCGGCGTGATGAATACGATCCTCAACTGGACACGACCACAACGCAGCCCTGAAGTATCAGCAGAGATCGAGTCAACTAGATCATCCACTGTGAAGGCCTCGTCAACACGACAGCCAGTAGCACAGTTCCTCAACAGACCGTCCATACCGGCGTGATGAATACGATCCTCAACTGGACACGACCACAACGCAGCCCTGAAGTATCAGCAGAGATCGAGTCAACTAGATCATCCATTGTGAAGACATCATCAACACGACAGCCAGTGCCACAGTTCCTCAACAAACCGTCCATACTGGCGTGATGAATACTATCCTCAACTGGACACGACCACAACGCAGCCCTGAAGTATCAGCAGAGATCGAGTCAACTAGATCATCCATTGTGAAGACATCATCAACACGACAGCCAGTGCCACAGTTCCTCAACAAACCGTCCATACCGGCGTGATGAATACGATCCTCAACTGGACACGACCACAACGCAGCCCTGAAGTATCAGCAGAGATCGAGTCAACTAGATCATCCATTGTGAAGACATCATCAACACGACAGCCAGTGCCACAGTTCCTCAACAGACCGTCCATACCGGCGTGATGAATACGATCCTCAACTGGACACGACCACAACGCAGCCCTGAAGTATCAGCAGAGATCGAGTCAACTGGATCATCCACTGTGAAGACATCATCAACACGACAGCCAGTGCCACAGTTCCTCAACAAACCGTCCATACCGGCGTGATGAATACGATCCTCAACTGGACACGACCACAACACAGCCCTGAAGTATCAGCAGAGATCGAGTCAACTAGATCATCCATTGTGAAGACATCATCAACACGACAGCCAGTAGCACAGTTCCTCAACAAACCGTCCATACCGGCGTGATGAATACTATCCTCAACTGGACACGACCACAACGCAGCCCTGAAGTATCAGCAGAGATCAAGTCAACTAGATCATCCATTGTGAAGGCCTCGTCAACACGACAGCCAGTAGCACAGTTCCTCAACAGACCGTCCATACCGGCGTGATGAATACGATCCTCAACTGGACACGACCACAACACAGCCCTGAAGTATCAGCAGAGATCGAGTCAACTAGATCATCCATTGTGAAGACATCATCAACACGACAGCCAGTAGCACAGTTCCTCAACAAACCGTCCATACCGGCGTGATGAATACGATCCTCAACTGGACACGACCACAACGCAGCCCTGAAGTATCAGCAGAGATCGAGTCAACTAGATCATCCATTGTGAAGACATCATCAACACGACAGCCAGTGCCACAGTTCCTCAACAGACCGTCCATACCGGCGTGATGAATACGATCCTCAACTGGACACGACCACAACGCAGCCCTGAAGTATCAGCAGAGATCGAGTCGACTAGATCATCCATTGTGAAGGCCTCATCGACACGACAGCCAGTGCCACAGTTCCTCAACAAACCGTCCATACCGGCGTGATGAATACAATCCTCAACTGGACACGACCACAACGCAGCCCTGAAGTATCAGCAGAGATCAAGTCAACTAGATCATCCATTGTGAAGACATCATCAACACGACAGCCAGTGCCACAGTTCCTCAACAGACCGTCCATACCGGCGTGATGAATACGATCCTCAACTGGACACGACCACAATGCAGCCCTGAAGTATCAGCAGAGATCGAGTCGACTAGATCATCCACTGTGAAGACATCATCAACACGACAGCCAGTGCCACAGTTCCTCAACAGACCGTCCATACCGGCGTGATGAATACGATCCTCAACTGGATGGAACTGAAATAAATACTTTGTTACGACTCAAGTTGCTGATAGGATTGCAACAATCAAAGCACTGTTTGCCAGAGGAGAACTGGCCCCCCGACTAAGCCTGGTTTCTCCCAAGGTTTTTTTCTCCATTTTAACACCTATTTGCCAATTGTTTACCACCTGATGTCACCTATTGGAGTTTGGGTTCCTTGCCGCTGTTGCCTTTGGCTTGCTTAGTTGGGGACACTTGACATTTGACTTGACATTTGATATTCAACAGTATTCTTGACATTTATTCAACAGTGCTTTGATCTGCCTGCATTGACACTATTATTTAAGAGCTGCTGTGCAGCCAAAATTATATACTAGTTATCAATGTAAAGCTGCTTTGACACAATCTGCATTGTAAAAAGCGCTATATAAATAAAGGTGACTTGACTTCAGTTTCTTGTCAAATCTTTGGTCCAATCAAATGCTCTCTAGAATCTTAAGTCCCGCCTCCTCCTACACGCTTACAGATGTTGAAGCTGCGGCTGAAATTTTGCTCACACATTTATTAGTTTCTACAAGGTGAATGGCACGTAGTGCAGTGGCGTTGTGCACGGGCGTCAACAGATGATCATGTATCGACGATAGCCAGAGATATTGTCAAAAGCATCCGATATTGGCAATATTAAGAGGATTTGGTATTTCCAATTAATGTAGGCCTGTTACATTCTTTTAGTCTATTACTATTACTATTAGATTAGGCTACTTTTATTATTAAATTAATATTATAATAAATTTGCCCCGCAGTTATCTCATAGCGTATCACCGTATAACTGACGTGCTGTGAGGATAATAAAATATTAGGCTATTAGCTATCTTTGAAAATGTTTTAAACATTTTTTTAGGTCTTATGCAATGAATTATAGGCCTATAATTAAAATTATTAACAGTCAATAATATTTCCTAATACCGCAGTCATCAATGAAAATTAAGTGCAGCTTTACTTCAAGCACAGACTTAAAAAAAACAACCTGTTTAACACGAAATACTATTCTTCTCATTTGTTTCACTATATTTACGGGCCACAAAAGAAATAATGGAATAAATTAAGACAGTTATATACTGTTATCAGCATATTATGTTAAAATTCGTCTCCGAGAGAATATTTTCCATTAATGCACCGTCAGGCAGCTCCATCACTTTTTACTTTCACTTTGAATACTGATCGAGGTTAGCTTTCACCAGCATAACTCTTGCGCAAAGTTGGCACATTGCTTTTTGTGTGATATCCATTGACTCCCCTTCTTGTTTTAAAATGGAAAGATTTAACCATCACCCATCCGCGGATCATTTGTGCGAGTCGGCTCAGACCGCAAAAGGTATCAGACCCATATGAATTCTGCACAGAATTCTGTATATTAAAGTGATATAGAGGAGATTATGAGGAGAAACTGTTAGAGATTAAAAGGAAACTGAGGTTTTACTTAGTTTAACAGCTGTAACAAACAAAACACTATTGGCTATTTTTAAAAAAGGGGTGGAGCTGTTCAATATATCGCCATCTTCCTGTTTCAGTTGAAATTACGTCAACACATTGAGTAATGTTGTGCGTTCCAACACTCTTCAGTGGGCCTTTAAATTAGCTCGAGAGCTGTTTTTTGTCCCTTGGCTGTTGTTTGTTTTATGACCCCATATGTACAGCACTTCTGTTGTTGTTAAATGTACTTTAGAAATAAAAGAAACTTGAAACACAGTTATCATTCCTTACTTATATGTGGCTACAGGTAACAAGACCTTTTACAAGAACCGCCACAGACTGCTTTATCCTCTTTCTGTGATGCAGACAGAAAGCTGGAGTAAAGATTTCCCAAGCTCACAATATTCATGTTTAATCTGTAATGCATTAAATGCATTTCTAAATATCAGACAGATAATTATAATTAGTGAAGAAAGATTTTAATAGTTTGGTAAAGTCACACTGACACAGTCTGCTCACAACAACACACAGCGAAATAATGGATTTATGATCACTCACAAATTATGATTATATATTTAGAATTGTATTTAGAGTAATAACATGAATTTATGACAGACCCAATAATCTCTCTACTGCTGATACAAATGTCAGTTTTATTCTTTAAAACATACTATATTTTATAGCAGAAAAACACAGATGTTTATGATGAAGAATGAATTATTTGATTTATGACAGCACAAGATTCTTCAGTCTTCAGATTCCCAGCATTCCTTCAGTCACCTGACCTCCCAACAGGATGTTCCCGTCGCGCACACACTGAGACAGGCCCTCCGCTGAAACACACACAAACACCTCCAAACTCAATCGACAGTGTACAAGAACATGTACAGCACTGAATGTTTGTGAAGTGCTTCAACTGCTGCTTTCTGTCAACATCATTGAAAGGTAAATGAATGAATGTTGACTCACGTTTCTGAGAGCGGATCCATGACGCTGCCTTCATGGCCACAAACTGCCACTCAACCTGGTCACCTGATCTACATGCATATAACCAGATCAGAGCCAGAACGGTGGCCCACATTGACCCGTCCACCTGGAACACACAACTACATGTTAGACACACTGAACCAATCATGATGTACCTGAGGATATGACATCATATATGCCCCACCTGTGCTGGTCTGTGTTTGGTCACCTCACTCTCTGTCTTCCCAAACACGGCAGCAAGTGAGGCGTTCAGTTCCCAGCATCCCGAGGCCTTCTGAAGAGAGACCAGCTGGAGTAAAGGGTCCGTCTGGGGCTCAGGTTCTGCTGCAATACATACAGAGTTTAGGCAGAAATAAAGAAATTCAGGCAGCTTCTAAAGAACCCCCAAGCTTGATCTGCTGAATTTCAAACAATGCTGTAACTTCTCTCTTTCCCTTGGTAAACTGTATGCATGTATGTGTGTCAGTGTTAGAGTAGTTTAAGTGTTTAGTCTAGTTAATAAAGTCTTTTTCATGCCACACGTAAAGTTGTCTGTGTTTCACGCTCATATACTGGAGTCCCTATTCATGCAGATCCTGACTACAGGCTCTGAGTAGTACTGTACAATAAGATTGGTTTTTCCCATAACCTGGAAATGAACATTTCTTAGAATTAATAAACAATTAACACTGTGTGTTCACTTGACAACAGGTTCATTGATTGTAATATTGATTTTATTATATTAATTTTATTAACTGATCCAAATATGTATAATTAATTATAACTAGTTAAATAAATAAATAAAAAATCTAACTCTATACACATCTTTATCCAGAGAGTTTTCTCAATAAAATGCTTCATTTGATGAAAACAAAATAACTGATGGGAAGGCAACCCAAACTTTTCTTGCAAGTGTTGAGCTTATAAGTGTTTCGTTATTTCCCGATTCGTAAAGTCTTTGTCTTGCATAAAACAAAGCAGATTCTGCTCTCTTGAGTTAACAGCTGGTCAAGTGCCAATCTAGTGGCTATCAGCTCTCAATGCAGCATTTTACTAGGAGTTATTTTAAATTTCCTCTAATTTAGACTGCAAATACAACTGTCTCTCTAAAGCTGCATGTTGGCATTTCAGACAATGCAAAATTTCATGACTTTTCAAAAGTGAAGCATTCATTAGTGGCACTAAACCCAACATTACAGGAATAATATATGAATTATCCCTATGTGCACGGGATTAGTATTATCTGGGAACCTCTAGTCATTTGTAATAACATGTCTGTGATTTGTAAAGTATAGATAAAACGGTATCGGTATTTATCGATGGTATGTCTTAATCGATAATGATAGAAAAAATTTTCTATATAACTCTCGATATAATTTCACTTAAATGCATTAAAATGTAAACAGACATGAAGTTCTGTTGCATGAACAACTCTCAAGCTCGCTCCGTCCCAAACAGACGTGCTTCGAGTGACACGCAAACAAGTTGCTGTGGAGTTCAGTTGCGCAATCACCGAGATCGTCCTCACTGCAGAACAAAAGATAGATCCAACTCCTCCCACTTTACATAGCCCTAAACCTACCCAACTCTGTGCCCTGGCTCTAAACTTACCATCTCCACCCCCTGGTTCTAGATCCAACTCCTCCCACTTTACATATCCCTTAACCTACCTGACTCCGCCCCCTGGATCTCGAGTGTTCTGCAGTGAGGGGCTACTGTAAAAAAGTACATGTCAGCTTGTCAGTGTGGCAGTTTCATGGTTTCTTTGTGTCTTGAGCAGTTGTCATGTTGGTATAAACTGTTTTCAAACACACAGTATCTTTATTTCTGTTGCAAATATTCAAATGATCCCAGACGTACTGAGATAAAAGTTTATAGTTCAGATATAAATTTATCGATTAGGTTGTTTCACCACCAGGTGGCGACAAGTGACTGTTAAAAAATGTATTTGAATCTTCATTCAGCAGATACTATGATTCATCCAGTAATGAAACAAGAGTTTTTTAGATAATTATTTCAAATATATTTAATATTTAATACTTTTTTTTTTCTCAGAACCTCTAGTAAATTACATGTTATTTCATTTAGTTGTCATTCTGAATTGTGATCTCAGTTTGAAACAAACAAAAAAGTTTTCTCTATTTATCCAGAAGTGTGCAGCTTTAAGTTTCTTTAACACTTATTTAATCTTCATATAAAATATAATAAAGATTTGTTTACATTTTATTTGACTTTGTTTTAAAATGATTTGTTGTGTGCCTTAATTAGAATTGTATTGGTTAAATTCAAACATTTCTTTTTCTACTGAATTTTTTTCCAATAATTATCGAGACTGATCAATAAGAAACATTATATTGTGATCATTTTTTTAGCTGTTTTCTGAATCTGAACTGGATGTGTTGACTTACCCAGATGTGACACAGAATCACATTCAACCATCATTCTGCAGTCTGGAGACATGCCAAAACCAACCCAAGAGTGACATTCAGAAAATGACGATTAGATTCATATAAAAAATAAAAAGAAGCTTAGTGAAGTATATCTTGTTTCACACAATATAGAGAATTAAATGCCATTTGAGGAGCTGTCTTTGCAAAACAATCATTCAAATAGTGACATTCGGATATGGAGAAAAAGACAATTAGATGTAAAAAACATATTCAAAAAAGACCAATACAAGTTGAGTGAAGTACCTATTGGCGGTGTCCAAAAACTACGCCCACCAGAACGAGACATCTTGGGAGCCGCACTTTCTAAGAATACAGAGAGAAACTGATATGAGTGTATATGCTAAAACAATCATTCAAACAGTTAAATTCAGATATTGAGAAAAATAAAGTTGAGTGAAGTGTTTGTGGGTTGTCTGCTGTATTACTTTTAAACAATGTACAATGAGCCATCTGAGCGTCTATTGCTGAGAATAGAGAGAAAAGCACATGTATAAGAATAACAGACACTAAAAACACATGAAACAAAATCAAAACCCACTCGCTCCAAAAACTGTAAAGTTGGTTGTGTGACTCTTAATTTTTTTGTTATTGTTTTTGAGTGATTACCTTTATGTATTGGTATTGAACAAACACCTGGCTGTCTTTGTGTCACAGCACATCTTATTATATGAGCATTTACAGAAAATTCAAAGGGCCTCATCAGTGCTTAATTGGTAAGTGAATAATTGCCAGATCAAAAATGGCAATTAAAAGGCGGTGTGACCAACGGTGACCATGCAATTGAAGTTTTCCTGGAACATGCAGAGCATCATTCACAAGTTTATGTGTGGCCCGGACTACTTTCCACGCAAAACTTGGTATTTATCAATATGGACGTAAGTGGTGGTAAAGATTAAATTTCACGTCAAGTCTCAGCTCGTGTACTCAAGTTTTTGAGTAAGCGTGAACAGCATTTAATGTCTGGTGGAGAATTGTTATGAGAATTTTGTTTATTTGATTATTTTTCTGACCGAAGAAAACCAAAGCTCATTAATCGGAGACTAACCATTAAGAATACAATCTCAAATTAAAATAAATTACAATAGATTAGTTTCTGTGACACATTTTTTTCAGGGCTTTATTTAGATTTATGCGCAAATAACAGCATAAACTCATCACGCACCAGCAGCGCTTCTGTGAACCGAGAATAAACAGAAACCAAGTAGCCTATAAGGGATCAAATAAATAGGACTACACAAAATATATTTCACTTAATTAACAGATTAACAAAATGAAAAAAAAAAAGTTTATCAAGTAGTATTGTTACGGACTCAGAGAACACAGGAGATAACGATGAATCTGGGTTTCTACAGGTTTCATCAAATCTAATTTAATGCTTTTTAATGCCATTTTTTTATTTTCAATGCCATAATATATATGCCGCTAAATGTCAATAGATGATGACATACGGTCATTAGAAAATTCATCATGTCATTGTTGCATTTGCATTCTGCCAAGTGTCAGCCCTTTACATTTGTTTGCTTCTCTGCTGCTACCCTTTTTCTCACGTAATATATTTTATCACAGCCAAACTCCCAATAAAATCGTTTCATCTATATATTTTTTCTGTTTTGGTTGTCAGACAATATGAAATGGTGACTGAAACACGGCCCATTAAGATTACACAGGGCTCGACATTAAGCCTCATCATGTGGACAAGAGTAAATCACTTGTCACTTGTACAAGTAAAACAGTAGCTTGTCCGGAAAAAAAGTTTGTTTTTTTTTGTGGTAGAAATATAAATTTGTTCTGAATCAATATCCTTTCAGAATATTGCAGCTTTAACATATGTAAATCATATATTTTTGATTGATTACAACTGCATTAAATAATGTCATGGGATAGTTTTAAATACTTTTTGAAAATACAAATATGAAATGTTGGAGGGGAAATTACATTTTAAAAACTAAACCACCAGTAGGTGGCGTCAAGTAACCGTCTTATTGAGTGGGTCATTGATTCATTCATTCAAATGGCTGATTCATTCAAGAATGAGGCAATTGTTTATGAATGGGTCATTGAATCTTTGACCCAACTGATTTGTTCAAAACGCTGAATCATTCAGTAATGAAAACAAGGCTGAGTGTTGTGCTTTGGTTCTGCTGTGATCTTTGTTTGAAACTATTTTTGCTGCTAAAATAGTTCAAAAACATTAAATGTTCCTTCTAAAATGTAAGTGGCTTAATATTAACTACTTGTTAATTTAGCTGTTGAAATCAGTGTCACGTTTTTAATCGTGAGCCTATTTAAGAAAACAGCATTTTTGGTTTTGTGGTTTTGCTTACCAGTATAAAGTTATAAAAACTCCACATTTTGAATTTTCACCACAGTATGTTTAACTAAGTTTCTTTTTGTGTGTGCTTCGCTCATGTTTCCATTTCTCCTCGAGATGGTGCACGAGCCTCAACAGCGCAACCTTGATATCGTCAGTCCATAATACAGCCTATTATTATCCACTATTGATCACCACTTACACTAAATGTGATAAAATCAGTCACACTCGCGTTTTGGTGATTCTCAAGTTGTTGTTTGTTTGTTTTTTGGTATTGATGTTTTAATCAGGTCCTTGTCTGGTCGGGAAAGTAATGTTCAAGCCCTGGCATGTTAATCGAGACTTTGTCTGACAAAATCACCATACACATAAGATAGACCTTTGCTGTGATTTTGCACCGGCCAGAAGCAATTACCAAACTGGTTCCGTGTGCGTATCACACCAATGTACATATTTTGTGACAGCAAATCAAAGTTATTAATTATTTAGGCTTTATTCAAAATAAACTGGTAGTATTCTTTTTCTTCAAAACTATCTAAAAAACTTAATGGCAGTAGAAATGAAATTTAATGCTTTTCAATGCCATTTAAGGCCTTAATTTTCGCAAAATCCATCCACTTTTTAATGCCCCGCGGACACCCTGTGAATGGTGTTTATTGACAATCAGCAGGTTTAAACAGGAATGCAGGTAAGTAAACAGGATATTTAGATGTGTTGGATGATGATGAGTTACTGAAAGCAGTCTTTGTCTTACTGGTGATGATATTGTAGATGGATGGAAGATGGATGGAAGCACACACACTCAACACAGTTCTCACACCAACACAAGGAGTAGACACTGAAGAATGGAGACGGGCAAGTACCAGGAGATGTAGGAGAGGATCGTAGGAAAAGACCATTACGTGCAAACGAGACAGGACACTGGAGTGAGGTGAGGTGTGTGCTTACATGCTGCTTGTGTGATGAGGTGATGACGATCAGGTACAGGTGATTTCTGAGTGTGAGCAGGTGAGCTGAAGGAGGGATGATTGGAAATGGGGTTATGATGGGAAATGGAGTTCAGGGAAGGTGAGACAGATGCTGACCGTGATAGTACTCCCCCTCCCGGTAGGTACGTCCTTGTGCCTAGATAGAACAACCAGGGAGGGGGGCGCCCTGGAGACTGGAGCCATCACTGGACTCTGGTCGGGGGCTGGAGCCATCTCTGGACTCTGGTCGGGGGCTGGAGCCATCGCTGGACTCTGGTCGGGGGCTGGAGCCATCACTGGACTCTGGTCGGGGGCTGGAGCCATCTCTGGACTCTGGTCGGGGGCTGGAGCAATCTCTGGATTCTGGTCGGGGGCTGGAGCCATCTCTGGATTCTGGTCGGGGGCTGGAGCCATCTCTGGATTCTGGTCGGGGGCTGGAGCCATCTCTGGATTCTGGTCGGGGGCTGGAGCCATCGCTGGACTCTGGTCGGGGGCTGGAGCCATCTCTGGATTCTGGTCGGGGGCTGGAGCCATCTCTGGATTCTGGTCGGGGGCTGGAGCCATCTCTGGACTCTGGTCGGGGGCTGGAGCCATCTCTGGATTCTGGTCGGGGGCTGGAGCCATCACTGGACTCTGGTCGGGGGCTGGAGCCATCTCTGGACTCCGGTCGGGGGCTGGAGCCATCTCTGGACTCTGGTCGGGGGCTGGAGCCATCTCTGGATTCTGGTCGGGGGCTGGAGCCATCTCTGGACTCTGGTCGGGGGCTGGAGCCATCTCTGGATTCTGGTCGGGGGCTGGAGCCATCGCTGGACTCTGGTCGGGGGCTGGAGCCATCTCTGGATTCTGGTCGGGGGCTGGAGCCATCGCTGGACTCTGGTCGGGGGCTGGAGCCATCGCTGGACTCTGGTCGGGGGCTGGAGCCATCGCTGGACTCTGGTCGGGGGCTGGAGCCATCTCTGGATTCTGGTCGGGGGCTGGAGCCATCGCTGGATTCTGGTCGGGGGCTGGAGCCATCTCTGGATTCTGGTCGGGGGCTGGAGCCATCTCTGGATTCTGGTCGGGGGCTGGAGCCATCTCTGGATTCTGGTCGGGGGCTGGAGCCATCTCTGGACTCTGGTCGGGGGCTGGAGCCATCGCTGGACTCTGGTCGGGGGCTGGAGCCATCTCTGGATTCTGGTCGGGGGCTGGAGCCATCTCTGGATTCTGGTCGGGGGCTGGAGCCATCTCTGGACTCTGGTCGGGGGCTGGAGCCATCTCTGGATTCTGGTCGGGGGCTGGAGCCATCTCTGGATTCTGGTCGGGGGCTGGAGCCATCGCTGGACTCTGGTCGGGGGCTGGAGCCATCACTGGACTCTGGTCGGGGGCTGGAGCCATCGCTGGACTCTGGTCGGGGGCTGGAGCCATCACTGGACTCTGGTCGGGGGCTGGAGCCATCTCTGGATTCTGGTCGGGGGCTGGAGCCATCGCTGGACTCTGGTCGGGGGCTGGAGCCATCACTGGACTCTGGTCGGGGGCTGGAGCCATCTCTGGACTCTGGTCGGGGGCTGGAGCCATCTCTGGATTCTGGTCGGGGGCTGGAGCCATCTCTGGATTCTGGTCGGGGGCTGGAGCCATCTCTGGATTCTGGTCGGGGGCTGGAGCCATCTCTGGATTCTGGTCGGGGGCTGGAGCCATCTCTGGACTCTGGTCGGGGGCTGGAGCCATCGCTGGACTCTGGTCGGGGGCTGGAGCCATCACTGGACTCTGGTCGGGGGCTGGAGCCATCTCTGATAGCCAACACTGGAGCGGATTCAGGGGCTGGAGAAGACTTTGGAGTAGACCAAAAGGCTTAAACCATCTTAGCTGAGGATACAGGAGTGGCAGTCATCTTGTAACGGGAGTTCTGAATGGTGGACATCCTAAGATGAGGATCTTGTGCGGTTGGAAAGCTCTCCAAACATATGTTGATCGCCTCTCTCCAGTCCAGCCCATCTTGACTGGGGAGTAATCCTGTACAATGCCTTGATGGTCGTGTCATCCAAGGAACTGTCTTGAACAAGACAACAGAATTCTCCGGTGAAGGTAAATAGATCATTGCTGGATTGTGCCACTGCCGCGATTTGTCCCGCGAACTCCCACAAATCCATTGCAATACAGCTCATGTTCCTTTTTAGTAGGTCCAGTCTTCTGTTACGGACAGATACTCAGAGAACACAGGAGATAACGATGAATGGTGTTTATTGACAGACAACAGATTAAACTGTCAACAGGAGGATGAAAATCAGGTTCAAAATGGCCCTAATAATCTACACAAGCAAAGAATACAAATGGAAGACAAGCAAACACAACACTAGCATTAACGATGGTGACCAAACAAAGAGTGACTGTGAGGGTTCAACTTTAAGCAAACACAAACGAGATAATAAACACAGCTGAAACACAGAACTCATAACGACAGTAACCAAGGAGACAAACGAGTGGCGGGAAACTGAACAAAGGAACACGTGACTGAAAACAACAAACTGTAAGTCCATGAAAATGAAACTAACTGAACAGAACCGAACAATACCGTTTCAGTTTCGCTTTAAATAAATCAATTTTGGCTGAATTTTTGTATGTCATTTATAACGATTGCCACTATAGACTAATTTGTGTTTTATTTTATTCATGGCTACTTATTTTCATTTTTTTTGTTAGTCCTAAATACTGTTAAATTTAAAGAATTTGTTGTGGAGTGAGGAGAGATTAGACTAGGTGTTTATAATGTTTGTAAATGTTATCGTTTTATTTAAGGCAGGCATACACTGTGCGATTTTCGTCCGATTTTGAGCCGAATTCTGACTCGTGCGACTCTTTTTTGAGTCGGGCCGATTTTCAGCTTTATCGTGTGTCGTTTGTCGTGCAGTGTTCGTGCAGTGTACACGGGGAAACGAGTGGCGATAAACCTCTCCCGACTGGCAATCGCATGGTCGGATGAAGTTCTGGCATGTCAGAAATTTGGTCGCCCCTCGTGAGGATATCGCACAGTTGAAGCAGAGCTACGAACCGACTTGCCTAAACTCTGTGTTTTTCCCCCCACTGCGCCTGCGCGAAAAAAGAAATTAAACCAATCTTCAATGCAGCAAGAAAGAAAACGAAAAGAGGGAGATCTTTAAGTTCTGTAGCTATCAAACTAGCTGCAATTTAGCAAAATGTTGCTTACCTCCAGTTCGTGTTGCATGATGGATAAACCCACGTCTTTCAAGCCACCTGGGTGTACATAACCGGGCCTCTTGTATTCATTTACTTGATCATTAATTTATGTTTCGCTTTTCACTTTCTGTTTACTCATGTAGGCTATTTTATTCACTTAATTTTATTAAATGCGGAAATGTGAACTGTTGTCCATCATTTGGCAATTGGTGATAAAGAAAAATGTCACCTCGCAATATAGGCATTTTTTCCATTTTAAACCAGGAAGACGAGTCAGTGTCTATTTTATATTACACAAGCAATGTGCAAACTTTGCGCGAGAGTTATGCCGATGAAGACGTCTCAATCCCCTGTCAATTATTCACCAGCCTTTACAAAAAAATAAATAAATAAAAGTAAAACCGACAAGCTTTCGGTGCATATTCTCTCAGAGACAACGAGAGATAAATCCAACCTGATAACGGTAGGCTATATATCTTAATTTATTTTCTTAATATTTCTCTTGTGGCCCATAAACTGTATGTAGTGGGTGAAAAAATGAGAAGTATTTCGTATTAAACAGGTTGTTTTTAAAGTGAAGCTGCTTTTCATTGCCTGATTATTGCAGTCTTCGAACACATAGGCTACTGTTAATAATTTTAATTATATGCCTTTAATTCATTGTATAAATGTCTTTAAATAATTTTCAGTGAGGAGTAGCCTAATTATAAGCCAATCAAATCTTTTATTATCCTCGCAGCTATGGAGGACTAGGGGTGCCACTTAAAAATAAAAAGAAGAATCAATTAATTAATTTAATAATTCAAACATAAAAATGTATATAAATGATTCACTTTTTATATGGGCAAATTAATAGACATATTTAAAGTTGTTTATTTAATTCCTGTTTTTAAATGTAGTTTAATAAAACAATAAAACAATAAATTTTAAAAATCTTTTTTGAATGTATAAATAAATAGACAAATTTGAAATGGGATATTTAATTCATTTTTTAAAACGTAGATCAATAAAACAATAAAAAGTTCATTAGTAAATCATTTTAAATGTGCATTTAAATCGCTTTTTTAAAAAGAATTTGGCAAATGCTTTTCTTTCTCTATTTACCAGTTGCTTTTCTTTGCCGGTTTGCCAAATGCTTTTCTTTATCCATTTGTCAATCGAGTGGTAAAATGCCATTGGACAGTACACACGTGGGAGCAACCAATCAACTTTCGCCTCAATTTGAAGAGCCAATCCTCTCTCACTTGTAACACTCACTGTCATTGGACAGTTAGTACGGTGACCGGGAGGGGACATGTTCAGTTCATTTAGCTTTGTCGTGGCCACAACATATAAACTCGTGGGAACGTGATAATATGTCGTGGCCACAAGATATTAATTCGTGGGAACGGCCACGAGATCGTTTTGTCGAGGAAACGACATCCTTATGTCGTAGCCACGCCATATAAAGTCAAAGTTGTGGCCTCGAGATCATAGGTGAGGGAACGATATATTTTTCTCATGGCCACGAGTTAATTGTGTAAACAACCTGCGTGACCATCGCAACCTGGAATTATCACAAATGGACAATGCCATAATAATATTTTTAATTAAGAAAAAGAACGGAATTAAGAAATTATTATATTAACATAGTGCATATTATATTGTATTGCGCGCGATGTTGCAGACAGCATTCGTTTCTAAATCAATGTTTAAATGTTGTACATTTTAATCCCACCGAACAGTCTTTTAAATCAAGTCAAATCAAGTCAAGTCAAATTTATTTATATAGCGCTTTTACAATTGGTAATTGTTTCAAAGCAGCTTTACATATTAGAAGCACAGAAAAAAGGGAAGTGGTTAAAAATAAGTTGTACAAACAAGCGTGGTAATATGTAACATATACAAGATGGTGCTACATTAAGCCAATGTCGGCTGACTCCCAGGGGTGGAAAAAACCCCCTAGGAGAAAAACCCAGCGTGCTAACACTGGGAAAAAAGTCCTAGGAGGGAAAAAACCCCTTGGAAGATATATATAATATATGTAAATGGATATGGAGATCAAAATCTGAATTATACATTTTATTATAGAGATTAAAAATAGATTATATATAAATATATGTAAGCGGATACGGGGATTAAATCCATTCACTTATCGTTTATTTTTTATTTAATATTTTTATATTATTAGTTACATCTGTATATTCAGGGTGCGATGTGTGAAAAAAAGGGGGGATGTTTTTTTTTTGTTAAAAACCACAGTGGAGCTATATACTATTTTTGGCAGCTGTTACAGAAACATTTTTACAAAAAAATTCTGATTTAACTTTGAGATTTGAAGTATTAGATATAGCTTAGATATTTGCAGCACTACAATGACACTAATAATTCTTAATTTCTGATGGAAATGCAAAATCAATCGGTAGTTATTAATAGAATAACGAGACACAACCCTTTACATTCAATCGCGTTTGGTCCCATTTATTTATACACGTTTACCTCAGATTTCTTTAGATAGAATATAAGCAGTCATGTTTTAATTTTTATATTGTTTTTTTGTTTTACTAACAACGAAGTCGGAATGCGCGTCTGTGAAGTGTCCCGTTTGTTGTGGTGGTAAAGAGACAGTTTTATATAAACGCAGCATTTTATTTGGCGATGTTTTAAAAAAGGTTTTTATTTTTGGTATTTTATATGCTCTGTTGGTGGTTTGTGGAGTAGCATCACCCAGGGGGGATATTTTTTTTTTTACTGGTGATTTACTGGGGGGGGGGGTTCAGTTGAACAATAGTGAACTGCGGTCAGATGATGTTAGTAAAACTCAGAAAAATTAACATGACTGTTCAATCATCCGTTATACTGTGCTCGTGGCGCGCACTAAAGAATTGCATGAGCAAATGCGCCGGCGCGCGCTGCATAATTACTTTATTACAGCTTAAATAAAGCGCAAAAGAAACTATGAGCAATGACCGTCGGTGTTCTGTTAAGTCATGAAATTACCAAACACGCGATTAAAGCTGTCTCAAAACTGTGCATGCATGTATTTGTTGACATGGTTTTAAAGCTATTGTTATCCAATTTATGTACACCAGGGAAATCTAAATTTTCTCGGTGGACCATGCCCCCGTACCCCCCTAGTAAACTACATTTTCTGACCTCGGTAATTATGAAACCCTGCGTACGGCCCAGCTTATATTCTATCTAATGAAATCTGAGGTAAACGTGTATAAATAAATGGGACCAAACGCGATTGAATGTAAAGGGTTGTGTCTCGTTATTCTATTAATAACTACCGATTGATTTTGCATTTCCATCAGAAATTAAGAATTATTAGTGTCATTGTAGTGCTGCAAATATCTAAGCTATATCTAATACTTTTTTGTTTTTAACAAAAAAAAAACAAAAAAAAAACATCCCCCCTCTGTTTTTTTCACACATCGCACCCTGAATATACAGATGTAACTAATAATATAAAAATATTAAATAAAAAATAAACGATGTGAATGGATTTAAAAGACTGTTCGGTGGGATTAAAATGTACAACATTTAAACATTGATTTATAAACTTCATTCGAATGCTGTCTGCAACATCGCGCGCAATACAATATAATATGCACTATGTTAATATAATAATTTCTTAATTCCGTTCTTTTTCTTAATTAAAAATATTATTATAGCATTGTCCATTTGTGATAATTCCAGGTTGCGATGGTCACGCAGGTTGTTTACACAATTAACTCGTGGCCATGAGAAAAATATATCGTTCCCTCACCTATGATCTCGAGGCCACGACTTTGACTTTTTTGTAAATTTATTGTTTTATTGTTTTATTAAACTACATTTAAAAACAGGAATTAAATAAACAACTTTAAATATGTCTATTAATTTGCCCATATAAAAAGTGAATCATTTATATACATTTTTATGTTTGAATTATTAAATTAATTAATTGATTCTTCTTTTTATTTTTAAGTGGCACCCCTGGTCCTCCATACGCAGCGCGTCAGTTATGCGGTGATGCGCTATGAAATATTGCGGGCCAAATGAATTGTAATATCAATTTAATTGTAATAAATGATATTATAAATGATAGTAATAAATGATAGGCCTATACTACTACTCCTACTACTAGGCCTACTACTACTACTACTACTACTACTACTAATAATAGGCTAATTATTATTATTATTATTTAATATATGAATTGGAAATGCTAAATCCTCTTGATATCCATAGCTGATGCTTTTGACAATATCTCTGGAAACATATTGTCAGTCGGCGCATCCCAGTACGTGGGTTTATCGTGCATATTTCAAACGCATAGTGTGAGCAGTCAAGTCACGTCTCGACCATCGGACCGCATAGTGTGAGCACATAAATCGTGCGTTTTGGTTTTCCATCGCACGCGTTCTACTCGTACAGTGTGAGTTGGTAAACTTGCTGAAATCGCACAGATATCGCACAGTGTATGCTCGCCTTTACCTGTATTTAATATTAACATAAATTATTGTAAATGTTTGCAATTACGAGGTTAACGGGTGTTTTTGGAGTAAGATCATTTTTTCTCTCTTGAGATAAATAAGGCCCAATATTTGAGTTCAGGACGGTCATTGCTGTTTGGGACCAAACCTGATCACTCAAGTAGAGGTTGACCAAATAATTGGCCGGCCGATATATCGGGCCGATTTTTGGCATTTTTTAATCGCCAATTAGACAGATTAATCGGCATAAAGGACCAGTTATACTTCATTTCTGCGTTCCGCTGCATCTCGTGCACAGTCGAGTATGCGAGCCTTTCAAAATATACTCCTTTGGCAAAAAAACCCATTTCACTCATTTCATTTAAATAAAAGATGCTTGATTTGGTTTGTATTTGCTTATTGCGCTCGCTTGCGCTCTCTTGCCGGCATAGCAGACAATACAGTACTTTTTTTCCTCTAACATTAAGTATTGCGTTTAGAATTCGAATATAATTCGAATTTTGCTAATATTTCAGAACGAATTTCGAATTTAGCTTTTCAGCCATTTTGACAGCCCTAGTGGATACTGAACTTCAGAATCACAGATTCTACGTCTTGAAAGTATGACCAATATAAGAATTTTCACTGGAAAATATCATCTGAACAAGTAACATGTCTGCCACTTTTGTGTCGTAGGTCGTCATTGTAAATGAGAGCTGGTTCTCAATTGACTCACCTGGTTAAATAAAGGTTAATAATAATAATAATAATAACAATAATAATATTGTTCTGACCAACTGAGGAAAAAAGCATTAGGCCTACAATAAATTGCGCTGCCAATGATGATTAAATCTAATGATCGCTTAGCTCTGATCACACCAAACCGTGCAAATTATTATTACTGTTATATTGTTCTCAAATTGTTAATGTTAACAACATCAGCACTGCGTGACTGTGTATTTAATGTGTATTAGCATTACCTGTAGATTTCAATTTCTGTATCCACTCTGCAGTCCGAAGTCTTTTGCTTTTTGACTACGAGTGAATCTCCAGTTCTCACTAATGATTGTCATTTGGATCTCTCTGGATTACAATCCGCCATCAAAATGATCATTTTAATTATTTGAAATGCTGTGGAAAGGTTATAAATGATCCGCTACCAGCAGCATCCTCACGTGATAAAACCGACTAGCCTGAACGGGACTCCTTCCTTTCTGTTTACGGACGTGACGTAATGACACACAGACGAACTGCTGCATGCTCAAATTTCCCGTGGAAATCCACTATGTCACTCTTATTATAAAATATTATTACAAGCTTACAGTTGTGAATCGAGCTAAGATAAGGAGATAGTTTTGAACACTGGCTGGTTATGTCCTTGTTCAAAAGTTGGATCATTTTTAACCAAAAAACGTTACAGACTGCAGCTTTAAATATAGTGCACATACAGAACATTTCAGGCTTCTGTTAATATTTCTATGTGTGCAATTTCTTTTAAATAGCCCTGACTTAGGAACTGATTATCTCTGGACCAGAAAGAAAGCTGAAGTTTTCACAGGTATACAGCAAGTCCTCAATGAGATTCTGCTGCTCACAGAAATAGAGCTGCTAGAAATATGGGTACAAGCTTTATTCATGTGCTTGGAGAAATATACAGATGTAATAAAAGCATAACGAATAATAAACATTCAAAATATACTACAGAACTTACATCTGTGAAAATCCTATCTGCTCCCCCACCAGGGACATTCAACCCCAAAATGAGGGGTTTTTCATTTTATTTTTATTGAACAAACAAAATGTTGTGTGCTGTTACACAAAGACAGCCACTGTGGTTAAACCAGTGGAAAAGTTTTGCATTACCAATAAATAGAGGTCATCGCTCAAAAAAATAAGAAAATTAAAAATCCACTGGACCACTTGAGTTTGACTGACCCACATAAGAGGTTAAAGGATTAGTACACTTTTAAAATGAAAATTTGAATACGGAAGGCGGTCTGATGGAAGCTAGGTATTTTTAACTTGTTAAATATTGGATTATTTATTTTTTACACAAACGCATCGCTTCGCTTCAGAAGGTCTTTATTAACCCCCCCAGAGCCATGTGGAGCACAGGTTTATGATGGATGGATGTGGATGGAGACACTTGTCAGGATATTTATTAATATATCTCTGATTGTGTTCATCAGAAAGAAGAAAGTCATATACACCTAGGATTGCTTTAGGGTGAGTAAAGCTTGGGCTAATTTTCATTTGAAAGTGAACTAATCCCTTTAAGAAGAAAGAAGAGTGTGTATTATTCTTACCGTGCATTCTCATACCGCCACCGCCACTGCGACTGCGACTGCTTAAACCCACTACAAACATTGGGGGCATTCCTAATAAAAGAATTTAATATCACATGTTGATGATGTGAGCACACTGATATTAAACTATCATGTGATAGGAAACTGATTATGAAATCTGACTTCTAAAGAGTCCTGATCCCGGAGACACATCTGTAAGTTTCTAGCAAAGTTACTTTAAGGCAAGCCTCCATGCAAAAAAGTGTTATAATGTCTAATGGATGTCAATGGAGGAGAGGCTTTACTTCGCTGAATAAACTGCTTTTGTGGGAAATAGTACGATTCAGTTCTCATTCATTTCTATGGTATATGCAAACAGTAATTGACTACTGCACAACTCTGAACGAAATTCTGGTCGGGGGCTGGAGCCATCACTGGACTCTGGTCGGGGACTGGAGCCATCTCTGGACTCCGGTCGGGGGTTGGAGCCATCTCTGGACTCTGGTTGGGGGCTGGAGCCATCTCTGAACTCCGGTTCGGGGGCTGAAGCCATCTTTGGACTCCAGTAGGTGGCTGGAGCCATCACTGGACTCCGGTCAGGGGTTGGAGCCATCACTGGACTCTGGTCGGGGGCTGGAGCCATCACTGGACTCTGGTCGGGGACTGGAGCCATCACTGGACTCTGGTCGGGGGCTGGAGCCATCTCTGGACTCCGGTCGGGGGTTGGAGCCATCTCTGGACTCTGGTCGGGGGCTGGAGCCATCACTGGACTCCGGTCAGGGGTTGGAGCCATCTCTGGACTCCGGTTGGGGGCTGGAGCCATCTCTGAACTCCAGTTGGGGGCTGGAGCCATCACTGGACTCCGGTCAGGGGTTGGAGCCATCTCTGGACTCCGGTTGGGGGCTGAAGCCATCTTTGGACTCCAGTAGGGGGCTGGAGCCATCACTGGACTCCGGTCAGGGGTTGGAGCCATCTCTGGACTCCGGTTGGGGGCTGGAGCCATCTCTGAACTCCAGTTGGGGGCTGGAGCCATCTCTGAACTCCGGTTCGGGGGCTGAAGCCATCTTTGGACTCCGGTAGGGGGCTGAAGCCATCTTTGGACTCCGGTCGGGGGCTGGAGCCATCTCTGAACTCCGGTTCGGGGGCTGAAGCCATCTTTGGACTCCGGTAGGGGGCTGGAGCCATCACTGGACTCCGGTTCGTGGGCTGAAGCCATCTTTGGACTCCGGTAGGGGGCTGGAGCCATCACTGGACTCCGGTCAGGGGTTGGAGCCATCTCTGGACTCCGGTTGGGGGCTGGAGCCATCTCTGAACTCCGGTCAGGGGTTGGAGCCATCTCTGGACTCCGGTTGGGGGCTGGAGCCATCTCTGAACTCCAGTTGGGGGCTGGAGCCATCACTGGACTCCGGTCAGGGGTTGGAGCCATCTCTGGACTCCGGTTGGGGGCTGAAGCCATCTTTGGACTCCGGTTGGGGGCTGAAGCCATCTTTGGACTCCAGTAGGGGGCTGGAGCCATCACTGGACTCCGGTCAGGGGTTGGAGCCATCTCTGGACTCCGGTTGGGGGCTGGAGCCATCTCTGAACTCCAGTTGGGGGCTGGAGCCATCTCTGAACTCCGGTAGGGGGCTGGAGCCATCACTGGACTCCGGTTCGTGGGCTGAAGCCATCTTTGGACTCCGGTAGGGGGCTGGAGCCATCACTGGACTCCGGTCAGGGGTTGGAGCCATCTCTGGACTCCGGTTGGGGGCTGGAGCCATCTCTGAACTCCAGTTGGGGGCTGGAGCCATCTCTGAACTCCGGTTCGGGGGCTGAAGCCATCTTTGGACTCCGGTAGGGGGCTGGAGCCATCACTGGACTCCGGTCAGGGGTTGGAGCCATCTCTGGACTCCGGTTGGGGGCTGGAGCCATCTCTGAACTCCAGTTGGGGGCTGGAGCCATCTCTGAACTCCGGTTCGGGGGCTGAAGCCATCTTTGGACTCCGGTATTGGGCTGGAGCCATCACTGGACTCCGGTCGGGGGCTGGAGCCATCTCTTAATATTTTTAATGATGTGAGTAAAAATAAAATAAATATGTAATATAGTGCATACATTCAGCAAAATGTTCCTCTCTACAATTTTTCTAGCTAACTAACATGCTTTGGTCATTAAATGGCTTTCTTGAGGTGAATATAATGTGACATATTGTTCTCCAGCTGTTTTATTGGCTTCTTTCACTTGTTGATTTTTCAAAAAAGATTGAGTAAAGGGTGAAAAACCACCCTTTTTTTGTTTTTATTTTACTTTGTTTAACCACAGTGGCATCTTTGTGTCACAGCACACAACATTTACATAAAACTCAATATCTGAGTTCAGGACAGTCATTGCTCTTTGGGATAAAAACCGAGCTTCACATTTCAAGGTTCATGAACATATATAAACATTCTTGTTCCTTAGACTTATAATTGAAGGTCAAATATAATGATCAGGATTGTTCAGGGTTCCACATTTAGGGTCTGTTTACAACGGGAAGGACTGGAGTTTCAGCCCTGATGTTTAGGGGTTTATGTTAAATATAGTGCACATGCAGAACATTTCAGGCTTCTGTTAATATTTCTATCTGCGAGTGTGCAATTTCTTTTAAATATCCCTCACTTAGGAATTGATCTCTGGACCAGAAAGAAAGCTGAAGTTTTCACAGGTATACAGCAAGTCCTTAATGAGATTCTGCTGCTCACAGAAATAGAGCTGCTAGAAATATGGGTACAAGCTTTATTCATGTGCTTGGAGAAATATACAGATGTAATAAAAGCATAACGAATAATAAACATTCAAAATATACTACAGAATTTACATCTGTGAAAATCCTATCTGCTCCCCCACCAGGGACATTCAACCCCAAAATGAGGGGTTTTCATTTTATTTTTATTGAACAAACAAAATGTTGTGTGCTGTTACACAAAGACAGCCACTGTGGTTTAACCAGGGGAAAAGTTTTGCATTACCAATAAATAGAGGTCATTGCTCAAAAAAATAAGAAAATTAAAAATCCACTGGACCACTTGAGTTTGACTGACCCACATAAGAGGTTAAAGGATTAGTACACTTTTAAAATGAAAATTTGAATACGGAAGGCGGTCTGGTGGATGCTAGATATTTTAACTTGTTAAATATTGGATTATTTATTTTTTACACAAACGCATCGCTTCGCTTCAGAAGGTCTTTATTAACCCCCCAGAGCCATGTGGAGCACAGGTTTATGATGGATGGATGTGGATGGAGACACTTTATATTTATTATACAGGATATTTATTAATATATCTCTGATTGTGTTCATCAGAAAGAAGAAAGTCATTTACACCTAGGATGGCTTTAGGGTGAGTAAAGCTTGGGATAATTTTCATTTGAAAGTGAACTAATCCTTTAAGAAGAAAGAAGAGTGTGTATTATTCTTACTGCGCATTCTCGTATCGCCACTGCCACCACCACCCCCTACAGACATTTGGGCCATACCTAATAAAAGAATTTAATATCACATGTTGATGATGTGAGCACACTGATATTAAACTATCATGTGATAGGAAACTGATTATGAAATCTGACTTCTAAAGAGTCCTGATCCCGGAGACAATTTAGTTCCCACACACACATCTGTAAGTTTCTAGCAAAGCTACTTTAAGGCAAGCCTCCATGCAAAAAAGTGTAATAATTTCTAATGGATGTCAATGGAGGAGAGGCTTTACTTCGCTGAATAAACTGCTTTTGTGGGAAATAGTACGATTCAGTTTACGGCACTTCTCATTAATTTCTATGGTATATGGAAACAGTGATTGACTATTGCACAACTCTGAACGAAATTCAATAATATCAAGGCTGTAATGTGATTGGTTATCAAGGCACACATAATCCCCGGGATCTGGACTGTCCTGCTCTAAACACACACACAGAAACTGTGAACTCACTCCGTACTGGCACTCTACTCTGCAGCAGCGGCCCTGTGATGGTCCGTTTGCCGTCTTTATTGACGCCAATGAAGGCTGTATGAACGCTGCTCACTCCTGTCTGAACACTGAGCTCCACGATCCTGCTCCGGACGGCCTCCGCTTCTGCTCTCCCAGCCCGCATTTCCAGCTCCAGAGAACGGATCACAGACCGGGCCGCCAGCTGGTGAATCATCCGTCTGCAACAAACACACACCTGTCAAATATACAGCCTGGAGGCTAGTGAACGTGATGTCATATGGTGGCACTAACTAACATACTATGGTCATTAAATGGCTTTAATGAGGTAAATGTAACATTACGTGACATTTTACTCAAGCTGTTTTTTAATTGACCTCTTTCCATGGGTGAACCACTTAATAAGCCTTTATCTGACCGAGATCTGCTGTGCTCTAAATCACTCACAAATCTTATGATAATTTGATAATCTCCATTTAGTTTCACACAATATGAATTGTTTTCATGCCTTTTGCACAACATTGCACCATTTCATGCTTTTCATCTTCAGAAAGATCTTTCTTCCTCCCCATATTGCATGAGAACTGTGACTTGTTTAATAATGTGGAACAACCTCTAAGTAGGGTTTCCATAGATCTGGCAAATTATTTTGTCTGAGATTGATACCAGTTATCTAAAAAGACATGGATAAATAAACAAACAAACATTTTCTTAGAAAAACTAAAATCTGAATGTTTATTGTACTGAAATCTTACTGATATATCACTTGCACAATAATTTGGAACGCAGTGTATTAAAGTTTAATGTTTTGACAGCACATAAGAAGTCTTGGTAATAAAATGTTGTGTGCGTGTGTGTGTGTGTAAGTGTGTGCAATACCCTGTATCTTCGATTGGTTTAAGAGCAAACTGGAGCTGGTTAGTCACTGGTTGATCTTTCAGCTTGTATTTCAAAGTTACTGCTCCTTCTGCCGTTCCTGAACTCTATGACGAGGGAGAGAAACAGAAAGTAGCATGAGCATTTGATGATTTTACACAGCTCTTCAACTACTTTTTTACAAGGGCCAGTGTCGTGTCACATCTGGGTTAGGACAAGCTGTCAGGCAGCGCAGCAATTTTTCTTAATCACGTATTTTACCCTTGTTAAAGAAGCCCTTGGTTTAAACTGTGGCTCTGGTCTCCAAAAGCCTTTTAAAGTGATCCATTAAAAAGCTTTGACCTGTCCTTTCAGCTGAGCGTAGATGAGCGCCCTCTGACCCTGGAACAGTGTATTGATGGGTGGGGACAGCATGTCCACCGTAACGCCCTCAGGAACAGACCAATCCACAGAGATACTATCCACGGCCGGTTGAAGAGCAAACCTGAGCGACTGCATCACCTGACAGAGAAGGACAAGAAGAAAGAGTGGTACATAAAAACCCTGAAAATCTTGTTCTGATTCTGTCGACAGCAGATCTTACTTTGGGCTGCATGCGGTCAGTGCCTGTGATGAACTGAGCGTGACCAGAACCTTCTCTGGCCATTCCTGTGATGAGAGCCGTACTCGCACCCTCACCCATCCCGAAGGAGAAACACCTGAAGACACATGACCGACTGGCATGAACTACTAAACCTTGAGATAAGCGCAGTGATATCAGTAAATTAGGACAAGTGAGATGTGTACGCCCACCTGTGAGAGTTAACGTGACTTTTCACCAGGTCCAGCACTTCTTTAGTGTTCCCAACCTCTCCATCAGTGAAGATGAACAGCTGAGAGAGAATCAGTGTCAGGCTCAGAAAAACACCTCACCGATGTTACGAAGAAATAGTGGTGAATAATTAGTAAGTTTGGCTGTACCTGTCGGGGGTGATCAGGGTAACAGGGCTGACTGTAGATGTGGTTCAGAGGCTGAAGGATCTCAGTGCCGCCCATGTCTGCCTTCATGTTCTTTACTCTATTTAGAGCCTCTTCCATCGTGTCCTCGCTGTACACAACACTCTGACTGCAACGACACACACCACAGACTCTCACAAAACCAGCGCTAAAATACATGAGATCATTCCTGAAGAACAAATAACATCTGATTACTGACGGGAAGAAGGACTCAAAGCGAGAGCCGAATCCGTAGATGTTGAAGTAGCATCCCATAGGAAGACTCTTCAGAAGCAGCAGCAACGTGTCCTAGAGAGAAATGTACAGTGAGTACAGTAGAGAGACATGTACAGTGAGTACAGTAGAGATGCATGTGCAGTGAGTACAGTAAAGAGACATGTGCAGTGAGTACAGTAGAGACATGTACAGTGAGTACAGTAGAGACATGTACAGTGAGTACAGTAGAGACGCATGTGCAGTGAGTACAGTAGAGAGGCATGTACAGTGAGTACAGTAGAGAGACATGTGCAGTGAGTATAGTAGAGATGCATGTACAGTAGAGACATGTACAGTGAGTACAGTAGAGACGCATGTGCAGTGAGTACAGTAGAGAGACATGTACAGTGAGTACAGTAGAGACATGTACAGTGAGTACAGTAGAGACGCATGTACAGTGAGTACAGTAGAGAGACATGTGCAGTGAGTACAGTAGAGATGCACGTGCAGTGAGTACAGTAGAGACATGTACAGTGAGTACAGTAGAGACGCATGTACAGTGAGTACAGTAGAGAGACATGTACAGTGAGTACAGTAGAGATGCACGTGCAGTGAGTACAGTAGAGACATGTACAGTGAGTACAGTAGAGACGCATGTGCAGTGAGTACAGTAGAGAGGCATGTACAGTGAGTACAGTAGAGAGACATGTGCATTGAGTATAGTAGAGATGCATGTACAGTAGAGACATGTACAGTGAGTACAGTAGAGACGCATGTGCAGTGAGTACAGTAGAGAGACATGTACAGTGAGTACAGTAGAGACATGTACAGTGAGTACAGTAGAGACGCATGTACAGTGAGTACAGTAGAGAGACATGTGCAGTGAGTACAGTAGAGATGCACGTGCAGTGAGTACAGTAGAGACATGTACAGTGAGTACAGTAGACGCATGTACAGTGAGTACAGTAGAGAGACATGTACAGTGAGTACAGTAGAGAGACATGTGCAGTGAGTACAGTAGAGAGACATGTACAGTGAGTACAGTAGAGACATGTACAGTGAGTACAGTAGAGATGCACATACAGTCAGTACAGTAGAGAGACATGTACAGTGAGTACAGTAGAGAGACATGTACAGTGAGTACAGTAGACATGTACAGTGAGTACAGTAGAGACATGTGCAGTGAGTACAGTAGAGACGCATGTACAGTGAGTACAGTAGAGATACATGTACAGTGAGTACAGTAGAGAGACATGTACAGTGAGTACAGTAGAGAGGCATGTGCAGTGAGTACAGTAGAGACGCATGTACAGTGAGTACAGTAGAGATACATGTACAGTGAGTACAGTAGAGAGACATGTACAGTGAGTACAGTAGAGAGGCATGTACAGTGAGTACAGTAGAGAGACATGTACAGTGAGTACAGTAGAGACATGTGCAGTGAGTACAGTAGAGACGTGCAGTGAGGTGAGTACAGTAGAGAGACATGTACAGTGAGTACAGTAGAGACATGTGCAGTGAGTACAGTAGAGACGCATGTACAGTGAGTACAGTAGAGATACATGTACAGTGAGTACAGTAGAGACATGTACAGTGAGTACAGTAGAGACATGTGCAGTGAGTACAGTAGAGACGTGCAGTGAGGTGAGTACAGTAGAGAGACGTACAGTGAGTACAGTAGAGACATGTACAGTGAGTACAGTAGAGACATGTGCAGTGAGTACAGTAGAGACGTGCAGTGAGGTGAGTACAGTAGAGAGACATGTACAGTGAGTACAGTAGAGATACATGTACAGTGAGTACAGTAGAGATGCACATAGTCAGTACAGTAGAGAGACGTGCAGTGAGTACAGTAGAGAGATATGTGCAGTGAGTACAGTAGAGACATGTGCAGTGAGTACAGTAGAGACACATGTACAGTGAGTACAGTAGACATGTGCAGTGAGTACAGTAGAGACGCATGTACAGTGAGTACAGTAGAGATACATGTACAGTGAGTACAGTAGAGATGCACATAGTCAGTACAGTAGAGAGACGTGCAGTGAGTACAGTAGAGAGATATGTACAGTGAGTACAGTAGAGATGCACGTACAGTGAGTACAGTAGAGAGACATGTACAGTGAGTACAGTAGCGACATGTGCAGTGAGCAGAGGTGTCAAGTAACGAAGTACAAATACTTCGTTACCTTACTTAAGTAGAAATTTCGGGTATCTATACTTTACTGGAGTAATTATTTTTCAGACGACTTTTTACTTCTACTCCTTACATTTTCACGCAATTATCTGTACTTTCTACTCCTTACATTTTAAAAATAGCCTCGTTACTCCTATTTCATTTCGGCTTGTTTTCATTCCGGCTTGGAAAAAAAAAAAACTATCCAGGTAAATCGCGCCATCTGGATAGAGTGAATTTGATTGTGGTTGGATGAGAATAAACATACAATTCTGACACCCTATTGGGTTGTACGCGATCCAGCGCACCTGCACGTCACAAATCACGTCAAATCACAAATCACATCACACTCCAGCAAGGACGACAGTGCTGGGGGTCGTTACTCGAAAAAGATTATTTCTTAAAAGTTATTATTTCTCTACTGCTGGCTCATTTAGGCTATCAAACGGGTGCTTTCTCTTCGTCCTCTGCAAATTAAGCTAGGTAGTTCGGTAGAGAGACGTTTGAATAAATTAGCGTATACACCGGTTTTTAAACTTTTTTTTAGCGCAACCCTTTTTATTTATGTGACCCATAGTCATATACAACCATGTAGCTAAACAAGCCAAAACGAATTAATATAAAACGAAACTGAAGGTAAACCTGCGTTGCTCTCATGGTGGTTACCTCTCTCTTTCGGTGAAGTGGAGCAGTGCTCTTGCTGAATGGCACGGATTGCACTACGGACTATTGTTCCTTTTATGTTTTTTTTTTTTTTAAACTGTATTTTATTTTTTATAACGAACAAGCTGCGATGTCACGTTTCCAGTGCTTTATGTGTGCGTGAGGCGCGGGCGCGATCAAACAGCTGTCTTTGCAGGGGACTTGCCTCATCGTCATGGCAACGGTTCGTGGCCAGGTCAGATTACGTCAGGCCCTGCGTTTCATTCGGAGGGGCTCATCCCTATGCCCTAATCCCTTCAAAGTGTTTACCCTCCAGAGTGAGAGCTTTGAAGGGATGAAGGGTGTAGAGGTCAAAAATACTCCTTTTTTGGAACGCACTTCTGCGTCATCTTAACGAGACAATCAAGGAGGATAGATTGCGCAAGTTGCGCCCTTTGTTTAACGTTAGTTTATTTTTTGGTTTATCGCACCATAATGTATATTGTGTCTATGTATTTGAAACATTTGAATGGACTGATAAAGGGAGCTGTAAAGTATTTTTGTTTAAGTACAATGTCGTTTTGACCATAATAATGTACTAAATCTAACTCGTATAAATATTACAGTAGTATAGAAAAATACTATAGGTAAAATCGAACTCCGAGCCTCCTGTACCCATTCTGTGAAGACAAACAACTTCACTGTGCAAAGGATCATGGGGGTCCGAAGTGTCCATCAGTTATACCCTTCGAAATCCTTCATTCCGAAGGGCACTTTAAAGTGGCCAGTTTTGAACACTTCGGTTTGGAATGACCCTTCAATATGGCGGCCATGATTGTTTTCACTCCGAAGTGCCCTTCAGAGGGCGATATATCCCGTTTGGAACGCACCGAGAGTTTGTTGCCGTTTGTTGGATGCTCAGACGACCAAACAAACGCAGATTAAACATGTTCAGTCTGGTAAAAACAGACTCCAACCAACGGCAACACCTATCCAACAAGCTCCAACAGACGAATTTGTTGGCGTTTGTCGGTGCGGTGTGAACTGAAACAGCTGAAAACTTTGGCGGGTTGGCGGGTGTTAATGTCAAGCCCACATTTTTCTTGTCCGCTGCCCTCACAGATTCCTGCAGTTAAGCTTGGATGTACAATTACATTCCAATAAAGGTTATTGATGACATTTTGAGGAGGTGGAGTGCACAATAGACCCCTGTGACACGGCCTAAGCTTTTGTCCTTAATGGCATTTTTTTCCCTTACATTACTTTTACTTTTATACTTTAAGTAGTTTTGAAACCAGTACTTTTACACTTTTACTTGAGTAAAAAGCTTGAGTTGATACTTCAACTTCTACAGAAGTATTTTTAAACCCTAGTATCTATACTTCTACTTGAGTATTGAATGTGAATACTTTTGACACCAGTGGCAGTGAGTACAGTAGAGACATGTGCAGTGAGTACAGTAGAGACATGTACAGTGAGTACAGTAGAGAGACATGTACAGTGAGTACAGTAGAGAGACATGTACAGTGAGTACAGTAGAGAGACATGTACAGTGAGTACAGTAGAGAGACATGTACAGTGAGTACAGTAGAGAGACATGTGCAGTGAGTACAGTAGAGACATGTACAGTGAGTACAGTAGAGAGACATGTGCAGTGAGTACAGTAGAGACACATGTACAGTGAGTACAGTAGAGAGACATGTACAGTGAGTACAGTAGAGAGACATGTACAGTGAGTACAGTAGAGACATGTGCAGTGAGTACAGTAGACATGTGCAGTGAGGTGAGTACAGTAGAGAGACTTGTACAGTGAGTACAGTAGAGATGCACATACAGTGAGTACAGTATGGAGATATGTACAGTGAGTACAGTAGACATGTGCAGTGAGTACAGTAGAGATGCACATACAGTGAGTACAGTAGAGGCGCATGTGTAGTGAGTACAGTAGAGATGCATATACAGTGAGTACAGTAAAGAGACGTGTGTACCGAGTACATTGACTCAATACATCTCAATAAATGTCAAATCTGAAATCCTAAATCTTACTCTTGCACTCTGGATGCGCATCTGTGGATCTTTCCCATGATGCATCATGCAGTCCATACTGCTGGATCTGTCAACCACAAAAATGAACTCGCCTCGAGATACCAATGATGACATCACGTCCGCAGGGAACTCTGGGTACAAACTGATCATGAGCACCGGGTCGCCCATCAGAGACCCTGAAACAGAGACGGGGCAACATTTTGAGCAAAAAGCTGAGGAAAATCACAACTACATTTATATCAAATTCAGAATGATGATCAAACACAGATGGAGTAGATCAAGTCCATCAACACCCCCAAAGCTTCACAGTCCTACAGCTTCATTCAGTAACATTAGGCAGTTTTGATTTATATGCTGTTTAATGTTGTTGGTCGCATTATTTTAAATATGCATAAGATTATGTGTGCTATCTCTTGTTTCTGCTTCTTCCTGTTTTGATCAAGAGATTCTGTACACTTTCAGAAGATGTGTAATAGCACCCCCTACCGTACATCGGTGAAAACACAGAAAGGTGGAAATTTAAAGTTAAAGAATTAATTTTATGACTGACACTGACTAAATTCAGCACTCTTATGGGAACATATTTTGTAATAATATTTCATCTAAATCTGACTAATTTTTATATTGTTGATCATAAATTAACATCTCAAGAATACTTTGGTGGGGTTTCAAATCAGAATCGACCCTCTGTTATGAGACATGCATCACTTTCATACATGTCCACTGTAGAGGACACCAGGACTTATTATGTGTCCCTGAAATGCCTGATTAGCATGCAATAAGTGAATAGGGAAGAAATTATATCAATATTTCTATGAAATGAGATATTATGAAAATGTTGCTAAGTTCATACTCTAGCTACATCTTTCATTACATGTTGCCCAAAGAACACACTGACAATGAATAGATACATTGTAAATAATAGGAAACCCCATTTTTGGCCATGTTTACACACATATCGTGTAAAGTCAAACAGTATATCAAATATCTTTCAAACCAAAGTTGAGAATTTTTGTACAAAACAAAAAAGTTTCCTGGAGCTGTCGAAGTCCTGAAAACCCAGATTTACATTTCAACGCCTATTAAATGCAGGCGCTAGTATACAGTACAAACTAAATGCAAAATATAAACATTTACTAAACATCTTTATCCAACATTATTCTCATATCTGTTTTAGAGAGAATGTAAAAATGTAATATATAACATTGTTTTGGTTATAGAGTTTTGTTTTCATTTTCTTATTAACTGAGTCTTGGTTTTTTCTTCCACCATTTGTTTCTTATACTCTACAAAAATCTAATGATGAAAAAAAAAATTGGGTCTCAGGAGGTAAAAGTATATTTACAGCATACTAAATTCATGTACAAACAGAAACCTCTACCTGGCTGAGCCGCGGCCGCTCCGGCCTCTACAACAGCAGTGGGCTGATGGGTATTCTCGTAGTACAGAAGCAGCTCAACGTCCTTATCGAACCGGTGACCAGCACTCAGATTCACCTGCACAAACCAATACAGGCTTTTGGAAATTGATGGTATTGCATAAAAACTGTACACACTCTCTCTCTCTCACACACACACACACACACACACACACACATTCACACACTCACAGTACCGTGGCATGAGTGTGTTGTGCGTCGAGAAACACCAGAGGATCCAGAGAGCAGCTGGACTCCAGTCTGGAGATGCGGTCTGAAGATCTCACTTCGACACTCAGAGACAGTGTGTACGGAATAACACATGCTGAGAAAACTTCTGGAACACCAGCCGCTGAAGCTGAGAGAATCACACGGACAAACAGATAACCTAGTATCAATATAGAGCCAAACTGCCTAACCAGAACTGACCCGTGCATCCGGTTGGTTTAGGACACAGCCAATGCAACTGCTGAACAGTAAAGCACTGCAATGTTTTCATTGACAATAATCATAAATGTTTCTTGAACAGCAGATCAGCATATTAGAATGATTTCTGAAGGATCATGTGACACTGAAGACTGGAGTAATGATGCTGGACATTCAGCTTTGATCACAGGAATAAATTACACTTTACTATATGTGAACCCGCACGTGAAACCCCAGCTAAAGTCGCATAATCTAATTATAAGATTAAGAGCATCAAAGTAGTCATAAAAATTACAAAAACAGGTAAATATTAATTTATAACAAGAGAAATGCTGAAATGATTTATTTTATTGACAATACGTTCTATTTATTTTGCACAAAAAATATTAGACATTGGCTTTCTAAACATCGTTTAATTTTGGCACAGAAAGACCTGCTGATTTTTGTATCACTTGTTTCAGAAAAGTCTTTTCTAAAGCTAGAAAGTGCAAACAGACCTTAATATCAATCCACATGAGAGACAATCAGGTCAGTGAAAATTGCGTCTTAAGCCAGTTTCCAATTTCTGTGTGGAATTGTGAATTGTGTTCATTAGTGTGTGTTTGCTGAAGTCATGTGATCTGCACCTGCGGGTGTGTATCTGGGGTTGAGTACGGCCGGCAGACAGAAGCGCAGGGCGTGGTCGGCCTGAACGCTGAGCTCCATCACATAGACGATGGAGATGACGGCATTCTCACCCGGAGACAAACACCCGACACTCAGTTTGAACACATCTGAACTCTCATCGCTCTCTTCCAGCAGAAACGCCTGCTGACCTGAACTCACAGCGTCATCATACTGATCCCGCGCCTGCAAAAGACAAACACTTCCATAACCACATACACTATTTACTTCAATTCCAACTGCATTGTAATAAAAAACTGAAAATAAAACTGAAAAACAAAATCTCCATAATATGCCAAAAAATTTAATAGTGAACTTACACATGGGTTACGTCTGGACCTCGCAGACTCTTCGTTAGACAATTAAAAGTTTTTACCCAGCAAGCCTTTATTTATAGTCACAGGTGATTCCTCAAGGATCACATGACAACAACAAAAAAGTCATGGAACATACTAGTAAAAGATAGTAAAAGATACTAAAAGTGAATGTCAAATTTGTATCATGCAAAATTAATAATAATAAAAAAACAAAGAAAAAACCTAAAGAAACAGACAAATATCAAATCTTTATTTAATCCCCTAGGTGCTATAATCTAATGTATAAATCCAAAAGGACTCATGTTTCAAAAGTAAATTATTAATGTCACTTCCACACCGCAGATATCTGACTAATTCTACTCTTACGTACGTAAGGTTGAGACAGAATATCTGAAAGTAGCTACCGGACAGCGCAACGATGTTCAGAAATGCAGGTTCCTCTACCATTTACACAGCTACATTTACTCAAATTGTTAAGCTGATAATTTAATTTGTAAGGAAAAATCTGCATTAAATAGGACATTATTTCTGGGATGTTTCTGGAAAATGCTTCTTTAAAAAAAACACAATAGGGTCATTCCGTGTCAAATCAACCAGAGGTCCCCAGCTCAAATTTTTGATTTTGTTAATATTTTTTCTGTAGAAAGACTAACATAAAGTGTGATGAAAGCCAAAATATTAAATGTCACAGATGTATGTTTACCAAGAAATCCACTATTTTGTAGAGGGGGGTCAAAATGACCATGTTCGCCTGAGATTTGGAGCCAGTTTAGAGGGACTTTAAAAAATTACTTTAAAAGATGGCAGCATGATTATTTTATTTATTTATTATATTATATTATATTTTATTTTACACAGAGATTGGTAGATCTATTAGTAAAATCTATTGATTTTCACAATCTTCATTACATTATATGCCAACAGTGACAGTTCAAAAATGGAGAAAAAGCACTTCTTGTGTTTTTTCCTCAAGTTTGCATGCCTGTAACTTAAGAAGTATTAAAGGTATCTTAATATCCTTTTAGATTCTGGTTCTTAAATTTTCCTTTTGGTATCTTCATTTCAAAGGCTCTCGATGGTTTAATCCCAGAGATATGGAGATCTTAACCCTCTGGAGTCTGAGGCTGATTTGGGGCCCTGGAGAAGTTTTGACATGCCCTGACATTTGTGCTTTTTTCAGTTGTTCATAAACATATTCATAGAAAAAAGTGTCATTACACTGTATTCAGTACAAACTTGGCTAACATATTATGTGAACAACATGTATGTACATGTTTTTTTTGAAGGAATAACGTTTATGCGTGGTTATTGAAAAAACAAAAAACTTTAATTTAAATTTTGTAAGACACTTTTTGTCAAGTAACACAGTATATGTGAAGGCGTGAATCTTCATGAATAACGCTGTGATTCACACCTGAGAAGACAAAAGATCTGCATAATGACCTTTAATGACTTGCATAAATAATGAGCTCTTTCAGTCAGGTAGGCTGTAAAAAAAACCCTCTGTGATCATGTCTCAAGCTCATCATGGTGTATATCAAACATACAGAAAAAACAGCAATACTGTGAAGTATTATTACAATTTAAAATAATGGTATTCTATTATATTCTTTAAAATATAATGTATTTCTGTGATGCAAAGTGTCTGAACAATTATGTTACCTCTATGGCACTTCATATAGCCTTTTAGCTTAAAAGCATGCACATTTGGAGAAATATTGATGGATTCTCATATGTTTATGTCAATGTTCTATACAGAGGAGTAATATTTATTCAATATTTATTGTCATCACTATGAGTGCTGGATACTGTTTTCAATTCATACTTGCAGCCGGAGGGCGCTCTGTACACCTTTAGTCCACAAATTACTCTAAAGAAGAACAGGCCATGTGACATTCCAGGAACTAGCAGAGGCTTCCAGAGCTCACTAACCATGGCTTTAACATACAGATAAACACTTTTGAAGACAATAAATACACGATTGAGACGATGTATACATGTATTGCCTCAGAATTTGCGTCTGAATAGCGCTCATTCTGTGGGCGTGGCCGAATTAGTGGATAATGAGCTGAATCACGGACTTCTGACATGGCTCTCTTTTTTTTTATACAGATTACATAAACACATAATGTTTGTTTTCGATTTGACTTACACAATTTAAAACCGGACATTTCAATGTTTCTTTAGACATAAGTCTAATTTTTTTGTGATTAGTATTCACTAAGTTACAGTTCATTTTCTGAGAACTATCAGATTGGACTTTGTTCAGAGGGAGATGAGAGATCACGCATCATGTTAGTTTTCTTTATTTTACAAAAAGCACAACATTTTGTTTTTGCTCTGAGTGTACACAAATAAAAGAAGATATTCTATAGTTTCAATTGATATATTACTTATGTCTCTATGACAAAAAATGACGGAGTATTTTAAGTCTGTTTTGCTGCAATGTGAAAAAAATCCTGCAAAACAAAAGTTTAAAGTTGTCACGCCTGTTAAAGTATTCAAGATATCTTAATATCCTTCTAGATTCTCATTCTACATAAACGTTTCTTTTGAAATCTTTATTTTTAAGGCCCCGTAGATATTGGGACCCCCAATGTGACTCCATGTTCAAATTGTTGAATTTTACCTATTTTCAATGGTCACAAACCAAATGTAGGTAACTTTCTAAACAGACTGAAATATACAGGAAAAGCAAAAGGAAAGTTTATTAAGAATGAGAATCTAGAAGGATATTAAGATATCTTGAATACTTTGCAGACATGCTCTTCAAACGCTCTCGCGGTGATGTCATACGCTGATCGATCGATGCATCTCCAACAAGCCTATTGTAAGTTTGGCATTGACAAAGTTTACGTGACCGAAACGTTTGCTCTCTTTTTAGTAAAGGTTTTGTTTTTGTCTCGCATTTGATGTTTTTGCTTCTTTGGTGGAGTGTGCGGACTCTTATTTTTGGATATTTTTGGATACGCACCTCAATAGGACTTGTTTGAAGGCACGGCGAGTTCCTGACTACTCTCCAAATAGATGTATGAAATAAGTTAATTAGGCATGTGACGGTATCAAATTTTCGTGTTGCGATTATTTGCTGAAGCTTTTATCACGGTATTATCACGATGTTGAAATAAGTTGCAAAAAAAGTGTTGTCACAGTATAACAGGTTTAAGAACTCTTTTTGTAATAACAAAAAAAACTCTGAATGTTTAAAGGTGTCGTAGAACGTCTTTTTAAAAGATGTAATATAAGTCTAAGGTGTCCCCTGAATGTGTCTGTGAAGTTTCAGCTCAAAATACCCAATAGATTTTTTTTAATTAATTTTTTTTAACTGCCTATTTTGGGGCATCATTAAATATGAGCCGATTTAGGCTGCGGCCCCTTTAAATGCTCACGCTCCCCGTGGATCTTTACAAAGTGTTCGTCATGCAGCATGTCTAATCGCGCAAGTACAGTGTTTATTTGGATGTTTACATGTGATTCTGAATGAGTTTGATAGTGCTCCGTGGCTAAAGCTAACATTACACACTGTTGGAGAGATTTATAAAGAATGAAGTTGTGTTTATGAATTATACAGACTGCAAGTGTTTAAAAATAAAAATAGTGACGGCTCTTGTCTCCGTGAATACAGTAAAAAACAATGGTAACTTTAACCACATTTAACAGTACGTTAGCAACATGCTAACGAAACAATTAGAAAGACAATTTACAAATATCACAAAAAATATCATGTTATCATGGATCATGTCAGTTATTATTGCTCCATCTGCCATTTTTTGCTGTTGTTCTTGCTTGCTTACCTGCATAAAGTCTGATGATTCAGCTGTGCACAGATCCAGACGTTAATACTGGCTTGTCTAATGCCTTGAACATGGGCTGGCATATGCAAATATTGGGGGCGTACATATTAATGATCCCGACTGTTACGTAACAGTCGGTGTTATGTTGAGATTCGCCTGTTCTTCAGAGGTCTTTTAAACAAATGAGATTTATATAAGGAGGAAACAATGGAGTTTGAGACTCACTGTATGTCATTTCCATGTACTGAACTCTTTTTATTCAACTATGCCGAGGTAAATTCAATTTTCAATTCGATGGCACCTTTAAATACAATAATACAATACACAAAAAATATATAATTAAAATTTTCAAACAGATTACAGTGCAAAAGAATTAGGCTATAAAGAACAACAGGAAACACTTCACAATAAGGTCTCATTATTTAATGCATTAACTAAGATTGAGCAATAGCTACATTTGTTACAGAAAGTATTATTTTTTGTTAATGTTAGTTAAGAAACACAACTGATCATAGTTAGTTTTATCTCAGTTCAATTAAATAAGTTATTTTGATTTTAGTAATGTTATTAAACAGTAACTAAGAAATTAATATTGAATAATTAATGCTTTATAAGTATTTTCATTGTCAGTTTGGTAATAATGAATTAACATGTTAATTAACATTAACATCAGTTTTACTGAACAATAACAAATAGATCAGAACATTTCTAATCATTAGGGCATGTTGTAGTCCAGGTTAAAATATAAAAATGTTTAAGTTTGAAAATAAACCTTTTAAGTCTTTAAGTATTTGGTGCTGTGATTAACAACATTGAGATTACAAAAAATGAATGGATGTTTGGAGCATTTTAACCAGAGGTGTAAAAAGTACTCAAAAATGTTACTCAAGTGAAAGTTTTACTCAATTAAAAGTATCTGGCCAGAATCATACTTAAGTAAAAAAGTACTACATTAAAATTGTACTTGAGTATTAAAAAAGTAAAAGTAACAGCAAGAATGAAAACTAGAGATTCTTGTTTAAGCTTTTAATCTCTAAAAACATGAAGTGAATGAACCACATACAAGGTTTTATCCTGCTTTAAAACTGTTTGTTTAATTGTATTTAATTATCAAACTATAAGACCACTACCTAATGCCAGTATGCAACATGCTACTCAAAGTTGCAAAACCTCGGATTTAACTTAAGCAGAAGCTGATTTTCAAAATTGCGAGTGTCAAGCCTAGCTCTTTTGGGGCTAAAAATCAATCCTGCAGTGCCTGAAACACTGGTGTCTAAAACACAGGCCAGATATCCATCCAACTCTTTGCTGGCTTCATGTGTTGTCGGTTTCAAAGAAGCGAAAAAATCTTCATCATCAGATGAACTGTTGGCCACGGGTGCTCTTGTTGGCCATGGATACTCTTGATCCTGTGGCTGATTTTGGACTGTGTTCGCAGCTGAATCACGTTCTTCCTCCATTTTCTTCCACTGATTGACTGTTATAATTTCTCTAATCTCCAGGTCAACAAAGAGTATAGAACCCAAGAGGCGACACTCCGATACTTTTTAGGCAACAGTCACTAGGTGGCGCTCTGTGGCCGCCATTATGGGGTGAAAATACTAACTGGACCATAGAATCCTTCACATCTTACACACCCAAAATCGGGGAATTTCACTGCCAAATCAGAAGCGCCAAAGAACATTTTTTCAAATGAAATCATCAGTAAATTGTATGATCCTACAGTAAATGTTGTTTTGTCTTATATATGTTTTATTTTACCAGTTGTGGAATCCAACCATTCATCCATCTGAGGTAACGTAGTTAGCCTACTTTATTGAGTATTTCTATTTTATGCTACTTTACACATTTATTAATAGTAAATTAATAATTAATACATTTAGGATCATCATGTTTGCAGCGAACAGTATATTTCAGACCTAGTGGAGTAAAAGTAATAATATCTAGGTCTGAATTGAAATAGGCTATATTAGATGTTTTAATGGATCACGCTACAAACATAATGATCTTATAATACATGATGCATTGCTGTGTCCGTTATCCCATAATTCACACTTTTATAGAGAGCAAAGGTTTTGTGAAAAAAGTTGAAGATTTAAACACAAAGTGTGTAATATAAACTGTAAAAAGGATTTGATGATCTCTAGTGATAGTATTTCATTCTGTGTTTTCATCATTCAGGTTGGATTTCAGCTTTAATGTATGTTTTTTTTTAATTTTTTTTTTATACAAAGCAGCTGATATCGCCATAGAAACTAGTGGCCTGCCAAGTCACTTTCACACCAAAATGGCAGAAACGCTGGGTGCCGGTGTTGCAATGTAACCTTCTATTGAGTGTCGCTTCTTGTTAGTGTATATTCTTTAAGGGTCAAGGTGCTATGCATTGTGGTAATTGATGCGACATGACGTCACTTCCAAAGGACCAATGAACATGTCTGACCAATTTCATGGAATGTGAAAATGAATCTCATTGAATAAATAACATCTAAATTAAACTGGGCATCAGCACGATGGTAATAGCAAGGGAAAATAGAACGATCTCCAAAAAATAAGTACTTTTTGACTGTAAATAAAATTGTAAGGAGTAAAAAGTATTTTTTTTTTTCTTAAAGAATGTAATCAAGTAAAAGTATTGATTTTTAATTGTACTCAAGTAAAGTAAAAATCCCCCAAAATAATACTTAAGTACAGTAATCAAGTAAAATTACTCAAGTACTTTACACCTCTGATTTTAACCCTCTGGAGTCTGAGGCTGATTTGGGGCTTGGAGAAGTTTTGACATGCCCTGACATTTGTGCTTTTTTCAGTTGTTCATAAACATATAAATGACAAAAGTGTCATTACACTGTATTCAGCACAAACTAGGCTACAATAATATGTGAGGAACATGTATGTACATGTTTGTGTTTTTGAAGGAATAACGTTTATGCGTGGTTACTGAAAAAAAAAAAAAAACTTAAGTCACTCAAATAAAGCCAAAAAAATATATTAAATCTGTGTTCACAAGACTTCTGGTTATTGGAGGTTGTAGACTAGAGTTTTTGCTTCAAAATTATGCTGCCTACTTGTTCATATAAAACAATAGAGAGATTTAAATTTTCTAAGACACTTTTTGTCAAGAAACACAGTATGCGTGGAGGCGTGAATCATCATGAATAATCCTGTAATTCACACCTGAGAAGACAAAAGATTTGCATAATGACCTGCATATTAATGAGGCCTTTCAGTCAGTTAGGCTGTGAAAAAACCCTCTGTGATCATGTCTCAAGCTCATCATGGTGTAAATCAAACATACAGAAAAACAGCAATACTGTGAAATATTATTACAATTTAAAATAATGGTATTCTATTATATTCTTTAAAATATAATGTATTTCTGTGATGCAAAGTGTCTGAACAATTATGTTACCTCTATGGCATTTCATATAGGCTTTTAGCTTAAAAGCATGCACATTTGGAGAAATATTGATGGATTCTCATATGTTTATGTCAATTTTCTATACAGAGGAGTAATATTTATTCAATATTTATTGTCATCACTGTGAGCGCTGGATACTGTTTTCAATTCATACTTGCAGCCAGAGGGCGCTCTGTGCACATTTAGTCCACAAATTAATCTAAAGAAGAACAACCATGTGGCTCTCCAGGAACTAACAGGCTTCCAGATATCGCTATAATATCCAGATAAACACTTTTGAAGACAATAAATACATGATTGAGACGATGAATGCATGTATTGACTGAATTTGTGTCTGAATAGCGCTGGCTCCGTGGGCGTGGCCACATTAGCGGATAATGAGCTGAATCACAGACTTCTGACATGGCTCTCTTTTCATACAGATTACATAAACACAGAATGTTTGTTTAAAAAAAAACATCATCAAAGTAGTCCATGTGACATCAGTGGGTTAGTTAGAAGTTTTTGAAGCATCGAAAATACATTTTGGTCCAAAAATACCAAAAACTACAACTTTATTCAGCATTGTCTTCTCTTCTGGGTCTGTTATCCTCCGCTTCTTCTTCTTCTTTCCTGTTTTACGGCGGTTGACATCCAGCTTATTGGTGCATTACCGCCCCCTTCTGCTCCGGACAGTGACGCTGCTGACGGGGGTCATGCACACTTATGCACCATTTTAAAAAATATAGCAATACCAAAATACAAACAACGTAGAGTAGCTTGAATACAGCGTGCGTCTCCCTCAGACTGTAAACGAAGCTCGGGCGCACCAGATAACACGTCAGCAGCGTCACTGTCCGGAGCAGAAGGGGGCGGTAATGCACCAATAAGCTGGATGATTCACACTGATTCATAACGCTCCGAAGCTTCCTGAAGCAGTGTTTTGAAATCGGCCATCACTAAATAAGTCGTTATTTTGTTTTTTTGGCGCTCCAAAAATATTCTCGTGGCTTTATAATATTAATATTGAACCACTGTACTCACATGAACTGATTTAAATATGTTTTTTAAATATGATTTTTAGTACATTAATGGATCTTGAGAGAGGAAATGTCATTGCTCAGGCCTCACGGAGCCATCAGATTTCATCAAAAATATCTTAATTTGTGTTCTGAAGATGAACGAAGGTCTTACGGGTGTGGAACGGCATGAGGGAGAGTAATTAATGACATTATTTTCATTTTTGGGTGAACTAACCCTTTAAGATATTGCTGACCGTTAAAACGAGTCATCACAGCCTGTGAAAAGGGTCTATAAACAACAATAATTATAGTAAACATCTTATCACACTATAACTTTATTTATTTAGTTAAAAGAACAAGTAGCTACACAGACCAGAGGTGGGCCGGATCTGAGCCCACACTATGTTGCTGTCAGGGAAAGGACAAGCCATTTTATTTATTTATTTATTTATTTTCATGCACTGTAAATAATTATATCAAAAATTCATGGCAACGTGTTTTTAAAAGAAAGCTGAAATTGCTTAAATAACTTTAATAAGTGATATGAGATTCAGTTTTAACATAATTTAAGTTGAAATTACTTGTACAGCCATATTGAAAACAGCAAGACTCACACTCTCTTTGTCCTGCAGCTCCGCCACAATCTCCTGCTCTCCGATCTTGGCACTGAAGTGGCAGACGGCGGCATCGGCGGGCAGCGGGAAGACGAACACGGCCTCCAACGGACGCTTCTCCTCATTGACATAGTGCAGACTGGAGCTGACGGAGACCACGTGATCCTTGACCTGCAGCTCCACTGAGATGCTCTTCAGAGGAACTGAGAGAAACACACAGAGTCATCTCAACACACCAACATCATAAGACCTGCACTAACATCTCAACACTCTCTTCAGAAGATCTGCACAAACACACACACACACATCAGGAGAACTTAGAAACACACTGACATCAGAAGATCTGCACTAACATCTCAACACTCTTTTCAGAAGATCTGCACAAACACACACACACACACATCAGGAGAACTTAGAAACACACCGACATCATAAAACCTGCACTAACATCTCAACACTCTCTTCAGAAGATCTGCACAAACACACACACACACACACACACACACATCAGGAGAACTTAGAAACACACTGACATCAGAAGATCTGCACTAACATCTCAACACTCTCTTCAGAAGATCTGCACAAACACACACACACACACACACACACACATCAGGAGAACTTAGAAACACACTGACATCAGAAGATCTGCACTAACATCTCAACACTCTTTTCAGAAGATCTGCACAAACACACACACACACACATCAGGAGAACTTAGAAACACACCGACATCATAAAACCTGCACTAACATCTCAACACTCTCTTCAGAAGATCTGCACAAACACACACACACACACATCAGGAGAACTTAGAAACACACTGACATCAGAAGATCTGCACTAACATCTCAACACTCTTTTCAGAAGATCTGCACAAACACACACACACACACATCAGGAGAACTTAGAAACACACCGACATCATAAAACCTGCACTAACATCTCAACACTCTCTTCAGAAGATCTGCACAAACACACACACACACACACACACACACATCAGGAGAACTTAGAAACACACTGACATCAGAAGATCTGCACTAACATCTCAACACTCTTTTCAGAAGATCTGCACAAACACACACACACACACACACATCAGGAGAACTTAGAAACACACCGACATCATAAAACCTGCACTAACATCTCAACACTCTCTTCAGAAGATCTGCACAAACACACACACACACACACACACACACACATCAGGAGAACTTAGAAACACACTGACATCATAAAACCTGCACTAACATCTCAACACTCTCTTCAGAAGATCTGCACAAACACACACACACACACACACACACACATCAGGAGAACTTAGAAACACACTGACATCAGAAGATCTGCACTAACATCTCAACACTCTTTTCAGAAGATCTGCACAAACACACACACACACACACACATCAGGAGAACTTAGAAACACACCGACATCATAAAACCTGCACTAACATCTCAACACTCTCTTCAGAAGATCTGCACAAACACACACACACACACACACACACACACATCAGGAGAACTTAGAAACACACTGACATCAGAAGATCTGCACTAACATCTCAACACTCTCTTCAGAAGATCTGCACCTACTGCTGTAATTTAACCACAATAAACCACAGTTAAAGCTGTACTGATCAGGAGGAAGAGGAGAGTTTATACCTGGCTGGTTTTTCTCAGACACGAGACCACAGCAGTTCACCATCCTGACACTCTGTGACAACAAATCAGCTTTACTGCACATTATATTTCATGTAAAGTGTGTCTTTTTCAACATAACCCCGATTTTATACAGGTGTGTAACAGTAATATACAGTAAACACACATGCTTAGAAGAATAATAGCAAGGCATTTCGATTGTTAAAGGTGGTGCTAATGGGAATTAAAATATAATTCATAAGTGATGCATCCAATGGTCAATATTCATATTCATGTATTTGTATTAATATTTATGTTAATATGGCTCATGATTTATCAGTTTGACTTTTGATTTCCTATATTTGTGTACTCATACTTTATATTAATATTGTTATTGTTATATATATATATAGTTCCAGTGTGACAGGTCACGCTGACAGTTTGTGGTCAGATACTGGACGCCTGCCAAGTACTGCAGAAGAGATGTTCTTCAGAATCAGTTGCTCATTTGAATCTGATCAAAATATGCCTGCTGACATTTGCAAAATGCCCTAAGGGTTAAAACAACTATTTTTGACACTGGACCAGTGGACGCGTAATGGGTGAAATCATTTAACCTTTTTTATTTTAACAAAAACATCAGTTTGAGTGGATTGTGAATATGGTATAATATGGACTGAGTTGTTGATAATTGAGCTTTTTCCCTCCTTTGTTCTCCTGGGCTTCTGCTTCTTGTCTCTTATCTGCAAATGTTTTAATTCTTTTTGATCTTCATCTATTAGATACAATACTCTGGATTTTATAATACACTAAATTTATTATTAACTATTGACTGCTTCTTTATGATGGTTATTTGACCTTTTGGTTTTATATTTTCATTATCGATTAAGTTTGCGTGTGAGGCTAAATTTAATTGTAATGAATAAATAATTTTAAAAAGTTATCATCAGCAAGTTTTTGCATCAATAAGAAACTGAATGCGTGAAACTTAAGTGAAAGTAAACAGGAAACAATTCTTACTGCTTTTTCAGTGATCGACTCAGTAAATAAGATGAAAAACACTTTCTGACCTTGTCAAAATGTTGAAGAAAGAATCCGATGACTGAATTAGCGCAGCAGTTTTGAGTCAAATCTCTGTGTGTGTGTGTGTGTGTGTGTGTGTGTGTGTGTTACAATATATTCAGTTCCTGGAATATTTGCATTCACTTTGTGGGCGTGTCCTTAACTCGCAAAAGAGTGGAAGTGAAAATAATATTAGTGCACGCTCCTCAAATCGCAACAGTTTAATGGATTAGTTCAAAAAGGTAATAAAAGATTAAATGCATAAACTGCAACTGTTCATATGTTCAAAAAAATCGTCTGAGCTGTTTTGCCTGATTACAGGCATTCAGATAAATGTTAAGAACGCAGCAATAATTTTAAATATTTAAAAATAATTGACAAGAAACCAAATAAAGATCACCATTGTCATATAGTTAAAAAGTACTCTTTTTTTTACTTTTGATAATTCTGTGATATTTCACAGGTGTTGTTTAATGTAAAGCACCCCTGAAAGAACACGAGACAGGGTTAGTTAGTGTAAAAAGTACTCAAAAATGTTACTCAAGTGAAAGTACAACTACTGAGTGAAAATTGTACTCAATTAAAAGTAAATGTATCTGGCCAGAATCATACTTGAGTAAAAGTAAAAAAGTACCACATTAAAATTGTACTTGAGTATTAAAAAAGTAAAAGTAACAGCAAGAATGAAAACTAGAGATTCTTGTTTAAGCTTTTAATCTCTAAAAACATGAAGTGAATGAACCACATACAAGGTTTTATCCTGCTTCAGAACTGTTAGTGTTTAATTGTATTTAATTATCAAACTATAAGACTGCTACCTAATGCCAGTATGCTACTCAAAGTTGCAAAACCTCGGATTTAACTTGAGCAGAAGCTGATTTTCAAAATTGTGATCATCAAGCTTAGCTCTTTTGGGGCTGAAAAGCAATCCTGCAGTGCTGAAAAGCTACATTAGACAACACTGCAAAATCAAGCTGTTATATTCATGTATTTATTGTCAAACATTCCCAGTTTTTCTGATGCATGTCCTTAATTTAATATTAATATTAATCCTTAATATTCCCTTTTAAAGGGTTAGTTCACTCAAAAATGAAAATTCTGTCATTTATTACTCTCCCTCATGCCGTTCCACACCTGTAAGACCTTCGTTAATCTTCAGAACACAAATTAAGATATTTTAGTGGAAATCCGATGGCTCCGTGAGGCCTGCATAGGGAGCAATGACACTTCCTCTCTCAAGATCCATTAATGTACTAAAAACATATTTAAATCGGTTCATGTGAGTACAGTGGACATGTGCCAGATATTGAATTTTAAAGGGATTTTACAACAGGGTTACCATGAAGACCCGGACACTTTATTTTTTATCATCGTGGCAATCTTATCCTGCAGATATAATTACATTGTAAATATATTTGTAACAAGGACTCTGGTTGAATGGGATCCATGTGCAGTTTAATAAAACACAGCAAGTTCAAAGTACAGACAGGCATGGGTTAAATAATCAGGGCAACCACCACCAATATTAGAGCAGTAAACATGGTCATAACAGGCAGAGGATCTGGGCAGGCAGCAAAACAGCAATAGAAATAGGCCAGTCCAAGTCTGGAGAGTCTGTATGTATTTCCTACTGCACAAGAGGTGTGATCAACGAGCATTATTCATGCAATTGGATAGTCCTTCAACCAATCAGATCAACGATCCGGGTGACGTACTTTAACTCCAGACAGGTTTAGTTTGCATTGGTTTGTAGCATTGATCAGCGGTTTGCAGAAGCAGCAATGGCATCGAGGTTGTGCAAAAAAACATGAAAGTGAGTGATATTTACACCCACTCGAGTGATTTGTTTGCTAAACTAAAGAAGTCATTCAGCATCGTTGAGAGGTTAAAAGCAATTGACCCTTCGCCGGGAGTTTGATTGACAAGCGATCTAACCAATCAGAACGCAGAATCTGCCGTTTTGTCCGACAAGCAGGCAGGAGTTAGAAGATTAACCTCAGTGGAGTTAAACTTAAAAAAAAAAAATTGTATATTGATGTCTTTCCGCGTTTGAAACAACATTCATTTTCATGTAATGACAAGCAACCATCGTAAAGGACTATTATAAATCACACAGTGTGAACCCGGCTTTAGTTTACTTAAGATAAATGTCTCTAAGCTCCAGATGTTAGAAAGCACAGATTATGTGTCATTTTATTTCACAGAAAGTTCAAAAGTTACAATATTGGATGTATTTATGGAATTTTTTTATAATCACCAGGACCAGTTTCTCAATACTTCAGTCACTTTTTTCCACATTCACGTTCTACACTGCGTCATGACCTCTATGCTAGTACGTCACATCGTTGTGTGCTACACTGAGGAAGTTAATGCTTTTATATACCTTATGCTCCTTAATGTCATTTTCAACTCTTCCACATTTTGCCAACTTCTCTTGCTTGAGCTTTTTGGATAACTGGATAAAGTTTTTCTTCAATATTGCCTATTGTATTGTGTGTGATGGTGCCTATAGCAGCATTCAAATTAAGTTTATCAATTAATATTAAAAGAATATGCCTTTTTTTTTTCACAGAATGTTAGTTTATCCTATTCCACTGTGGTCAAACAGGGGTGCGTTTCCCAAAAGCATCGTTAGCCAACTATGGTCGCAAGTTCCATTGAATTCTATTAGTAATGACGGAACTTGCGATGATGGTTGGCTTTGGGAAACGCACCTCAGATCGGGTTACTTCTGATTAACTGCAAGAGAGAGGAAACCTACAGAGGGATCAAAGAGGTAAACTTATTTTAAGTAACGAATCACAAAATCATACTGATGTGTTTTGGTGATTAAACCATGCTCTCAATACCTGTTACAACAATTTTGTATTTAACAATGAACTGTAAAAAGATAATGAGATGAGATTTTGTTAGAATGTTGAACTGTATTAGGCCTATAAGTGTGATCAAATGTAGTTTCGTGAAAAATGAAAAAGCATTCAACAGGAGGTAGCCTTTTGCAATTGCTTGTCAGACTGCTAAATTGCTCGTTAAGCGACAGCCAATCACAGGGCTATTTCCTCCCCCACTCATTTGCAGCCACCTAGATTTGCTTCAGCATATGGTTTGTTGTGGGATGTCGTCGAATAGAGATTACATCAATCTAATGAGTGAAAGATACAATAATTGAAAGAATTCAAAACACCCAGCAGCTTTCTGAGCAGACGTCTTCAAATAGTCTTGTTGAAAGGTATTTATTTCGATATTAAGTGTGGTTCATATCTGTAAAGTTTGCGTTGTTCGATTCTGCTCTTATTTAAATACAGAAACATGTTTCGAAACAGACCATGAGTGCAGGCTTCCATTTTTTTTCGGATTAGGATGCAACAACATAAGATGTAATTTAGTCAACATATAGTTAACTACTGCATGTTTCTCTTCCACTGACATTCCACATTTAACCCTTTGGTGCTCCTCATTTGGGAGTCACACTTGTGCTCTTTGTGAACGGACCCTAAAATCGAACTTTTCTTCTGCCCAGTATAACCGAATCAAATATTTTTTTGTTCAATAATATTTTGTTTTTTGAGAATATTTCATAATACTACTTAATATTTATGCAATAATTATGATCAAATTTTCCCATTAAAAGAAAAAAAAAAGTTCAAATATTTTTTCACTATTTTTAAATTAATATGGTATTTCAGGATAAAATAGAGTCTAGGCTTTTAAAATCTTTTTTTTTTTGGGGACATATTTACAACTTCAATAATACGGAAGAGGATTAGGGCCAAGCAATGATAAAAAAATAAAACCATCTCAAGATTAAAGTTGTTAAATTTCGAGAAAAAAGTCAAGATAAAATGTCTAGAAAAAACTCGTTAAATTTCGAGAAAAAAGTCGAGATAAAATGTTGAGAATAAAGTAATTAAATTATGAGAAAAAAGTCGTTAAATTACGAGATAAATTCGTAAAATAACGAATTTGTTCTCATAATTTAACAAGTTTTTTCTCGAAATTTAACAACTTTAATCTCGAGATGGTTTTATTTTTGTATTATTGCTTGGCCCTAATCCTCTTCCATTCAAAAATGGAGAAAAACACAAGCAAAGAAAGCGAATAAATAGTGGGATACTTTCATTCAGTTTCCCCTATGAAAACCTCGAAACGAATTCGCAATATTTCAATGCAACAGTGCAAACATCCAGACAAGAATATCACGAAGCTGTAATATTTACACCTGAAAAGTACAACAGCATCGTTGCGGCCGAACGGAACAAGACTCCAGTTAAGCTGAAAAATGCAAGAAAGGCCATTGGTAAGTAAAATGTATTCTATAACTTTACAATAAGAAAAAGTGTTTTATACTTTTATAGATATGTGCTAATGTATATTATAATAACTTTTTCTATTTAAGCTATTAATTTATACCAAAATTATAAAAAATGTAATTGTTTCTCAATTTAACAACAATTAAATATTTTGCATAACTATTAATTTTAAATTGAATTCATATTACCTCCTTAAAATCATGTTTGCCGTTGAGAGAAAGCATTGTGGCTTGGCATCTTGGTTATATCGGCGATGTTTATTTGGCTCTGTTGTGGTGGACTGTGGGTGAAGTTTATTTGGCTCCGTTAATTTTTTTTTTTGGTTGAAGATTTGAATATATATTTAGACATTCTCAAAGACTATTTAGCTAAAAATAGATGTTAAATAACAATAACAATCACAATAATAATACTAAATACAAAGTAGCAAATACAGTGTCAAGAGTGTCAACTCTACTTTTTGTTTTGTTGTACCTCAAAATCATTTGAGGCTTCCTGTCCTCTCGCTCACAGATTGCTGCCTCTTTGTGGACGGTGCTCATGAGTAGCACATTTTTGTTTTTAGCACAGTATGACACGATGGTATGATGGTATGAAAGCAAACAGCAATGAAAATCGAGCCCTGCCTTTTGGATTTGTCAAGGAGTTTGGAAGCTCCGGCTTGTTCCCGCGCACTGTTCCAAGCATTCTTAATGTTTTTTAAGTCTGTGCCAAGAGCATATGATGTGAAAAAATTGTCACGTGACAATATGTCCTTCCGGGCCTTGTGTCATTTCCATTACAACTCGCTTGCCCAGGTTTCTTTCAGGCTGGGCTCCTGCAGGTTTGCCTGTGTGGACCTGCATATTCCAGCAGTAGCTTGTTTTAGCATTACAGGCAGCCCACATCTTGAGGCCATATTTTCCAGGCTTGCTTGGGATGTATTGCTTGAGCGTGAATGGAACCAGGCGCTCATTAAAATCAGGATTTAAACATCAGAGGCAGTCTCTCCACCCATTTTCCCAGATGTCTCTGATAGGTGCCGGCTTGTCTTCTCGCATGTCTGGTTGTTTTGTCATCAAATCTGACAACTCTTGAGAGTGTGTGAAACATTTTCAAAGGCATGGTGGCCTGAAAAATTGCCCTCCCCAACTCACCATCCCATAAGCTCCTGGTTGCCTCATTATTGGATTTAAAAACACCAGCAAGTATGAGAAGGTCAATAAATGAAATGCTTGCAGTTCTTCCAGCACAATATCATTCCATTCGGCTCCATACACTCTTCGCCCCTCTTTATTGGTTATCTCCAGCAGAATGTTTTGAATGGACTTTGTAAAAAACAATTCAAATGCTGACCTGATGTTCTTCACTCGTGTACACGCATACCTGGTTGATCCAGGGGTATTCCTGAGGACCTCCTCTGTGTTTGTGGAGGGGGAGAAGAACTCAACAGTATTTCTCCATTCCTCGATGTGTAGGTTACTCATCCGAATCTTCCTCCTCTGAATCCATATCTGGTTCATCCTCTGTACAATCCTCTTCTTCAGAGGAATCATCCACTGCCTCGTCTGGGGCAGCATTCTCTTCTTCGCTTGACCTAAGCAGGTTTTCAAGGGTCTCCTCAGCAGTGTACCTTTGTGCAGAATGAGAGGATGTGGCTTTTTTATTTACAGATGCTGGGATTGGACTGGAGGTTACTAGGGCAGAATCTCAGCCTTTGATCTGACTATCAACCTCGGATACCTTTCATAGGTGTGTGTGTGAGTGGGTGTGTCTAAATTGATGTTTTAGAGTGTCACCCCTTTACTGCTGTTTGCTTTTTTTCTGAATTGTGGCGGATTTTTAGATTGTACACACAAAAATTCTCAGTTTTTGTCAATTTCCCATTTATTTCCTATGGTCGGCCATAGCATGCTCGAATCATGCCCTCAATTTTTTTTTTCTGTTCACATTCCAAATGCCATAAAAGTCACCAAGTACCTTTCTGATGAAGCAGTGATTTTTAACATTTCAAAACAGAAAATGTTTTCGGTCAAAAGTGACTGAAGAGCACCAGAGGGTTAATTAAACATTTTCCTCCCATTAAGAAAATGCTAAATGTGATATTAAAAGACGAAACTTAGTAAACACCATACTAATAAAGCATACTATGCAAAAAAAAAAAAGGGTTTGTGCAGGATTTGATCTTAATATCACTTAGTAGGGCAACATAAAAAGCTTTTTATAACGTTTCTTCTATGGGAGGAAAATCTTACATGAATCTTATATGATTGCATTTAGGGCTGCATGATATATCGCACGATACGAAAAATAACATTGAACTTGAGTGCGATTATCACTTAAACGTGATTCTTAGTGCGATTATGAAAATCACAAAGGCTGCGATTGTTTTTTATGCGCAGCTTGTCAATGAAGTATGGCTCCAAATGCTAATCCATCTGAAAGCACTGCGAGTTTGAGTCGCTTATAATGTGCATTTGAAAAAGCAACACGCGTCAAACTTCTTTTCAGACACGAGAAGCATTTATTAACATCTTGTCCAACAAAAGACAACATTTAATAACATGTTTTTACTCCAAACTCACTTTATAACGACCGTTGAGTGTCCTTCTGTGAGATGATGTGGCTTCTTACACAGAATAAGGCAGTCGTGTGTTTATTAGTCATGTTTAATTAAAGCGTTCTGTTTATTCAGCTACAGCGATATGACACATATTATCTTCTTCTGCTGCAGGGCATATTTTGAGTTTCTGCGCAAGAGCGCCCTCTGGCTTTCAGATGGAGAAGCATTTACTACTGATCACAGAGCCGTACAGCTCTGACAAGCTGCGCATTAAATAATCACAGCCTTTGCCATATCGCGTGCGATTTTATCGTGATAAATCTTGCAGCCCTAATTGCGTTCAAATTCTGGTCTCAGCTGCTTTTCTGTATTTAGTATGGTTTATTAGTATGTTTTCTAAGTTTGGTCTGTTAATATCACACTTAGTATTAGTACATTAAGCCACGTTAAGCGTTTTTCATGTTAAGCGTTTTAGAATGTCCCCTTCAGTCGTCTATGGGGATCCTTAGGAATCCGATAAAATGATTTCCCCTTTGCTTTTCCCCACCTGTTCTGGCATCCTGGCTCACTGCAGCTGTCCACCATGTTGAAATAGTAAGGTTTGTAAGGTCTAAACAGTCTTTAAATTATTTGTAAGTATTTATAAAGGATTACGCTAGAATTTTATTCACTGATGTTTTTTCTTCCTTTTGTTCTTCTGAAAACAGACCATTGCTTCTGTATTCAGTTTAATTGACACTTTCTAAGTTCTTGGTAAATGCACACATATGAAATATAGATATTTGGTGATTATCTCTCTTCTTCCGTTTTGATTTTCTCTAAGCAACAAGCCTGAAAACCACATAAAAGCATATAAGAGAACCGAAAATCTCTTTTAAGAGCATCACAGAATTTGTTTCACTACATAGACAGCAACTCACACAAATCACAGTTGACACTGAAGACTTGCTATTGATTTAATTACAAATATGTGAAAGATTAACCCTAACTGTACCTTTTAGCAATCATTTTTGTATTGAATTAACTACATTGTTACATGTAACATATATGTATATTTATGTAATTATTTGCCTGACCTCTAGGGGCAGGAAAACGTGGTTTACATTTGTCTTGTTTAGCAGATTCCTTACACCTGTGGACCATTACCATGTGCTTAAAGGAAGACAAGTTGCCACACTTCAGCGGCCGTCCAGAGATGGAGTTGTGCTCTCTTTTGAAATGGAGTTCTTTAATTTCACTAGGGATGAAAGGAAAGGTCCATAAATTATTTAAATCAGAGTTCGGATAGCAGATAGATGTTCGGAGAATGTTTAGATTGTGCTTTAGGGAGGGTTCTTGAAGAAAAATCATTTCTAATAAGTTATTGCATTTCAACACCATTGATTCAAGTAAAGGAATATGATTGTTTAAACAAATCTTTAATCAAAGTTAGTTTTTTAAACTGCCAGGAATACCTTTAGTCGCCTTATTAAAGTCTCTTACTGAAATTGTAGCACTTTTCAAAGACACAACATCAGAAAAAAAGACAAGGTCTCCTTGAGTACTAAACAAATCAGAAACAATATATATATAAATATTTTGATTCACCCATTCCTTGAAAAAAAGGGATTTGTTACCAGATGGTACAGGTCCTTCTTAAAAAATTAGCATATTGTGATAAAAGTTCATTATTTTCCATAATGTAATGATAAAAATTAAACTTTCATATATTTTAGATTCATTGCACACCAACTGAAATATTTCAGGTCTTTTATTGTTTTAATACTGATGATTTTGGCATACAGCTCATGAAAACCCAAAAAATTAGCATATTTCATCCGACCAATAAAAGAAAAGTGTTTTTAATACAAAAAAAAGTCAACCTTCAAATAATTATGTTCAGTTATGCACTCAATACTTGGTCGGGAATCCTTTTGCAGAAATGACTGCTTCAATGCGGCGTGGCATGGAGGCAATCAGCCTGTGGCACTGCTGAGGTGTTATGGAGGCCCAGGATGCTTCGATAGCGGCCTTAAGCTCATCCAGAGTGTTGGGTCTTGCGTCTCTCAACTCTTCACAATATCCCACAGATTCTCTATGGGGTTCAGGTCAGGAGAGTTGGCAGGCCAATTGAGCACAGTAATACCATGGTCAGTAAACCATTTACCAGTGGTTTTGGCACTGTGAGCAGGTGCCAGGTCGTGCTGAAAAACGAAATCTTCATCTCCATAAAGCTTTTCAGCAGATGGAAGCATGAAGTGCTCCAAAATCTCCTGATAGCTAGCTGCATTGACCCTGCCCTTGATAAAACACAGTGGACCAACACCAGCAGCTGACATGGCACCCCAGACCATCACTGACTGTGGGTACTTGACACTGGACTTCAGGCATTTTGGCATTTCCTTCTCCCCAGTCTTCCTCCAGACTCTGGCACCTTGATTTCCGAATGACATGCAAAACTGAGCAACAGTCCAGTGCTGCTTCTCTGTAGCCCAGGTCAGGCGCTTCTGCCGCTGTTTCTGGTTCAAAAGTGGCTTGACCTGGGGAATGCGGCACCTGTAGCCCATTTCCTGCACACGCCTGTGCACGGTGGCTCTGGATGTTTCTACTCCAGACTCAGTCCACTGCTTCCGCAGGTCCCCCAAGGTCTGGAATCGGTCCTTCTCCACAATCTTCCTCAGGGTCCGGTCACCTCTTCTCGTTGTGCAGCGTTTTTTGCCACACTTTTTCCTTCCCACAGACTTCCCACTGAGGTGCCTTGATACAGCACTCTGGGAACAGCCTATTCGTTCAGAAATTTCTTTCTGTGTCTTACCCTCTTGCTTGAGGGTGTCAATGATGGCCTTCTGGACAGCAGTCAGGTCGGCAGTCTTACCCATGATTGCGGTTTTGAGTAATGAACCAGGCTGGGAGTTTTTAAAAGCCTCAGGAATCTTTTGCAGGTGTTTAGAGTTAATTAGTTGATTCAGATGATTAGGTTAATAGCTCGTTTAGAGAACCTTTTCATGATATGCTAATTTTTTTAGATGAGCTGTATGCCAAAATCATCAGTATTAAAACAATAAAAGACCTGAAATATTTCAGTTGGTGTGCAATGAATCTAAAATATATGAAAGTTTAATTTTTATCATTACATTATGGAAAATAATGAACTTTTATCACAATATGCTAATTTTTTGAGAAGGACCTGTATGTGTGGCTCATGGCTCGCATTCTAACATAAAGAATTAGTCTCAGTGAGACTGTTGTTGTTTATAGCATTACTTTTAGGGTTGTTTATGTGCATAAATATTATTAAACCAGCTGCAAACAGAGTGATGGTTTAAATTACAGTCCAGATGAAAGCTCAATCTGTTTAACTCAAAATGAGTTTTCCTTTCTTTGTGGTTTGATATAGAGAAGATTCTACTCCCACCCACAACAGCAAAAAGTACATAGTGTACGAGAACTGCATCATGGAGTTGTTTAATGTATGTCTGGACAAGGTCATGTGATGTGAGGACCCAAAGGCTGGGGACATTCCTGTCTGTGAAGCAGTGGTGCCCCCATTGCACATTTAGAAGACACTGGAATAGCCAGCCTGTCCTTGGGAGCGTGCCATCTGGAAATCTGCACCTTTCTGCTGCCATGTACCTGAGTGGTGCATCTTTCATACAAACCGAAAAGGTAAATGATGTGCAACTGTAGTTACTTTGACTGTGAATGACTTAAATTTAGATCAAATTACATGTATTATTCATCCCCCCACACCAACAGGTCTTCAATGAAGCTACAGTTGTTTAGGTATGAAACATTTAGACGCCATGCCAGAGCTTTCGTTGAACAGGCAGTTATTCACCACTGGAAAGTCACACAGGATGTGAATCTGCAGTGCCTAAGTCATGAGGAAAAAGTGATAGTTGGTGGTGACATGAGAGCTGACTCTCCAGGTATTGATACTTTACTGAAATAGTGTAGTTTATATAGGGGTTAGATATTGTTTGAGGTCAAAAGGAGTGACCTAAATAAAATATTGAATATTGTATTATTGTATTATATTGAATATTGAATATAAGTATTGTAGGAACTGTGGACGAACCAGACAAATGAATCATTCAGATGATTCTTTCAAAACATAATTCTAATTCAGAATTGAGGTTCCGGCTCCGGCCCGTCTGCAGATAAAGCCAGGCTGATTACTTTTACGACACATGCTTCCTGATAGCAGAAGCGACATACCAAAGGGTCACCCAAGAAGACAGAGAGATAATCCAGACCCTTTTGTTTCCTTACTTCACAGGAAAGCCAAAGAGACTGTTGAACAAATAAATCTGCTTCAAAATTGTTCCAACAATTTTAACGGACTTATCAAACATCTTTTAACTACATACATTTTGCATTATGTGTCCACAAGTACTACCTGTAAACAGTTGGGCTTTAGAACACTCACCATTCATGTAAATGTGTTAACTCTTGACTGAATGACTGAAAGTATGCCTTATTTGGACTTAATTTGATTCTTTCCCCCTTTCCTATATCCTGACTTGAATGAAATCTGTTTAAAATGTATTGTATTCCATTTAATAGAAATTATGTTAAAATGGCACTCTCTGCTGAAGCAGAAACAGGATGTAACACTTATGTTTTATTGGGGGCAGAGGAAGGCCCTCTTGAAACAGGACAATGTCTGATTGGCCAGGACTCCTCAGAGGTGTGACAAACAACTAAGTTTAAATGATCATATTGCAAGATAGTGAAGGGGAGAAGTTGGTTAGTAAACGAGAAGGGAGTTGGTTCTGTTCTGGGAAAAGAAGCCAAGACAAGTACCAAGAACAATGGAGTGACAAGAAGAACAGACAAGCCGCTCATTCAAGCCATCCAACCTTCACTCACTTTTCTTTTCTTTACTTAATTCTCCTTTACCGCTGAAAGTCTTGTGTCCTAAGTTTCGCCGCAAAGTTCAACCAACGACTTTTGCCGCTTCAACTCCAGCGACAAAGAGACTTCCTTCATTGTTCCACACGGACCTGATCTGGACCAATCATCGACTTGGGAAACCCCTTTCTGCACGACGAGGGAAATTCACCTTAGTCAACGCAAGCAAGTACCTCCAGATGAAAACTGAACTGGTGTATTTAAATGAATGATTCATGGTTCGTTCTGGTCTTTGAAATGCATTGATAGGAATTCTGTTAATCAGATCTCTCTCTCTCTCTCTCTCTCTCTCTCTGTGTGTGTGCGCGTGCGCGTGCTTGGGGATTGCTGAGTTGTTTGGCGTGAGTGAGAGCGATCTTGAGTGAGTTTCTTTTTTCTTATTTCTTAAATCTTTATATGCTTTAAGTTAGATAAAAGGCACTTTCTTTGTGAGTGTTGTAAAGCGTTTAGCTGACTTTGGTCGGCGTTCTCCGAGTAATGGAGATAAACGCGGGAGACTTTACAAGTATGTCTGTTAGGCATGGGTGCAAATGTATACCTGACCCCGCTGTTGCGGTGGAAGACTGCTTATTAGCCGTAAGCGCTGTGATCGGTGGGGCAAACATTTGTTCGGCATCTCGAATGAATAAGGCTGTTGTGTTTTTTCTAAAGGAAGTTCAAATGGTGGACACTTTGATTGAGAATGGGTTAACAATAAATGATATATTTGTGCCCGTTCTACCCCTTTCAAGTCCAACCAAAAAAGTTGTTCTTTCAAACGTGCCGCCGTTTGTAAGAAGCGAAAAATTAGAGGAAATACTTAAAAGACATGGTAAGCTAATGAGCCCCATTAAAATGATTCCACTTGGATGTAGAAATGCTGAACTTAAGCATGTAATGTCGTTTAGACGACAGGTGATTATGATTTTGAATTCACAGACTGAAGCGCTGAACTTGATGAGTATAGACGGTAAAGATTACACGATTTTTATTAGTTCTGAGACAATGAAATGTTTCACATGTGGAGGTGTTGGGCATGTTCGGCAGACTTGTCCTAATAAAAACAGAGTGGATGTAAATAGCGTAGCTGCCGCTGCTGCAAATGCAGAGAACGACGGGCAGGTACGCGGTAATGATTTAAATACGGCTTCGGTTTCGTCAGAGCTGTCTGTTGTTGAAAACGCTGAATTGAATACCTTACGTGAAGACAGTGATGTGGCAGGCGGCTCAAAACATGATTCTGTCGAGTCAGTTGAGGAGACCGCTGTTAGCAGTGTCAAAAATAGGGTTTTACAGTCAGTACCGGGCCCTAGTGGAGTACAGCCAGATAATGATTGCAATTCTCATAGTGAGATAAAGCAAATACAGCTTCCCAAGATCACAGAAAATATCGAGGAGCCGATAGAAGGAGAAAGCTCTCAAGATATAAGTGTTTATCCACAAACTGAGGAATCTGATAATGACTATGAGGATTCTGAGAGTATTGTGGATGAGAATAATGAGACTGGTGCTAGTGTACAGATGCAGATTACTGGTGGTGAGAGTAAGTTAAAACTTTACTCACTTAAACAAATTAATGATTTTTTGGATTGTACTAAAGGCCTTCGTAAGCCTAAGATTGAGACTTTCTTTCCTGATCTTAATTTGTTTTTAGCATCTGGCACAACAGTAATGAGAAAAGCTTCATTTGAAGAATTTGATAAACCAAAAAGATATCGTCTTAAGAAAATTCTGTGTAATGTGAGAAGTTCTCTGCAGTCACGTGGTAAAAAATGAGTATGTTAGTAATATTAGAATTAATCTATTTTTGTTTTGTATTGATCTTTTTTACTTATAGCACCATGGCACCGTTGTGTTTTGGCTCTTTAAATATAAATGGATGCCGTGATGCTGTAAAAAGAACATCTCTTCTTGATTATATTACTTTGAAGAATAGCAGTGTTGTGTTTTTACAAGAAACTCACACAGATGTAAATAATCAAGTCCAGTGGCAGAGTGAGTGGAATGGGCAGACCATCCTAAGTCATGGTTCTAGTAATAGTGCAGGAGTTGCTATCCTTCTTGCAGTTGAATTTAAAGAACAAAATGTAGGTGTTTTTGATCTCATTCCAGGCAGAATGCAAAGAGTGGATGTCACTTTGCGTGGTCTTGATTTTTCTTTTTTTAATGTATATGCCCCTAATATTGGAACAGAGCGTACCTTTTTCTTTGATAAACTTAATACAGCTTTGAGCAATGTCCAACAGGGCAGGATTATTGTTTTGGCTGGTGATTTTAATTGCACGCTTGATCATACGTTAGATAGGAATCATGAGGAACCCCATAGTCAGTCAGCAAATGTTTTAAATAAATTGGTTATCATGATTTTGTGGATATTTGGAGAGAAGCCTTTCCTAATGTCAAACAATATACATCGATTAAAGTAAATTCTAATTTAGTCTCTGCAGCAAGGCTTGATAGAATTTATATACAAAGAAGTGCTAGAGAAAAGTTTTCTAATAGCTGTATTATACCGACCCCTTTGTCAGACCATCACTGTATATTTGTTAATGTCACTTCAGCACAGAGCACTTTTACATGTCCCTATTGGCGTTTTTCTAATAGGCTGTTGCAAGATCACAACTTTGTGCACTCTTTTACACTGTTCTGGGAGATGTTGAGAGAGAGAAAATCCCAGTATAAGTCTCACAGTCAGTGGTGGGATATAAGTAAAGTACAAGTGAAACTTTTTTGCTTGAAGTATTCCGTATATAACAAGTCTGTTCTCGAAAACAAAATGAGACAACTTGAACAAGAAATTTTGCAGTTGAAAATTGAAGAGCATGATGGGAGTATTGCTGATGATTTAGGAATAAGGAAAACACTTCTTCAGAACTTATTGGAAGAGAGAGCTAAAGAGACACTAATTCGCGCAAGGTTTACACGGTACAACTGCATGGACGCTCCAACATCATTCTTTTTTAATTTAGAGAAGAAAGTTGTCAACAGGAAAACTTTAAGTCGCCTGAAACTTCCAGAAGGGGGTGAAACAATCGATGAACATGAAATAGCTACTCATGCGCTATTTTTTTATGAACATCTTTATACAGCAGAACCCTGTGATGAAGAAGTATCAGAAAAACTGCTTCAGGATTTACCTCAGTTGACAAGAAATGATAAGCGTTCCCTGGATAAACCATTGCGAATGGACGAATTGACTATGGCGATTAAAGATTTGTCTTCAGGCAAGGCCCCTGGCCTGGATGGCTTAACTACTGAATTTTATAGGAAGTTTTGGTCAGTTATTGGCGATGACCTGTTCTCAGTTTTTTTAGAGTGCCTTGAGAGAGGTACTCTACCTGTGAGTATGCGGAGAGCAGTGATTACATTGCTACCCAAGAAGGGTGATCTTGCGGATATAAAAAATTGGCGCCCTGTTTCTCTGCTCGGCGTGGACTACAAGATACTGTCCAAAGCACTAACCAATAGATTGAAGCTCTACATATCAACGATTATTCATCCAGATCAGTCATATTGCATTCCGAAACGAACTATATTTGATAATCTGTTTTTAATTCGTGATTTGATTTCATTTGCAAAAGAGAAGAAGTTGAATGTAGGTTTTTTATCTTTGGATCAGGAAAAAGCCTTTGATCGAGTGGATCATGGGTTTCTTTTCCAATGTTTCGAAGCCTTCGGATTTGGATCCTCATTTGTTTCTTATGTTAAATTATTGTATACTGATATATATAGTGTTTTAAAAATTAATAGCTCGCTCACAAGACCTTTCGCGGTAAGCAGAGGCATACGGCAAGGATGTAGCTTGTCAGGCATTCTATATGCTATTGTTATTGAACCTTTGCTAATGGTACTGAGACAACAACTTCGTGGGATTTCTATAGTGGAGCTGTCCTCTTTGGAGATTGTTACCACTAAACTCAGTGCTTACGCAGATGATGTCACTGTAATTATTAGATCAGATGATGATGTTCACAACTTAGAAGCAGCTCTCAAGATCTATCAAGAAGCTTCCTCAGCCCGGATCAACTGGGCCAAAAGTGCTTCTTTCTTATTAGGCCAATGGGAGGTTGAAGGTTTTCCAAAGCTCCCTCAGCACTGCCCTTGGAGTTCAGAAGGGTTTAAAGTGCTGGGGGTTTTTCTTGGAACAGAACAATATATGGAGAAAAACTGGGAAGGCTTATATGAAAAGGTGGCTGGTCGTTTGGAGAGATGGAGATGGACTCTCCCTCAATTGTCTTATAGAGGGAGGGTCCTTGTTGTAAATAATCTTGCAGCATCTATGCTATGGCACCGTCTGACTGTTTTTAATCCCCCAAAGGATCTTTTGCAGAGACTACAAAAGGGTTTTGTTGATTTCTTTTGGGATGGCTTCCATTGGTTGCCTTCTGGAATTGTATACTTGCCTGTAAATGAAGGAGGGCAAGGACTGATCGAACTGTCAGCCAAAGTGAGAGCCATGAGACTAAAATCTGCGCAGAGACTGCTTTATTCCATGGAATTTACTCCGTGGGTGTCTTTCGGGCTTGCATTGTTAAGATCTCTGTCTGGGGTTGAGCTTGATAAACAGTTGTTTTTGATGTCATCCTTTAACAAAAAAGTTACATCTGGTGTTAATTTTTATGCCTCTGTTTTAAATGCCTGGAATGTGTTTAAGTTGTCTAGGTCTGAAAATAATCATTATGGCCTAGACGAACCTTTATTTTTTAATCCTTTTTTAGGAAATATTTGCATGTCTAATTATATAGTAAAGATGTGTATGGAAAAAGGACTCACTAAAGTGGGGCATTTGATTAACCTAGCCACAAATGAATGGAGATCAGTAGAAGAAATTGCTAGTCAAGTTGAATTGAGGTCTGTGAGGGTAATGGAGCAGTTGATTTTTGGTATAAAAGCTGCTCTTCCTCCTCCTCTCATTCAGTTTGTCAATTATTCTTTGGAGAGTGAGCCTGTACAGGTAGCCTTTCCTGAGTTAACTGTGTCACCTGAAATTTGTTCTGAAGCGATTCAGGAGGGAAAGTTGTTGAATTTTGAGAGACTTAAATGTTTACCTTTTCAAACAGCAGGAAAAAAAAGCATTTATCAAGTCTGTGTGAAAACAGCATACTTTAATGATTTGCATGACAGACAGGATACTAAATGGAGAGAAAAACTGTCAGTTGTTGATAATATTTCTCCCTCTTGGAGGCTTTTTTATAAAAGTCCCCTTCCAAAACGTTCAGGTGATTTACAGTGGAGAATACTACATTGTGTGTTAGCCACTAATGTTTTTGTTTCAAAATTCAACCCAAATGTATTGTCTTATTGTCATTTTTGTAATGGGCACGATACTGTGTTTCATGTTTTTAATGAATGTCCACGGTTAGAGCCACTCTTTGTATTGTTGGAAGGGATGTTGATAGGGTTGGGTTTTGTTTTTAACAAAATGATTTTTATTTATGGATACAAGTATTCTAAAGCAAACAAAGAGCGTTGTACTTTTGCCAATTTCATAATTGGTCAAGCAAAATTGGCTATTTGGAAAACTTATAGGTTTTCTATTGAAGGACGAATAGTTAATGTTTTGAAAATGTTCAAAGCGTTGGTTGAATCACGAATAAGGGTAGAATATATGTTTTTTAAAACTGCAGACAATATGGTTGAATTTACATATAAATGGTGTGCAAATAGTGGTTTGTTTGTGGCTGGTGATGATGATTCTTTGATATTTAATTGGTAAATATTTGTGAGTAACTCTTGTATTATGGTGTAGAATGTGGAATTTTTAATTGATTAAAGATATATTTAACCTCTCTCTCTCTCTCTCTCTCTCTCTCTCTCTTTCAAAACTCTTTCTCTCTCATTTCCTTCTTACTGCAACGCGTATGAATGTGTGTGTGTGTGTGTGTGTGTGTGTGTATGTGCGTGCCTTTCTGTTAGATTAGTTTGTGTTAGAATAAATAAAATCTCTTGTAGATTTTAAAAGGAAAGTGTCTTGTATTATGTGCTTTATGATTTAATGTCTTAAACTCTGATCAAGTTACCGTGCTCTAATCAGTGTTTTCACGATTGTTGGATATTTATATCCGTTACAAGAGCTTATTACGGCTCGAGCAAATGAACGCTGGACGAATCAGTTGCTCGGTCCTAATCTAAACAACTCTTTATAATTCCCTAAATATTTCATTTGAGCTAATTTTACTTCCTAGGGTGTTTTCCCTACAGTAATGGTGGAGGATAATTCGGGCAGTTTAATCTAAATTTGGAGCACATATCAAGTCATTTTTCTTTTTATCAACGCAAATTATTAAACCCCTCAGTGTTCGTGTGACGTACGTAGCGCGCGTGGCGCGGTCCGTTTGAACGAGTGCCTGAATGAGTGAGAGCTGTAACCCCAGTCTGCTGTCTTGTCTCTAAACTCCAGTCTGCAATAAATTTCAGATCTATGATATCACAATAAGGTAAGAATTAAGCGTGTTCCTTAAATTCTAGAATGCCTTGTTTATAGCTATCCTGATGTCTGCGTGTTCCAGCGTCATTCAAATAGCTATAATAACGTTGTGTATCAGAGAGCTGAATTGAAACTAAACTGAAATAGTTAAAATACCTCCGTGTAGGACGAATACTCTCCTCACAGAACGGCAAGATCGAGCGTGTTCCTCGATCTGTTTCTAAAACTATATATTTATAGCTAAAGTGTCAGTGCGTGTTCCACTGTACTCAATCTGCTATTTTCCCCTCTGTTAAACAGTAACGCTATACGCTTGCTTGTTTTATATTTATAGCTAAAGTGTCAGTGCGTGTTCCACTGTACTCAATCTGCTATAATCTCCCTTTGTTAAACAGTAACGCTATACGCTTGCTTGTTTTATATTATAAACTGATTATAGTGCGTGTTCCACTGTACTCAATCTGCTATATTCTCCCTGTGTTTTGCTAAACGCTATACGCTTGCTTGTTTGAGCTCGTGTAACACTACGTGTGTACGAGCGCAATTTAATGGGAAGTGATTTGAAGCTGATCAAGTGAAGCTTTTGAACCTGTTATATTTTGTGTGCACATAGAGACCCGCCGAGGTCGCGATTTTTCCATCTATTACAGCAGAAAGCTATCACTTAAGTTTAAGCCCCACGTCGTAAAACAGCTACGAGTGGTGTCTCTTATTTATAGAGTTGAAATGCGCCGACATTTCACGTAACGCTTGATTGTACGTGCATGTGTCTTTCATTTGTACAGTTACATGTATTTGATGTAATTCACATGTTCGCCACTATCATTTTGTTTGGTCGCCATAGTTACAGTCGTGGCACGGAAGTCTTAACCAACGCTTCCGGAAGAACGTCATTGTAAACAAACCGCACGGTGTTGCTAAGCTAACCTCTGTAGTTTTTTACACCGAAGTTCGTATGCTAAAGCCTTTAGCCTCAAAGCTAATCTAGTTAACATCATTGTGTGAACACAGTGTCTGTTTTAGCAACTATAAAGTGATTTAACCACTTAAAACACTTTAACTTTATGTACACTTGTTGGGCTTTCTTCATACTTTCCCTTTTAACTTTCTCACTTATTACTTATTTTACTTGAAAAGGAAAATATTGGTTTACAATTAATAATTGCCTTACCTGCATTTGACTTGAAAAAGAAATACTGGTTTACAATTTTTAATTGTCAAATTTGAATTTTATAAAACCAATTAAATTTTAATTGAAATCCTACATTTTTCTAGAAAGTAATTTTAAATGATTTCTACATTTCCAAATTTCCATTATTTCTAATTTCACAATTTTCATAAATCTAAAATTCTATTTTAGATCGAATTACTTTAGGTATGAATAAGCCTTGAACTTTAGAAGTTTAAGCAAACTTATTCCACCAAAGTTTTTCCTAATTTTGACTCACATTTGCTCATTGTTTTATTGCGTTATCTTTCTTTTCCTTCTTGGTTATTCACTTAGCCACTCTATTTTATTTATTCATTTACCTCTTTGTTTAATTCCCTTTTCCTTATTTCATCCTGTTATTTTCATTGACTTCATTTTCTTACCTTTTTCCTTTCCTCTTTGTATTCTAGCTTAGGAACGACACACCTGAGCCTCAACAGGAGACTCTGATATCTTTTTACGAGTTTCAAACCAATCAGAGACAACCCTCTCTTTACTAACATTTTTATTCTCATGGGTTAGTTGTCCATCAACTACCAATTATATCCTCGTAATTAGACAAAGGCTTCAGAGCCATTTGTGGATCTGGTCTCCTTTCTTCTCCTTTCCTTTTCCTCACGTCTTTCCTGTGCACTCCTGCTTTCTTCCATCCTATTCTTCACTTTTGTAGGGATCAAGCTTGGATGAACCATCAATCAATTCTAAAGAAAGAGAAACACAATCTTTCCAAAGAAACAATTCATTAGGTTTTTGATTTTAATCAAACCCTTTTGTGTTCTCCATACTCCCTGCATTTGTAAACGCAATTTAAATTTTGACATTTCCTCCAAGAACATTTAACAGAGACAAGTGTTGAGCAACCGTTGCCTTCACAGCATCCCTGGTAAGCAGTTCAACTGAAGGTGTGTGGTGTCAATCCTGTCAAACTAAGGAAAGAGGTATCAGCATTATTATTGTCTTATTGTCCTTGCGAACATAAACAATAATATATATATTTTCTTTTCTTTTAGTTTTAGAAACAGTTGTTCATTAGTAGAAAATATTTATTGGAAATAAATATTTCTCTAGATTGAAAAAATCTAACTTTGAAATTTGTTTTAACTTTTTCTCTTTCTCTTTCCCTTACTCAGTTGAGTGACAAAGCCTTCTCATCACTAGCCTACCTGTCTACACACTGAGACCAACACGTAGCCACACTTCACTATTGGTGTACATTCACTGAACGACACTTAGCTGTTCCACCACATATAGGCTTGCACCCCACACAGATCTGTGTCAGTCTCTTCTCCCCAGCGTGCCAACATGTTGCAGACGGAAAACCCCACTGCCCAAGATGTGGACGCCTGGCTCAGCGGCATTACAAACTGCCTCATGCCAAAGACAATTGAACTGTTATTATTTTTAATAATAATCATAATTCTGAGAAGATTCCCGACACATGATTCAAGCCAGAACCAAGACCACACTGAACTAGGCAAGATAACCAATTCTTTAAGCATTGCCTTCACAGCCCAGCTGAAACTAAGCGACAAGCACATCACCCACCTACAGGAGGAGCTGACACGTGCCCAGAGCCGCATAGACAAGCTGGAAGTGAAAGTCCAGGACGACTTCAAGCGTCAGACCACTGAGTTCCTGAGAGAGCTGATGCACATCCAACGCTGCACAGACCAGCTCAAGGTGAAAGCTCAAGACAAACTTGTGGAGCAAGAAACAAAGGAACAAGTTGACAAGCTCCAAGAAGCCCTTGCAGTTGCGGAACGTGACAAGCAAGAATTAAAGACTGTCCAATGTCACCTGGTAAACCAACTAGAAAATGCCAATTCTGACATTAAAGATAAGAACTTTAAAATCAATGCTCTGGAAGACCATTTGAAATGGTACAGCACTGAAATGGACCATCTAAACCAACAATTAGACGGTGCCAACAGCAAGCTCTACATGGTCAGTAATGAACTTAAACATGTTCACACACAGAAACCAGAGTCAAGAAGGGAGGGGCCTCCCTCAGCATCACCACTGCTGAGCACAACAGAGTCCCCCATCCAAGAGCTGCCATGCAACGGAAGAAGTGAATGGCCACAACCCTCAACATCACCGGCCTTCACTACAGAATTCTTCCCTGTCAACCAAAGAGAGCTCATCCATGCAGACCCCAAAGTTGCACACAAGATGACCCTTAAAGACCTTGACAAGCTGGCTAAGAACATCACACAGTTCAACCCGAACTCCATGGAGAACCAAAACATCCAGACTTACCTCCGAGATATTGACTTCTACCTAGAGGCGAGACCCAATGTGACTGACAGAGACAGATTGTATCTCCTCAGGTCCACATCCAGCCCCGAGGTACGAAGCTTCTTAGACCGACAACCTGTTCACGTTAAGCACAACTACCAGCTATTACGTGAGTCACTGATCAAAGAATTTACAGGCCCAGAGTCTGAACATGGACTGCTAGTCGCCTTGGAAACCAAACAAGGTCGACAAGAGACTCCCCAAGCTTACTACAACCGTTTCCGACAAGCCTACTTAGGTGCACATCACGAACCTGAACTTGAAGAGGATGTGAACTTCAAAACCCTCTTCCTGAGAAACCTGCACCCTGGACTAAGTCACCATCTTGGCGTCATGGCCTGCCCAAGCACAATGTCAATCCAACAGCTACGTGACTACATCAAACAGAAGATGAACTCAAAGAAAGGTTTGAAAACAGCCACAATTTCAAACTCCGGCAGCCAAGATCCAAGCCGTGCACTGCAAGACGGCCAGTGGCATGACAACGCCACAGCATGTCATAAAGGACACGGAGAACGTGACCCCCATGCCACTAACAGGTTCCACACCGACAGCTGGAAAATGTCATGGGACCAGCCACACTTCTCAAGAAACCCACCAGAAAGTAACATCTGGGATCCAAACTGGACAGCCAAAGTCCACCAACCAACACATTCAAATGCATCCACTGTGGGTATGCGACGGCGGAACCCACCTCTGCATCACTCAGTTAAACACAGCACTGAGAACAAGAACGCCCAAGAACAAGACAGGTCCACCTCAGAAGACATGGAACAACTGATGAGGCAAATTACAGCGTTCTTTGCAAACAACATAAACAGCGACAATCACAAGGATGAGTCACCCTTGTTATGACTAGAGACGGAACGGAAGGTCAGTGATCATCTGATCCACCTTCCAAATGGAGATGACTGCCACCTGTTCTACAACAGCACAGAACGAAGCGGTCTCTTGCAGCCAAACACCGCTGAAAACTCAGTAGTACCAGAGAACACAGTTCTGGTTACTCATCACCCACCAATAAACCCAACGAGTTCCCATCTCAAGAACCATGCTTGTGCAACAGTAACAACAGTAAGCACAGAAGGTCAGACAGTCTGTCACGACCAGAAGGCATTACAAAAGGAATGCAACGTAGGAGACAAAGTTTTGCACCACAGCTCAACACAGCCATGTCAAACTTCCTCCTACCTTCTGCCAAAGAACTTCCTGCCTCACTGGACTGACTCCCATCAAATTAGGGATGATCTCTCGTCCCAAGTCCAAGATGCAAAGAGCCAATCTTCATCTAAGCCCTTCAAGAAAAGGGGGGAGCAAGACAGACTGAACCAGATCTGACCATACATACACTGCACTACATTACATTTTACACTACACTACATTAACATACTCACCAACATGCTCTTCCTACAGACAGATATTAGTTTCAGAACCTAGCTCAACATCGACTTAGCTACATTCACCATAAGAAACATACAACCATCTGCACAACAAGTAGAACACCTTTCATTAAGCTGATACATGACACCTTAGACGCATGCAGTAGTGTTAGCCATACCAGGAAACACTTAACTGTTTTATTTTGTTTTGTTTTCCTCTTCCTCTCTTTCCCTTCTTCTTTATAAGGTAAAATACCTGTCTGCCCCATAAGAGTCAAGGTCATGACATTAGGATTGACGCACCACGCCTAAGGTCTGAACGCCATTTGAAAATTCGAATGTGAGCCCGAGAGAGCTCCATGATGGGTCACATCATTTTTACCACAAATGATGTCACCAGAACAACCTAGAACAATTTAGAAGAGATGGAAACAAACAATTTAAATCACACAATTTGATCCAAGCATTAACATACTGAGACAATGTAGAATAACACTCCCAAAATTGAACTTAATCCATCAGTACTCAGATAATCTAATGCCCTGCACCAGTATAGTGGTCAATCATGGAGGTGTTGTTTTGTTGTTGCTTTGTGTGTGTCTGCTTCTGTCCATTTTTCTACAGTGTCCGCCGATGTCTTCATCTCAACACATCGCCGAACCAAGGGGGGATATGTAGGAACTGTGGACGAACCAGACAAATGAATCATTCAGATGATTCTTTCAAAACATAATTCTAATTCAGAATTGAGGTTCCGGCTCCGGCCCGTCTGCAGATAAAGCCAGGCTGATTACTTTTACGACACATGCTTCCTGATAGCAGAAGCGACATACCAAAGGGTCACCCAAGAAGACAGAGAGATAATCCAGACCCTTTTGTTTCCTTACTTCACAGGAAAGCCAAAGAGACTGTTGAACAAATAAATCTGCTTCAAAATTGTTCCAACAATTTTAACGGACTTATCAAACATCTTTTAACTACATACATTTTGCATTATGTGTCCACAAGTACTACCTGTAAACAGTTGGGCTTTAGAACACTCACAATTCATGTAAATGTGTTAACTCTTGACTGAATGACTGAAAGTATGCCTTATTTGGACTTAATTTGATTCTTTCCCCCTTTCCTATATCCTGACTTGAATGAAATCTGTTTAAAATGTATTGTATTGTATTCCATTTAATAGAAATTATGTTAAAATGGCACTCTCTGCTGAAGCAGAAACAGGATGTAACACTTATGTTTTATTGGGGGCAGAGGAAGGCCCTCTTGAAACAGGACAATGTCTGATTGGCCAGGACTCCTCAGAGGTGTGACAAACAACTAAGTTTAAATGATCATATTGCAAGATAGTGAAGGGGAGAAGTTGGTTAGTAAACGAGAAGGGAGTTGGTTCTGTTCTGGGAAAAGAAGCCAAGACAAGTACCAAGAACAATGGAGTGACAAGAAGAACAGACAAGCCGCTCATTCAAGCCATCCAACCTTCACTCACTTTTCTTTACTTAATTTTCCTTTACCGCTGAAAGTCTTGTGTCCTAAGTTTCGCCGCAAAGTTCAACCAACGACTTTTGCCGCTTCAACTCCAGCGACAAAGAGACTTCCTTCATTGTTCCACACGGACCTGATCTGGACCAATCATCGACTTGGGAAACCCCTTTCTGCACGACGAGGGAAATTCACCTTAGTCAACGCAAGCAAGTACCTCCAGATGAAAACTGAACTGGTGTATTTAAATGAATGATTCATGGTTCGTTCTGGTCTTTGAAATGCATTGATAGGAATTCTGTTAATCAGATCTCTCTCTCTCTCTCTCTCTCTCTCTCTCTCTCTCTTTCAAAACTCTTTCTCTCTCATTTCCTTCTTACTGCAACGCGTATGAATGTGTGTGTGTGTGTGTGTGTGCGTGCCTTTGTGTTAGATTAGTTTGTGTTAGAATAAATAAAATCTCTTGTAGATTTTAAAAGGAAAGTGTCTTGTATTATGTGCTTTATGATTTAATGTCTTAAACTCTGATCAAGTTACCGTGCTCTAATCAGTGTTTTCACGATTGTTGGATATTTATATCCGTTACAAGAGCTCGAGCAAATGAACGCTGGACGAATCAGTTGCTCGGTCCTAATCTAAACAACTCTTTATAATTCCCTAAATATTTCATTTGAGCTAATTTTACTTCCTAGGGTGTTTTCCCTACAGTATTGAATATTGATTACTAATGTAACTATTTGAACAAAAACAGGCCACTCTGCAAAGTATGGCAGCTACACAATGATGGCTCTCCATACTAACACTGTTGTGGACATTCAGGTGAGTTGTCAAAATTGATTTTGAAAAGGGGTTATTGGGGTTATTGCCAAAGTGACGGAATACGTTGTGGAAGAGAGCTTCGGCAGCTTCCAGAGCTGTGAGGAGACCCTTGAGAGGAATGAGCTTGACAGCTTTGGAGAATCGATGTACTACGAAGAACACACAGGTGAAGTTGTTGGATGCAGGTAGGTCTGTCATGAAGTCGATTCTGATTTGGCTCCATGGACGATGAGGTATAGGTAGAGGAAGCAGCTTGCCTTCCGGTAGCCTCCTAGGAGTGTCAGCAACAGCACAGACTGAGCATCCTTTGATGTGTCGGGAGACATCCTGGGTCATGGATGGCCACTAGTAGTGTTGACGCAAGAGCGAGAGGGTACGTAAACTGCCTGGGTGTCCAGAGCCCAGAGAGGAGTGAGCTAAGTCCATGAGGGGCTGGCGCTGGGTTCAGAGGCATTCTGACAGCACAAGATTCTTCAGTCTTCAGATTCCCAACATGCCTTCAGTCACCTGACCTCCCAACAGGATGTTCCCGTCGCGCACACACTGAGACAGGCCCTCCGCTGAAACACACACAAACACCTCCAAACTCAATCGACAGTGTACAAGAACATGTACAGCACTGAATGTTTGTGAAGTACTTCAACTGCTGCTTTCGGTCATTCAGAGGCTTCTCGAAGGTACTCCAGATTTCAGTGGTCGGTGATGTTCCCGATGTCGTAGTTCTGCTCCGCCGGGAATAGCTTCCTTGAGAAAAAGGCACATGGATGGAGTCGTGGGGGATCACCCTGCCGCTGTGACAACACCGCCCCGACCCCAGTAGAAGAGGTGTCAACCTCGAAGGACAAACAGGATCTCAGGATTCGGATGAACGAGGATCGGGGCGGTGATGAAAGTATATAAGGATATCGTCGATATAGACGATCACGAACCATTGGAGATACTCCCGGAACACCCCATTCATGTAGTTTTGAAAGATGGAGGGAGAGCTGGACAGGCCATACGGCATGACCCGATATTCATAGTGTCCAGATGGTGTGATGAAGGCAGCCTTCCACTCATCCCCCCCGTCTAATGCGAGGTTGTATGCACTCCGCAGGTCCAGCTTGGAGAAGATGCGAGCTCCACATAGCTGTTCCAGGGCAGCGGGGACCAGAGGAAAGGGATAACTGAACTTCACTGTCTGGGAGTTGAGTTGGTGATAATCTATGCATGGCCTCAAGCCTCCATCCTTCTTGGCCACAAAGAAGAAACTTGAAGCGGCAGGGGATGTAGATGGTCGAATAAACTGTTGTTTTTTTACTCCAGAGGAATAACAGTAATGCATTCTCCTCAAAGATTATGTATACATTAACATGATTAGAAAAAAAGTGCCCCTGGAAATCAATTTAAGGGGTCAAATATTGGCCTTCAATGGGAAACTTATTTTTCCTGTAGGTGATAGTCCATAAAAACTATCCAAGCAAAGTTAAACATTTGACATTTACTATGGAAACAATATAATTAATGCATCACACTTGTTTCTGTTTGGTATTGTACCTTGACTTGACCCTTATGCCTGGTTCAGACTACACGATTGATTTTTTTTTGTCTGTTATGATAGTCACTGTGTCAGATTATGCGATTTTGACTCCAAAAATCTTGTCGTGTCCTGGACTTGAAACATGTCAGACTACACGTTGCTACGCGACCAATCGTCGCGACGCACAAGAGAAACAAGAGTGTAAACAATGACGGAAGCAGCGTGTTTTGTACTGGCAAAACTTTTCTAAAAAAAGAAAGACATGGACACGTTCCTGGCTTGCTCGAAGAGGACAGTATGGGCTGTCAATCATCCAAAGAGAACTTGAGGTAAAATATCATTCTTTTCATATTAAATATTTTGTTATTAGCCAGTAGTAAAAGCTTGCCATAAGTTACAGTTAATTTCAGTACTCACCGGGTTGCTGAAGGGCTTCCGCTATCGTTCGCCAGCATTTTTCTTTCTTTCTGTTGTGGTAGTCCCTCGATGAGACATCGTACAGGCAGGAGTACTGTTGCCACAGCTCCACAAACTTTTCCTCCTTTCGTAATTCCACCTAGCCGCACCATCATCTCTTTTGCATTTCGCCATGTTTGAAAGTTGTGTAAAAAAAGCGTCTGTGCTCCGATTGGTCAGCGTCACCCATGTGACGGAACCGTCGTGAAGGACCGCAAAACAATTCAACATGCTAGTCTTTCTGCCGTGACATCGTGAACTATCGCAGACATGGTTTCGGTTGTCGCATACTATGACACACTATACGAGATGAAACGATCAATTCTCTCGTCCCGACGTCCATTATCGTTTACGAATCCCTACGACACCTTACGTCAAACGGATCGTGTCAGATTCGGGCTAAAATCATGTAGTCTGAACCAGACATTAGCAGCACTTGACTTGACCTGCTTGGATTGTGTGCACTGCGACTCAAGACTTGCTTCATACTTGCTGTTAGGGACTTCAGACTTAGGCCCCATCCACACGGAGACGCGTTTCTTTGTATACGCACACATTTTGTATCAGATAGCCGTTTCGTCCACATGGATCCGGCGTTTTCGGAAGGTGAAAACGTTATGTCTTTGCGTTTTCGTGTGTACAGCCTATCTGTTTATTTTGTGAAATGATGATGTCATCACCCCACGTGTCGCGCTAACAGCACAAAACAGCACCAACAACAGCAATGGCAGACTCTAGATGCTTGTGTTCGTGCTGCAGAAGCTACTGAGCCAAAATAAAGTGTTATTTCTAAGCTTTACTATAGTTTGTATACAGCGCACAAGGTTTATGCGCATGCTCCAAGTCTTATTCGCCGTTTTAAGTGTATCCCTGTGGCAGAATTACAGTGCCACATACTGGTCTGGCATGTATACTACATCGTTTTGAGTCGTTTCAGTGGTTTCGTGTGGACGCAGATATTTCTTGAGACGAGGAAAGAAAAAGATCAGTTTGGGTAAGCTCGTGTTTAAGATGGACGTAGCCTCAGACTTGAACACGTGTGACTTGTTCCCACCTCTGTTAAATACACATGGAATGATAATCATCAAAACACGGAAAAGGTGTGTTTTATTAGAAATTATGACAATGAACGAGAATTTAGGCAAATAGTGACAGGGAAACAAAACCAAACAGAGCATGACCATGACAGTCTCATACTTCGTTCCTCACTTTGAGTCTCTGCTGTTGATCTGTGATCAGCTTACTGTAGCCATCATAAATAAAATACCAACTAAGACAACTAGGGATGCACCAATACCATTTTTTATAATTAATTTCCGTAGAGTTGTTTACTTGAATGTTTATTAGTGAATTAATGGTTATATAGTAAATGTTTATATAATTACAGTGTTTTAAACAAGTGAATCCTATTAGAAGTTACATGTGTTGGCCGTGCTGGAGCATTTCCTGTAGCCTACATCAACCTGCTGAGTGAACAGCAAAATGCAGACGACTTCACGAGACTAATGATGAGCATAGACAAAAGAGAATTAAATACAGTGCTTTTATTTCTAACATGTGCTCATTCTTGGCTGTATTTAAAGTATTCATGCAAAGTTACATCATTATTGGGACAGGACATGACGGATTATCTTACTTGGCTCCGTGAGCTTGTCTCCATTAGAGACAAGCTGCATAAACTAGCTACATTTCAGGCATTTATGTTTAACACATCTAATTTGTGCATTAATGGCTGTTATGTTAAATTAAGTTTACTAATTACAGCTAATTAAAGATGCGCTGAAATGACGATCCTGTGCGCAATTCTCAAAACACCCACAAGATGGCGGCATTTATCGGTAAACCATATCCGATTATGGTAAAATGCTTAAATATCGGGGAAAATATTGGTAAATCGATATGTCGCTTGAAACACTGTTATCATCCCTTACTTATATGTGGCTACAGGTAACAAGACTTTTTACAAGAACCGCCACAGACTGCATTACCCTCTTTCTGTGATGCAGACAGTAAAGTTTACCCAAGCTCACAATATTCATGTTTAATCTGTAATGCATTAAATGCATTTCTAAATATCAGACAGATAATTATAACTAGTGAAGAAAGACTTTAATAGTTTGGTAAAGTCACACTGACACAGTCTGCTCACAACAACACACAGCGAAATAATGGATTCATGATCACTCACAAATTTTGATTATATATTTAGAATTGTATTTAGAGTAATAACATGAATTTATGACAGACCCAATAGTCTCTCTACCGCTGATACAAATGTCAGTTTTATTCTTTAAAACATACTATTTTTTATAGCAGAAAAACACAGATGTTTATGATAAAGAATGAGTTATTTGATTTATGACAGCACAAGATTCTTCAGTCTTCAGATTCCCAACATGTTTTCAGTCACATGACCTCCCAACAGGATGTTCCCGTCGCGCACACACTGAGACAGGCCCTCCGCTGAAACACACACAAACATCTCCAAACTCAATCGACAGTGTACAAGAACATGTACAGCACTGAATGTTTGTGAAGTGCTTCAACTGCTGCTTTCTGTCAACATCATTGAAAGGAAAATGAATGAATGTTGACTAACGTTTCTGAGAGCGGATCCATGACGCTGCCTTCATGGCCACAAACTGCCACTCAACCTGGTCACCTGATCTACATGCATATAACCAGATCAGAGCCAGAACGGTGGCCCACATTGACCCGTCCACCTGGAACACACAACTACATGTTAGACACACTGAACCAATCATGACGTACCTGAGGATATGACATCATATATGCCCCACCTGTGCTGGTCTGTGTTTGGTCACCTCACTCTCTGTCTTCCCAAACACGGCAGCAAGTGAGGCGTTCAGTTCCCAGCATCCCGAGGCCTTCTGAAGAGAGACCAGCTGGAGTAAAGGGTCCGTCTGGGGCTCAGGTTCTGCTGCAATACATACAGAGTTTAGGCAGAAATAAAGAAATTCAGGCAGCTTCTAAAGAATCCCCAAGCTTGATCTGCTGAATTTCAAACAATGCTGTAACTTCTCTCTTTCCCTTGGTAAACTGTATGGATGTATGTGTGTCAGTGTTAGAGTAGTTAAGTGTTTAGTCTAGTTAATAAAGTCTTTTTCATGACACACGTAAAGTTGTCTGTGTTTCACGCTCATATACTGGAGTCCCTATTCATGCAGATCCTGACTACAGGCTCTGAGTAGTACTGTACAATAAGATTGGTTTTTCCCATAACCTGGAAATGAACATTTCTTAGAATTAATAAACAATTAACACTGTGTGTTCACTTGACAACAGGTTCATTGATTGTAATATTGATTTTATTATATTAAAGGTCCCGTTTTTCGTGGTTTTTTGAAGCTTTGATTGTGTTTATAGTGTGCAATATAACATGTGTTCATGTTTCGTGTGTAAAAAAACAGTATTTTTCACATAATTTACTTATCTGTATACCGCTGTTTCCACTGTCATAAAAACGGGCTGATGACTTCCTTGTTCTATGAAGTCCCTCCTTCAGAAATACGTAACGAGTTCTGATTGTGCCAGCGGTTCCTGTGTTGTGATTCGACAGCAGTTTAGCGAACCTTGCCCGGAAAGGTCACGCCTCTTACCATAACGTGGAGATGCACGCGCTCAGTGTTATTGTAAACATGTCTTTAATTTTACCCTATCAATTTGAGCCGGAATCAGACCCGGTGATTGGACTGCGGGATGAAAATAACAGCGTTTCGACGACATGGCGACAAACACACTCTACAAACGCAACTCTTGTGTATTCCTGTGGGCGGAGGTTAGTCAAAAAACTGTTTTAGTGACGTCATTAAAGAAGGAAGTAGAGGGATGTAGTCCAAACTGGCCGTTTGATGTAGGCGACTTCTGTTAAATAAAATATCTCGCTTGGCATTGAACTTTGAGCTTTAAAATTTTACAGATTTTATTTATACTCTAACAACAACATTACACACTAACTAAAGTTTGAAACATGGGATCACGAAGAACGGGACCTTTAATTTTATTAACTGATCCAAATATGTATAATTAATTATAACTAGTTAAATAAATAAATAAAAAATCTAACTCTATACACATCTTTATCCAGAGAGTTTTCTCAATAAAATGCCTAATTTGATGATAACCAAATAAATGATGGGAAGGCAACCCAAACTTTACTTGCAAGTGTTGAGCTTATAAGTGTTTTGTTATTTCCCGATTCGTAAAGTCTTTGTCTTGCATAAAACAAAGCAGATTCTGCTCTCTTGAGTTAACAGCTGATCAAGTGCCAATCTAGTGGCTATCAGCTCTCAATGCAGCATTTTACTAGGAGTTATTTTAAATTTCCTCTAATTTAGACTGCAAATTCAACGGTCTCTCTAAAGCTGCATGTTGGCATTTCAGACAATGCAAAATTTCATGACTTTTCAAAAGTGAAGCATTCATTAGTGGCACTAAACCCAACATCACAGGAATAATATATGAATTATCCCTATGTGCACGGGATTAGTATTATCTGGGAACCTCTAGTCATTTGTAATAACATGTCTGTGATTTGTAAAGTATAGATAAAACGGTATTGGTATTTATCGATGGTATGTCTTAATCGATAATGATAGAAAAAATGTTCTATATAACTCTCTATATAATTTCACTTAAATGCATTAAAATGTAAACAGACATGAAGTTCGGTTGCACGAACAACTCTCAAGCTCGCTCCGTCCCAAACAGACGCGCTTCGAGTGACACGCAAACAAGTTGCTGTGGAGTTCAGTTGCGCAATCACCGAGATGGTCCTCACTGCAGAACAAAAGATCTAGATCCAACTCCTCCCACTTTACATAGCCCTAAACCTACCCAACTCCGTGCCCTGGCTCTAAAATTACCATCTCCACCCCCTGGTTCTAGATCCAACTCCTCCCACTTTACATATACCCTAACCTACCTGACTCCGCCCCCTGGTTCTAGATCCAACTCCTCCCACTTTACATATACCTTAACCTACCCATCTCTACCCCCTGGTTTTAGATCCAACTCCTCCCCCTTTAAATACCCATCTCCACCCCCTGGTTTTAGATCCAACTCCTCCCCCTTTACATATACCTTAACCTACCCATCTCCACCCCTGGTTTTAGATCCAACTCCTCCCCCTTTACATACCCATCTCCACCCCTGGTTTTAGATCCAACTCCTCCCCCTTTACATACCCATCTCCACCCCCTGGTTTTAGATCCAACTCCTCCCCCTTTACATACCCATCTCCACCCCCTGGTTTTAGATCCAACTCCTCCCCCTTTACATACCCATCTCCACCCCTGGTTTTAGATCCAACTCCTCCCACTTTACATACCCATCTCCACCCCCTGGTTTTAGATCCAACTCCTCCCCCTTTACATACCCATCTCCACCCCCTGGTTTTAGATCCAACTCCTCCCCCTTTACATACCCATCTCCACCCCTGGTTTTAGATCCAACTCCTCCCCCTTTACATATACCTTAACCTACCCATCTCCACCCCTGGTTTTAGATCCAACTCCTCCCCCTTTACATACCCATCTCCACCCCTGGTTTTAGATCCAACTCCTCCCCCTTTACATACCCATCTCCACCCCCTGGTTTTAGATCCAACTCCTCCCCCTTTACATACCCATCTCCACCCCCTGGTTTTAGATCCAACTCCTCCCCCTTTACATACCCATCTCCACCCCTGGTTTTAGATCCAACTCCTCCCACTTTACATACCCATCTCCACCCCCTGGTTTTAGATCCAACTCCTCCCCCTTTACATACCCATCTCCACCCCCTGGTTTTAGATCCAACTCCTCCCCCTTTACATATACCTTAACCTACCCATCTCCACCCCTGGTTTTAGATCCAACTCCTCCCCCTTTACATATACCTTAACCTACCCATCTCCACCCCTGGTTTTAGATCCAACTCCTCCCACTTTACATACCCATCTCCACCCCCTGGTTTTAGATCCAACTCCTCCCACTTTACATACCCATCTCCACCCCTGGTTTTAGATCCAACTCCTCCCCCTTTACATATACCTTAACCTACCCATCTCCACCCCTGGTTTTAGATCCAACTCCTCCCACTTTACATACCCATCTCCACCCCCTGGTTTTAGATCCAACTCCTCCCCCTTTACATACCCATCTCCACCCCCTGGTTTTAGATCCAACTCCTCCCCCTTTACATATACCTTAACCTACCCATCTCCACCCCTGGTTTTAGATCCAACTCCTCCCCCTTTACATATACCTTAACCTACCCATCTCCACCCCTGGTTTTAGATCCAACCCCTCCCACTTTACATACCCATCTCCACCCCCTGGTTTTAGATCCAACTCCTCCCACTTTACATATACCTTAACCTACCCATCTCCACCCCCTAGATATCAAGTGTTTTGCAGTGAGGGGCTACTGTTAAAAAGTACATGTCAGCTTGTCAGTGTGGCAGTTTCATGGTTTCCTTCTGTCTTACAGTTGATCTACTTCAAAGTTCATCTTGAGAGAGCAGTTGTCATGTCGGCAATGTTTTCAAACACACAGTATCTTTATTTCTTTTGCAAATATTCAAATGATCACAGACGTACTGAGATAAAAGTTTATAGTTCAGATATAAATTTATCGATTACGTTGTTTCACCACCAGGTGGCGACAAGTGACTGTTAAAAAATGTATTTGAATCTTCATTCAGCAGTTTCTTTCAAATACATTTTTTTAAAGATTATTTCAAATATATTTAATATTTAATACAATTTTTCCTTTTTTTTTTGTCAGAACTGCTAGTAAATTGCATGTTATTTCATTTAGTTGTCATTCCGAATTGTGATCTCAGTTTAAAACAAACAAAAAAGTTTCTCTATTTATCCAGAAGTGTGCAGCTTTAAGTTTCTTTAATACTTATTTAATTTTCATATAAAATATAATAAAGATTTGTTTACATTTTATTTGACTTTGTTTTAAAATTATTTGTTGTGTGCCTTAATTAGAAATGCATTGGTTAAATTCAAACATTTCTTTTTCTACTGAAATTTTTTCCAATAATTATCGAGACCGATCAATATGAAACATTATATTGTGATCATTTTTTTAGTTGTTTTCTGAATCTGAACTGGATGTGTTGACTTACCCAGATGTGACACAGAATCACATTCAACCATCATTCTGCAGTCTGGAGACATGCCAAAACCAACCAAAGAGTGACATTCAGAAAATGACGATTAGATTCATATAAAAAATAAAAAGAGGCTAAGTGAAGTATATCTTGTTTCACACAATATAGAGAATTAAATGCCATTTGAGGAGCTGTCTTTGCAAAACAATCATTCAAATAGTGACACTGAGATATGGAGAAAACGAAAATTAGATGTAAAAACATATTCAAAAAAGACCAATACAAGTTGAGTGCAGTACCTATTGGCGGTGTCCAAAGACTACGCCCACCAGAACATGACATCTTGGGAGCCTCACCTCGTCAGAATACAGAGAGAAACTGATATGAGTGTATTTGCTAAAACAATCATTCCAACAGTTAAATTTAAATATGGAGAAAAAGAAAGTTGAGTGAAGTGTTTGTGGGTTGTCTGCTGTATTACTTTTACGCAATGCACAATGATCCATGGAAACTTCCCTTCCTGAGAATAGAGAGAAAAGCACATGTATAAGAATAACAGACACTAAAAACACATGAAACAAAATCAAAACAAAATCAAAACCCACTCGCTCCAAAAACTGTAAAGTTGGTTGTGTGACCCTTAATTTTTTTGTTATTGTTTTTGAGTGATTACCTTTATGTATTGGTATTGAAAAAACACCTGGCTGTCTTTGTGTCACAGCACATCTTATTATATGAGCATTTACAGAAAATTCAAAGGCCCTCATCAGTGCTTAATTCGTAAGTGAACAATTGCCAGATCAAAAATGGCAATTAAAAGGCGCTGTGACCAACGGTGACCATCTCAAATTAAAATAAATTACAATAGATTAGTTTCTGTGACACATTTTTTTCAGGGCTTTATTTGGCTTTATGTGCAAATAACAGCATAAACTCATCACGCACCAGCAGCGCTTCTGTGAACCGAGAATAAACAGAAACCAAGTAGCCTATAAGGGATAAAATAAATAGGACTACACAAAATATATTTCACTTAATTAACAGATTAACAAAATGAAAAAAAAAAAGTTTATCAAGTAGTATTGTTACGGACTCAGAGAACACAGGAGATAATGATGAATCTGGGTTTCTACAGGTTTCATCAAATCTAATTTAATGCTTTTTAATGCCATTTTTTTATTTTCAATGCCATAATATATATGCCGCTAAATGTCAATAGATGATGACATACGGTCATTAGAAAATTCATCATGTCATTGTTGCATTTGCATTCTGCCAAGTGTCAGCCCTTTACATTTGTTTGCTTCTCTGCTGCTACCCTTTTTCTCACGTAATATATTTTATCACAGCCAAACTCCCAATAAAATCGTTTCATCTATATATTTTTTCTGTTTTGGTTGTCAGACAATATGAAATGGTGACTGAAACACGGCCCATTAAGATTACATACAGGGCTCGACATTAAGCCTCATCATGTGGACAAGAGTAAATCACTTGTCACTTGTACGAGTAAAACAGTAGCTTGTCCGGAAAAAAAGTTTGGGTTTTTTTGTGGTAGAAATATAAATTTGTTCTGAATCAATATCCTTTCAGAATATTGCAGCTTTAACATATGTAAATCATATATTTCTGATTGATTACAACTGCATTAAATAATGTTATGGGATAGTTTTAAATACTTTTTGAAAATACAAATATGAAATGTTGGAGGGGAAATTACATTTTAAAAACTAAACCACCAGTAGGTGGCGTCAAGTAACCGTCTTACTGAGTGGGTCATTGATGCATTCATTCAAATGGCTGATTCATTCAAGAATGAGGCAATTGTTTATGAATGGGTCATTGAATCTTTGACCCAACTGATTTGTTCAAAACGCTGAATCATTCAGTAATGAAAACAAGGCTGAGTGTTGTGCTTTGGTTCTGCTGTGATCTTTGTTTTAAACTATTTTTGCTGCTAAAATAGTTCAAAAACATTAAATGTTCCTTCTAAAATGTAAGTGGCTTAATATTAACTACTTGTTAATTTAGCTGTTGAAATCAGTGTCACGTTTTTAATCGTGAGCCTATTTAAGAAAACAGCATTTTTGGTTTTGTGGTTTTGCTTACCAGTATAAAGTTATAAAAACTCCACATTTTGAATTTGCACCACAGTATGTTTAACTAAGTTTCTTTTTGTGTGTGCTTCGCTCATGTTTCCATTTCTCCTCGAGATGGTGCACGAGCCTCAACAGCGCAACCTTGATATCATCAGTCCATAATACAGCCTATTATTATCCACTATCGATCGCCACTTACACTAAATGTGATAAAATCAGTCACACTCGTGTTTTGGTGATTCTCAAGTTGTTGTTGTTTGTTTGTTTTTTGGTATTGACGTTTTAATCAGGTCCTTGTCTGGTCGGGAAAGTAATGTTCAAACCCTGGCATGTTAATCGAGACTTTGTCTGACAAAATCACCATACACATAAGATAGACAATTGCTGTGATTTTGCACCGGCCAGAAGCAATGACCAAACTGGTTCCGTGTGCGTATCACACCAATGTACATATTTTGTGACAGCAAATCAAAGTTATTAATTATTTAGGCTTTATTCAAAATAAACTGGTAGTATTCTTTTTCTTCAAAACTATCTAAAAAACGTAATGCCAGTAGAAATGAAATTTAATGCTTTTCAATGCCATTTAAGGCCTTAATTTTCGCAAAATCCATCCACTTTTTAATGCCCCGCGGACACCCTGTGAATGGTGTTTATTGACAATCAGCAGGTTTAAACAGGAATGCAGGTAAGTAAACAGGATATTTAGATGTGTTGGATGATGATGAGTTACTGAAAGCAGTCTTTGTCTTACTGGTGATGATATCGTAGATGGATGGAAGATGGATGGAAGCACACACACTCAACACAGTTCTCACACGAAGACAAGGAGTAGACACTGAAGAATGGAGACGGGCAAGTACCAGGAGATGTAGGAGAGGATCGTAGGAAAAGACCATTACGTGCAAACGAGACAGGACACTGGAGTGAGGTGAGGTGTGTGCTTACATGCTGCTTGTGTGATGAGGTGATGACGATCAGGTACAGGTGATTGCTGAGTGTGAGCAGGTGAGCTGAAGGAGGGATGATGGGAAATGGGGTTATGATGGGAAATGGAGTTCAGGGAAGGTGAGACAGATGCTGACCGTGATAGTACTCCCCCTCCCGGTAGGTACGTCCTTGTGCCTAGATAGAACAACCAGGGAGGGGGGCGCCCTGGAGACCTTACAGGCTGGTGAGAGTGGAGGTGCACTCATAGGGGTCAGGGGCTGGAGCCATCACTGGACTCTGGTCGGGGACTGGAGCCATCAAAATCAAATCAAATCACTGGACTCTGGACGGGGACTAGAGCCATCACTGGACTCTGGTCGGGGGCTGGAGCCATCACTGGACTCTGGTCGGGGACTAGAGCCATCACTGGACTCTGGTCGGGGGCTGGAGCCATCAAAATCAAATCAAATCACTGGACTCTGGACGGGGACTAGAGCCATCACTGGACTCTGGTCGGGGACTGGAGCCATCACTGGACTCTGGTCGGGGGCTGGAGCCATCAAAATCAAATCAAATCACTGGACTCTGGACGGGGACTAGAGCCATCATTGGACTCTGGTCGGGGGCTGGAGCCATCTCTGGACTCTGGTCGGGGGCTGGAGCCATCTCTGGACTCTGGACGGGGACTAGAGCCATCATTGGACTCTGGTCGGGGGCTGGAGCCATCACTGGACTCTGGTCGGGGGCTGGAGCCATCTCTGGACTCTGGTCGGGGGCTGGAGCCATCTCTGGACTCTGGTCGGGGGCTGGAGCCATCACTGGACTCTGGTCGGGGGCTGGAGCCATCAAAATCAAATCAAATCACTGGACTCTGGACGGGGACTAGAGCCATCACTGGACTCTGGTTGGGGACTGGAGCCATCACTGGACTCTGGTCGGGGGCTGGAGCCATCAAAATCAAATCAAATCACTGGACTCTGGACGGGGACTAGAGCCATCATTGGACTCTGGTCGGGGGCTGGAGCCATCTCTGGACTCTGGTCGGGGGCTGGAGCCATCTCTGAAAGCCAACACTGGAGCGGATTCAGGGGCTGGAGAAGAGGCCAAAAGGCCTAAACCATCTTAGCTGAGGATACAGGAGTGGCAGTCATCTTGTAACGGGAGTTTTGAATGGTGGACATCCTAAGATGAGGATCTTGTGCGGTTGGAAAGCTCTCCAAACATATGTTGATCGCCTCTCTCCAGTCCAGCCCATCTTGACTGGGGAGTAATCCTGTACAATGCCTTGATGGTCGTGTCATCCAAGGAACTGTCTTCAACAAGACAACAGAATTCTCCGGTGAAGGTAAATAGATCATTGCTGGATTGTGCCACTGCCGCGATTTGTCCCGCGAACTCCCACAAATCCATTGCAATGAAGCTCATCTTCCTTTTTAGTAGGTCCAGTCTTCTGTTACGGACAGATACTCAGAGAACACAGGAGATAACGATGAATGGTGTTTATTGACAGACAACAGATTAAACTGTCAACAGGAGGATGAAAATCAGGTTCAAAATGGCCTTAATAATCTACACAAGCAAAGAATACAAAAGGAAGACAAGAAAACACAATACTAGCATTAACGATGGTGACCAGACAAAGAGTGACTGTGAGGGTTCAACTTTAAGCAAACACAAACGAGATAATAAACACAGCTGAAACACAGAACTCATAATGACAGTAACCAAGGAGACAAACGAGTGGCGGGAAACTGAACCAAGGAACACGTGACTGAAAACAACAAACTGTAAGTCCATGAAAATGAAACTAACTGAACAGAACTGAACAATACCGTTTCAGTTTCGCTTTAAATAAATACATTTTGGCTGAATTTTTGTATGTCATTTATAACGATTGCCACTATAGACTAATTTGTGTTTTATTTTATTCATGGCTACTTATTTTCATTTTTTTTGTTCTATCCTAAATACTGTTAAATTTAAAGAATTTGTTGTGGAGTGAGGAGAGATTAGACTAGGTGTTTATAATGTTTGTAAATGTTATCGTTTTATTTACCTGTATTTAATATTAACATAAATTATTGTAAATGTTTGCAATTACGAGGTTAACGGGTGTTTTTGGAGTAAGATCATTTTTTCTCTCTTGAGATAAATAAGGCCCAATATTTGAGTTCAGGACGGTCATTGCTGTTTGGGACCAAACCTGATCACTCAAGTAGAGGTTGACCAAATAATTGGCCGGCCGATATATCGGGCCGATTTTTGGCATTTTTTAATCGCCATCGGCCGATTGTGCTGCAAATTAGGCAGATTAATCGGCATAAAGGACCAGTTATACTTCATTTTCCGCGTTCCGCTGCATCTGGTGCACAGTCGAGTATGCGAGCCTTTCAAAATATACTCCTTTGGCAAAAAAAACCATTTCACTCATTTCATTTAAATAAAAGATGCTTGATTTGGTTTGTATTTGCTTATTTGCGCTCGCTTGCGCTCTCTTGCCGGCATAGCAGACAATACAGTACTTTTTTTCCTCTAACATTAAGTATTGCGTTTAGAATTCGAATATAATTCGAATTTTGCTAATATTTCAGAAAGAATTTCGAATTTAGCTTTTCAGCCATTTTGACAGCCCTAGTGGATACTGAACTTCAGAATCACAGATTCTACGTCTTGAAAGTATGACCAATATAAGAATTTTCACTGGAAAATATCATCTGAACAAGTAACATGTCTGCCACTTTTGTGTCGTAGGTCGTCATTGTAAATGAGAACTGGTTCTCAATTGACTAACCTGGTTAAATAAAGGTTAATAATAATAATAATAATAATAATATTGTTCTGACCAACTGAGGAAAAAAGCATTAGGCCTACAATAAATCGCGCTGCCAATGATGATTAAATCTAACGATCGTTTAGTTCGGATCACACCAAACCGTGCAAATTATTATTACTGTTATATTGTTCTCAAATTGTTAATGTTAACAACATCAGCATTGCGTGACTATGTTTATTTAGTGTGTATTAGCGTTACCTATAGATTTCAATTTCTGTATCCACTCTGCAGTGCGAAGTCTTTTGCTTTTTGACCACGAGTGAATCTCCAGTTGTCACTAATGATTGTCATTTGGATCTCTCTGGATTACAATCCGCCATCAAAATGATAATTTTAATTATTTGAAATGCTCTGCTACCAGCAGCATCCTCACGTGATAAAACCGACTAGCCTGAACAGGACTCCTTCCTTTCTGTTTACGGACGTGACGTAATGACGCACAGACGAACTGCTGCATGCTCAAATTTCCCGCGGAAATCCACTATGTCACTCTTATTATAAAATATTATTACAAGCTTACAGTTGTGAATAAAGCTAAGATAAGGAGATAGTTTTGAACACTGGCTGGTTATGTACTTGTTCAAAAGTTGGATCATTTTTAACCAAAAAACGTTACAGACTGCAGCTTTAAATATAGTGCACATACAGAACATTTCAGGCTTCTGTTAATATTTCTATGTGTGCAATTTCTTTTAAATACCCCTGACTTAGGAACTGATTATCTCTGGACCAGAAAGAAAGCTGAAGTTTTCACAGGTATACAGCAAGTCCTTAATGAGATTCTGCTGCTCACAGAAATAGAGCTGCTAGAAATATGGGTAAAAGCTTTATTCATGTGCTTGGAGAAATATACAGATGTAATAAAAGCATAACGAATAATAAACATTCAAAATATACTACAGAACTTACATCTGTGAAAATCCTATCTGCTCCCCCACCAGGGACATTCAACCCCAAAATGAGGGGTTTTCATTTTATTTTTATTGAACAAACAAAATGTTGTGTGCTGTTACACAAAGACAGCCACTGTGGTTAAACCAGGGGAAAAGTTTTGCATTACCAATAAATAGAGGTCATCGCTCAAAAAAATAAGAAAATTAAAAATCCACTGGACCACTTGAGTTTGACTGACCCACATAAGAGGTTAAAGGATTAGTACACTTTTAAAATGAAAATTTGAATACGGAAGTCAGTCTGGTGGATACTAGGTATTTTTAACTTGTTAAATATTGGATTATTTATTTTTTACACAAACGCATCGCTTCGCTTCAGAAGGCCTTTATTAACCCCCCAGAGCCATGTGGAGCACAGGTTTATGATGGATGGATGTGGATGGAGACACTTGTCAGGATATTTATTAATATATCTCTGATTGTGTTCATCAGAAAGAAGAAAGTCATATACACCTAGGATGGATTTAGGGTGAGTAAAGCTTGGGCTAATTTTCATTTGAAAGTGAACTAATCCCTTAAAAAGAAAGAAGAGTGTGTATTATTTCTTACCGTGCATTCTCATACCGCCACCGCCACTGCGACTGTGACTGCTTAAACCCGCTACAAACATTTGGGGCATTCCTAATAAAACAATTTAATATCACATGTTGATGATGTGAGCACACTGATATTAAACTATCATGTGATAGGAAACTGATTATGAAATCTGACTTCTAAAGAGTCCTGATCCAGGAGACAATTTATTTCCCACACACACATCTGGAAGTTTCTAGCAAAGCTACTTTAAGGCAAGCCTCCATGCAAAAAAGTGTAATAATTTCTAATGGATGTCAATGGAGGAGAGGTTTCACTTTGCTGAATAAACTGCTTTTGTGGGAAATAGTACGATTCAGTTCTCATTCATTTCTATGGTATATGCAAACAGTAATTGACTACTGCACAACTCTGAACGAAATTCTGGTCGGGGGCTGGAGCCATCACTGGACTCTGGTCGGGGGCTGGAGCCATCTCTGGACTCCGGTCGGGGGCTGAAGCCATCTTTGGACTCCGGTAGGGGGCTGGAGCCATCTCTGAACTCCGGTTCGGGGGCTGAAGCCATCTCTGAACTCCGGTTGGGGGCTGGAGCCATCTCTGAACTCCAGTAGGGGGCTGGAGCCATCTCTGAACTCCGGTTGGGGGCAGGAGCCATCACTGGACTCTGGTCGGGGGCTGGAGCCATCTCTGGACTCTGGTCGGGGGCTGGAGCCATCTCTGGACTCTGGTCGGGGGCTGGAGCCATCTCTGGACTCCGGTTGGCGGCTGGAGCCATCTCTGAACTCCGGTTCAGGGGCTGAAGCCATCTTTGGACTCCGGTAGGGGGCTGGAGCCATCTCTGAACTCCAGTTGGGGGCTGGAGCCATCTCTGGACTCCGGTTCGGGGGCTGAAGCCATCTTTGGACTCCGGTAGGGGGCTGGAGCCATCACTGGACTCCGGTCAGGGGTTGGAGCCATCTCTGGACTCCGGTTGGGGGCTGGAGCCATCTCTGAACTCTGGTCGGGGGCTGGAGCCATCTTTGGACTCCGGTCGGGGGCTGGAGCCATCTCTGGACTACGGTCGGGGGCTGGAGCCATCTCTGGACTCCGGTTGGGGGCTGGAGCCATCTCTGAACTCCGGTTCAGGGGCTGAAGCCATCTTTGGACTCCGGTAGGGGGCTGGAGCCATCTCTGAACTCCAGTTGGGGGCTGGAGCCATCTCTGGACTCCGGTTCGGGGGCTGAAGCCATCTTTGGACTCCGGTAGGGGGCTGGAGCCATCACTGGACTCCGGTCAGGGGTTGGAGCCATCTCTGGACTCCGGTTGGGGGCTGGAGCCATCTCTGAACTCTGGTCGGGGGCTGGAGCCATCTCTGGACTCCGGTCGGGGGCTGGAGCCATCTCTGGACTACGGTCGGGGGCTGGAGCCATCTTTGGACTCCGGTAGGGGGCTGGAGCCATCTCTGAACTCCAGTTGGGGGCTGGAGCCATCTCTGGACTCCGGTCGGGGGCTGGAGCCATCTCTTAATATTTTTAATGATGTGAGTAAAAATAAAATAAATATGTAATATAGTGCATATATTCAGCAAAATGTTCCTCTCTACAATTTTTCTAGCTAACTAACATGCTTTGGTCATTAAATGGCTTACTTGAGGTGAATGTAATGTGACATATTGTTCTCCAGCTGTTTTATTGGCTTCTTTCACTGGTTGATTTTTCAAAAAAGATTGAGTAAAGGGTGAAAAACCACCCTTTTTTTGTTTTTATTTTACTTTGTTTAACCACAGTGGCATCTTTGTGTCACAGCACACAACATTTACAAAAAAAAACTCAATATCTGAGTTCAGGACGGTCATTGCTCTTTGGGATAAAAACCGACCTTCACATTTCAAGGTTCATGAACATATATAAACATTCTTGTTCCTTAGACTTATAATTGAAGGTCAAATATAATGATCAGGATTGTTCAGGGTTCCACATTTAGGGTCTGTTTACAATGGGAAGGACTGGAGTCTCAGCCCTGATGTTTAGGGGTTTATGTTAAATATAGTGCACATGCGGAACATTTCAGGCTTCTGTTAATATTTCTATGTGCGAGTGTGCAATTTCTTTTAAATATCCCTCACTTAGGAATTGATTATCTCTGGACCAGAAAGAAAGCTGAAGTTTTCACAGGTATACAGCAAGTCCTTAATGAGATTCTGCTGCTCACAGAAATAGAGCTGCTAGAAATATGGGTAAAAAACAAATAAAATGTAGTTTTGCACTACCAATAAATAGAGGTCATTGCTCAAAAAAATAAGAAAATTAAAAATCCACTGGACCACTTGAGTTTAAGGTTAAAGGATTAGTACACTTTTAAAATGAAAATTTGAATACGGAAGGCGGTCTGGTGGATACTAGGTATTTTTAACTTGTTAAATATTGGATTATTTATTTTTTACACAAACGCATCGCTTTGCTTCAGGAGGCCTTTATTAACCCCCCAGAGCCATGTGGAGCACAGGTTTATGATGGATGGATGTGGATGGAGACACTTGTCAGGATATTTATTAATATATCTCTGATTGTGTTCATCAGAAAGAAGAAAGTCATATACACCTAGGATGGCTTTAGGGTGAGTAAAGCTTGGGATAATTTTCATTTGAAAGTGAACTAATCCTTTAAGAAGAAAGAAGAGTGTGTATTATTCTTACTGCGCATTCTCGTACCGCCACCGCCACCACCACCCCCTACAGACATTCGGGCCATACCTAATAAAAGAATTTAATATCACATGTTGATGATGTGAGCACACTGATATTAAACTATCATGTGATAGGAAACTGATTATGAAATCTGACTTCTAAAGAGTCCTGATCCCGGAGACAATTTAGTTCCCACACACACATCTGGAAGTTTCTAGCAAAGCTACTTTAAGGCAAGCCTTAATTTCTAATGGATGTCAATGGAGGAGAGGCTTCACTTTGCTGAATAAACTGCTTTTGTGGGAAATAGTACGATTCAGTTCTCATTCATTTCTATGGTATATGCAAACAGTAATTGACTACTGCACAACTCTGAACGAAATTCAATAATATCAAGGCTGTAATGTGATTGGTTATCAAGGCACACTTGATCCCCGGGATCTGGACTGTCCTCCTCTAAACACACACACAGAAACTGTGAACTTACTCCGTACTGGCACTCTCCTCTGCAGCAGCGGCCCTGTGATGGTCCGTTTGCCGTCTTTATTGACGCCAATGAAGGCTGTATGAACGCTGCTCACTCCTGTCTGAACACTGAGCTCCACGATCCTGCTCCGGACGGCCTCCGCTTCTGCTCTCCCAGCCCGCATTTCCAGCTCCAGAGAACGAATCACAGACCGGGCCGCCAGCTGGTGAATCATCCGTCTGCAACAAACACACACCTGTCAAATATACAGCCTGGAGGCTAGTGAACGTGATGTCATATGGTGGCACTAACTAACATACTATGGTCATTAAATGGCTTTAATGAGGTAAATGTAACATTACGTGACATTTTACTCAAGCTGTTTTTTAATTGACCTCTTTCCATGGGTGAACCACTTAATAAGCCTTTATCTGACCGAGATCTGCTGTGCTCTAAATCACTCACAAATCTTATGATAATTTGATAATCTCCATTCAGTTTCACACAATATGAATTGTTTTCATGCCTTTTGCACAACATTGCACCATTTCATGCTTTTCATCTTCAGAAAGATCTTTCTTCCTCCCCATATTGCATGAGAACTGTGACTTGCTTAATAATGTGGAACAACCTCTAAGTAGGGTTTCCATAGACCTGGCAAATTATTTTGTCTGAGATTGATACCAGTTATCTAAAAAGACATGGATAAATAAACAAACAAACATTTTCTTAGAAAAACTAAAATCTGAATGTTTATTGTACTGAAATCTTACTGATATATCACTTACACAATAATTTGGAACGCAGTGTATTAAAGTTTAATGTTTTGACAGCGCATAAGAAGTCTTGGTAATAAAATGTTGTGTGCGTGTAAGTGTGTGTAATACCCTGTGTCTTCAGTTGGTTTAAGAGCAAACTGGAGCTGGTTAGTCACTGGTTGATCTTTCAGCTTGTATTTCAAAGTTACTGCTCCTTCTGCTGTTCCTGAACTCTATGACGAGGGAGAGAAACAGAAAGTAGCATGAGCATTTGATGACTTTACACAGCTCTTCAACTACTTTTTTACAAGGGCCAGTGTCGTGTCACATCTGGGTTAGGACAAGCTGTCAGGCAGCGCAGCAAATTTTCTTAATCACGTATTTTACCCTTGTTAAAGAAGCCCTTGGTTTAAACTGTGGCTCTGGTCTCCAAAAGCCTTTTAAAGTGATCCATTAAAAAGCTTTGACCTGTCCTTTCAGCTGAGCGTAGATGAACGCCCTCTGACCCTGGAACAGTGTATTGATGGGTGGGGACAGCATGTCCACCATAACGCCCTCAGGAACAGACCAATCCACAGAGATACTATCCACGGCCGGTTGAAGAGCAAACCTGAGCGACTGCATCACCTGACAGAGAAGGACAAGAAGAAAGAGTGGTAAATAAAAACCCTGAAAATCTTGTTCTGATTCTGTCGACAGCAGATCTTACTTTGGGCTGGATGCGGTCAGTGCCTGTGATGAACTGAGCGTGACCAGAACCTTCTCTGGCCATTCCTGTGATGAGAGCCGTACTCACACCCTCACCGATCCCGAAGGAGAAACACCTGAAGACACATGACCGACTGGCATGAACTACTAAACCTTGAGATAAGCGCAGTGATATCAGTAAATGAGGACAAGTGAGATGTGTACGCCCACCTGTGAGAGTTAACGTGACTTTTCACCAGGTCCAGCACTTCTTTAGTGTTCCCAACCTCTCCATCAGTGAAGATGAACAGCTGAGAGAGAATCAGTGTCAGGCTCAGAAAAACACCTCACCGATGTTGCGAAGAAGTTGTGGTGAATAATTAGTAAGTTTGGCTGTACCTGTCGGGGGTGATCAGGGTAACAGGGCTGACTGTAGATGTGGTTCAGAGGCTGAAGGATCTTAGTGCCGCCCATGTCTGCCATCATGTTCCTTACTCTATTTAGAGCCTCTTCCATCGTGTCCTCGCTGTACACAACACTCTGACTGCAACGACACACACCACAGACTCTCACAAAAGCAGCGCTAAAATACATGAGATCATTCCTGTAGAACAACTGAACATCTGATTACTGACGGGAAGAAGGACTCAAAGCGAGAGCCGAATCCGTAGATGTTGAAGTAGCATCCCATAGGAAGACTCTTCAGAAGCAGCAGCAACGTGTCCTAGAGAGACAGTGAGTACAGTAGATATGTGCAGTGAGTACAGTAGAGATGCATGTGCAGTGAGTACAGTAGAGACATGTACAGTGAGTACAGTAGAGACATGTACAGTGAGTACAGTAGAGACATGTACAGTGAGTACAGTAGAGACATGTACAGTGAGTATAGTAGAGACATGTACAGTGAGTATAGTAGAGACATGTACAGTGAGTACAGTAGAGACATGTACAGTGAGTATAGTAGAGACATGTACAGTGAGTACAGTAGAGACATGTACAGTGAGTACAGTAGAGACGTGTGCAGTGAGTACAGTAGAGACATGTACAGTGAGTATAGTAGAGACATGTACAGTGAGTATAGTAGAGACATGTACAGTGAGTACAGTAGAGAGACATGTATAGTGAGTACAGTAGAGAGGCATGTGCAGTGAGTACAGTAGAGACATGTACAGTGAGTACAGTAGAAACATGTTCAGTGAGTACAGTAGAGATATGTACAGTGAGTACAGTAGAGACGCATGTGCAGTGAGTACAGTAGAGACGCATGTGCAGTGAGTACAGTAGAGAGACATGTACAGTGAGTACAGTAGAGAGACATGTACAGTGAGTACAGTAGAGATGCATGTGCAGTGAGTACAGTAGAGAGACCCATGTACAGTGAGTACGGTAGAGACATGTTCAGTGAGTACAGTAGAGATATGTACAGTGAGTACAGTAGAGAGACATGTACAGTGAGTACAGTAGAGACGCATGTGCAGTGAGTACAGTAGAGAGACATGTACAGTGAGTACAGTAGAGACATGTACAGTAGAGACATGTGCAGTGAGGTGAGTACAGTAGAGAGACATGTACAGTGAGTAAAGTAGAGGCATGTACAGTGAGAACAGTAGAGAGACATGTACAGTGAGTACAGTAGAGATGCACATACAGTGAGTACAGTAGAGAGATATGTAGTGAGTACAGTAGACATGTACAATGAGTACAGTAGAGATATGTACAGTGAGTACATTAGAGATATGTACAGTGAGTACATTAGAGACGCATGTGCAGTGAGTACAGTAGAGACTTGTACAGTGAGTACAGTAGAGAGACATGTACAGTGAGTACAGTAGAGATGCACATACAGTGAGTACAGTAGAGAGATATGTAGTGAGTACAGTAGACATGTACAATGAGTACAGTAGAGACATGTACAGTGAGTACAGTAGAGATATGTACAGTGAGTACATTAGAGACGCATGTGCAGTGAGTACAGTAGAGACTTGTACAGTGAGTACAGTAGAGATGCACGTACAGTGAGTACAGTAGAGACATGTGCAGTGAGTACAGTAGAGACACATGTACAGTGAGTACAGTAGAGAGACATGTGCAGTGAGTAGAGTAGAGACATGTGCAGTGAGTACAGTAGACATGTGCAGTGAGGTGAGTACAGTAGAGAGACGTGCAGTGAGTACAGTAGAGAGATATGTACAGTGAGTAGAGTAGAGACATGTGCAGTGAGTACAGTAGACATGTGCAGTGAGGTGAGTACAGTAGAGAGACTTGTACAGTGAGTACAGTAGAGACGCATGTACAGTGAGTACAGTATGGAGATATGTACAGTGAGTACAGTAGACATGTGCAGTGAGTAGAGTAGAGACATGTGCAGTGAGTACAGTAGACATGTGCAGTGAGGTGAGTACAGTAGAGAGACTTGTACAGTGAGTACAGTAGAGACGCATGTACAGTGAGTACAGTATGGAGATATGTACAGTGAGTACAGTAGACATGTGCAGTGAGTACAGTAGAGATGCACATACAGTGAGTACAGTAGAGGCGCATGTGTAGTGAGTACAGTAGAGATGCATATACAGTGAGTACAGTAGAGAGACGTGTGTACTGAGTACATTGACTCAAAACATCTCAATAAATGTCAAATCTGAAATCCTAAATCTTACTCTTGCACTCTGGATGCGCATCTGTGCATCTTTCCCATGATGCATCATGGAGTCCATACTGCTGGATCTGTCAACCACAAAAATGAACTCGCCTCGAGATGCCAATGATGACATCATGTCCGCAGGGAACTCTGGGTACAAACTGATCATGAGCACCGGGTCGCCCATCAGAGACCCTGAAACAGAGACGGGGCAACATTTTGAGCAAAAAGGTGAGGAAAATCACAACTACATTCATATCAAATTCAGAATGATGATCAAAACACAGATGGAGTAGATCAACACCCCCAAAGCTTCACAGTCCTACAGCTTCATTCAGTAACATTAGGCAGTTTTGATTTATATGCTGTTTAATGTTGTTGGTCGCATTATTTTAAATATGCATATGATTATGTGTGCTATCTCACTGACAATGAATAGATACATTGTAAATAACAGGAAACCCCATTTTTGGCCATGTTTACACACATATCGTGTAAAGTCAAACAGTATATCAAATATCTTTCAAACCATAGTTGAGAATTTTTGTACAAAACAAAAAAGTTTCCTGGAGCTGTCGAAGTCCTGAAAACCCAGATTATTATTAAATGCAGGCGCTAGTATACAGTACAAACTAAATGCAAAATATAAACATTTACTAAACTTCTTTATCCAACATTATTCTCATATCTGTTTTAGAGAGAATGTAAAAATGTAATATATAACATTGTTTTGGTTATAGAGTTTTGTTTTCATTTTCTTATTAACTGAGTCTTGGTTTTTTCTTCCACCATTTGTTTCTTATACTCTACAAAAATCTAATGATGAAAAAAATGAAATGAAAAAAAAATTGGGTCTCAGGAGGTAAAAGTATATTTACAGCATACTAAATTCATGTACAAACAGAAACCTCTACCTGGCTGAGCCGCGGCCGCTCCGGCCTCTACAACAGCAGTGGGCTGATGGGTATTCTCGTAGTACAGAAGCAGCTCAACGTCCTTATCGAACTGGTGACCAGCGCTCAGATTCACCTGCACAAACCAATACAGGCTTTTGGAAATTGATGGTATTGCATAAAAACTGTACACACTCTCTCTCTCTCACACACACACACACACACACACACACATTCGTTCACACACTCACAGTACCGTGGCATGGGTGTGTTGTGCGTCAAGGAACACCAGAGGATCCAGAGAGCAGCTGGACTCCAGTCTGGAGATGCGGTCTGAAGATCTCACTTCAACACTCAGAGACAGTGTGTACGGAATAACACATGCTGAGGAAACTTCTGGAACACCAGCCGCTGAAGCTGAGAGAATCATACAGACAAACAGATAACCTAGTATCAATATAGAGCCAAACTGCCTAACCAGAACTGACCCGTGCATCCGGTTGGTTTAGGACACAGCCAATGCAACTGCTGAACAGTAAAGCACTGCAATGTTTTCATTGACAATAATCATAAATGTTTCTTGAACAGCAGATCAGCATATTAGAATGATTTCTGAAGGATCATGTGACACTGAAGACTGGAGTAATGATGCTGGAAATTCAGCTTTGATCACAGGAATAAATTACACTTTACTATATGTGAACCCGCAAGTGAAACCCCGGCTAAAGTCGCATAATCTAATTATAAGATTAAGAGCGTCAAAGTAGTCATAAAAATGACAAAAACAGGTAAATATTAATTTATAACAAGAGAAATGCTGAAATGATTTATTTTATTGACAATACGTTCTATTTATTTTGCACAAAAAAATATTAGACATTGGCTTTCTAAACATCGTTTAATTTTGGCACAGAAAGACCTGCTGATTATTCTATCACTTGTTTCAGAAAAATCTTTTCTAAAACTAGAAAGTGCTAACAGACCTTAATATCAATCCACATGAGAGACAATCAGGTCAGTGAAAATTGCGTCTTAAGCCAGTTTCCAATTTCTTTGTGGATTTTTTTTATTTTTTGAACTTGATAATAATTGTGTTCATTAGTGTGTGTGTTTTCTGAAGTCATGTGATCTGCACCTGCGGGTGTGTATCTGGGGTTGAGTACGGCCGGCAGACAGAAGCGCAGGCCGTGGTCGGCCTGAACGCTGAGCTCCATCACATAGACGATGGAGATGACGGCATTCTCACCCGGAGACAAACACCCGACACTCAGTTTGAACACATCCGAACTCTCATCGCTCTCTTCCAGCAGAAACGCCTGCTGACCTGAACTCACAGCGTCATCATACTGATCCCGCGCCTGCAAAAGACAAACACTTCCATAACCACAAACACTATTTACTTCAATTCCAATTGCATTGTAATAAAAAATTAAAAAATTCGGCACACCAAATCTCCATAATATGCCAAAAAATCTAATAGTGGACTTACACATGGGTTACGTTTGGACCTCGCAGGCTCTTCGTTAGACAATTAAAAGTTTTTACCCAGCAAGCCTTTATTTATAGTCACAGGTGATTCCTCAAGGATCACATGACAACAACAAAAAAGTCATGGAACATACTAGTAAAAGATAGTAAAAGATACTAAAAGTGAATGTCAAATTTGTATCATGCAAAATTAATAATAATAAAAAAACAAAGAAAAAACCTAAAGAAACAGACAAATATCAAAGTCTTCATTTAATCCCCTAGGTGCTATAATCTAATGTATAAATCCAAAAGGACTCATGTTTCAAAAGTAAATTATTAATGTCACTTCCACACCGCAGATATCTGACTAATTCTACTATTACGTATTCTACTCTTACGTACGTAAGGTTGAGACCGAACGTCTGAAAGTAGCAAGGTGTTGAGCTACCGGACAGCGCAACGATGTTCAGAAATGCAGGTTCCTCTACCATTTACACAGCTACATTTACTCAAATTGTTAAGCTGATAATTTAATTTGTAAGGAAAATCTTAGGACCTCAGCTCAAATTTTTGATTTTGTTAATATTTTCTAACAGACTAACATAAAGTGTGATGAAAGCCAAAATATTAAATGTCACAGATGTATGTTTACCAAGAAATCCACTATTTTGTAGAGGGGGGTCAAAACGACCATGTTCGCCTGAGATTTGGAGCCAGTTTAGAGGGACTTTAAAAAATGACTTTAAAAGATGGCAGCATGATTATTTATTTTTACACAGAGATTGGTAGGTCTATTAGTAAAATCTATTGATTTTCACAATCTTTATTACATTATATGCCAACAGTGACAGTTCAAAAATGGAAAAAAAGCACTTCTTGTGTTTTTTTCCTCAAGTTTGCATGCCTGTAACTTAAGAAGTATTAAAGATATCTTAATATCCTTTTAGATTCTGGTTCTTAAATTTTCCTTTTGGTATCTTCATTTTAAAGGCTCTCGATGGTTCAATCCCAGAGATATGGAGATCTTAACCCTCTGGAGTCTGAGGCTGATTTGGGGCCCTGGAGAAGTTTTGACATGCCCTGACATTTGTGCTTTTTTCAGTTGTTCATAAACATATTAATGGAAAAAAGTGTCATTACACTGTATTCAGCACAAACTTGGCTAACATATTATGTGAACAACATGTATGTACATGTTTTTTTTTTTTTTTTTGAAGGAATAACGTTTATGCGTGGTTATTGAAAAAAACAAAAAACTTAAGTCACTTAAATAATGCCAAAAACTAATGTTATATATGTATTGGAGGTTGTAGACTAGAGTTTTTGCTTCAAATGATGTAAAAATTATCCTGCCTACTAATTTATAAAAAAAACAATATATAGATTTAAATTTTGTAAGACACTTGTCAAGAAACACAGTATGTGTGGAGGCGTGAATCTTCATGAATAACGCTGTGATTCACACCTGAGAAGACAAAAGATCTGCATAATGACTTTTAATGTCTTGCATAATAATGAGCTCTTTCAGACAGTTAGGCTGTAAAAAAAAAACCTCTGTGATCATGTCTCAAGCTCATCATGGTGTAAATCAAACATACAGAAAAAACAGCACTACTGTGAAATATACAATTTAAAATAATGGTATTCTATTATATACTTTAAAATATAATGTATTTCAGTGATGCAAAGTGTCTGAACAATTATGCTACCTCTATGGCATTTCATATAGGCTTTTAGTTTAAAAGCATGCACATTTGGAGAAATATTGATGGATTCTCATGTTTATGTCAATTATCTATACAGAGGAGTAATATTTATTCAATATTTATTGTCATCACTATGAGTGCTGGATACTGTTTTCAATTCATACTTGCAGCCGGAGGGCGCTATCTGTACACCTTTAGTCCACAAATTAATCTAAAGAAGAACAACCATGTGGCTCTCCAGGAACTAACAGGCTTCCAGATATCGCTATAATATCCAGATAAACACTTTTGAAGACAATAAATACACAATTGAGACAATGCATACAAGTATTGCCTCAGAATTTGCGTCTGAATAGCGCTGGCTCCGTGGGCGTGGCCGCATTAGTGGATAATGAGCTGAATCACAGACTTCTGACATGGCTCTCTTTTCATACAGATTACATAAACACAGAATGTTTGTTTTAAAAAAAAAACATCATCAAAGTAGTCCATGTGACATCAGCGGGTTAGTTAGAAGTTTTTGAAGCATCGAAAATACATTTTGGTCCAAAAATAACAAAAACTACAACTTTATTCAGCATTGTCTTCTCTTCTGGGTCTGTTATCCTCCGCTTCTTCTTCTTCTTTCCTGTTTTACGGCGGTTGACATCCAGCTTATTGGTGCATTACCGCCCCCTTCTGCTCCGGACAGTGACGCTGCTGACGGGGGTCATGCACACTTACGCACCATTTTAAAAAATATAGCAATACCAAAATACAAACAATGTAGAGTAGCTTGAATACAGCGTGCGTCTCCCTCAGACTGTAAACGAAGCTCGGGCGCACCAGATAACACGTCAGCAGCGTCACTGTCCGGAGCAGAAGGGGGCGGTAATGCACCAATAAGCTGGATGATTCACAATGATTCATAACGCTCCGAAGCTTCCTGAAGCAGTGCTTTGAAATCGGCCATCACTATATAAGTCGTTATTTAGTTTTTTTGGCGCTCCAAAAATATTCTTGTGGCTTTATAATATTAATATTGAACCACTGTACTCACATGAACTGATTTAAATATGTTTTTAGTACATTAATGGATCTTGAGAGAGGAAATGTCATTGCTCAGGCCTCACGGAGCCATCAGATTTCATCAAAAATATCTTAATTTGTGTTCTGAAGATGAACGAAGGTCTTACGGGTGTGGAACGGCATGAGGGTGAGTAATAAATGACATTATTTTCATTTTTGGGTGAACTAACCCTTTAAGATATTGATGACCGTTAAAACGAGTCATCACAGCCTGTGAAAAGGGTCTATAAACAACAATAATTATAGTAAACATCTTATCACACTATAACTTTATTTATTTAGTTAAAAGAACAAGTAGCTACACAGACTAGAGGTGGGCCGGATCTGAGCCCACACTATGTTGCTGTCAGGGAAAGGACAAGCCATTTTATTTATTTATTTATTTATTTTCATGCACTGTAAATAATTATATCAATAATTCATGGCAACGTGTGTCGTGTCTCTTAAATAAAGACTCTGGATTCGAACTGTATTAACGTGTTTCGTTTTTACTTTCTTCAGGCAACGCCATACATACAACTCACTGTTACTTTTCCAGTCGCCCTCTAGTGACATCATATAACATCATCAAACTAGTACACATAGTAACATCCATAACAACATCACCACATCTCCCCTTTCTAGAGAACAAAGGGTAGACTACCTTTGTCTCAACAGACCTTAGAGGATTATTCTGCCTCTTTTGCTGGAAGGTCTGCTCCTATCTAATTCTTTAAACAAAACAAGCAATTAGAACAATTGTCCTTTCCTTTTTTTTCACACTTTCTCAGTTTTTTTCCTTTCCTTTTAATTATGTACATTCAGTGGTTGTGCTTTCTAAACTCTTATGCAACTGTAAAACAATCTATTTACAGGTTCAGCCTTACTGGTTTCACAATTCTTCTCCCATACTTTGATCTTGGAGTAGACACCATCTCAGGAAAGTCTTGCTTCTCTGATTCCTGAGAGGTATGGTGTGGCTCAGTGGATGTGTCCAAGGACTGATCTGGTGTTTCACTGTTGTCATCCTTTGACACTGTTTGCATTGGTATCAAATGGTGACGGTTACGTCTCACAGATCCATGTGGCATATTCACAATGTAGGACCGTGGGGCAAAATGGCTAGTTACAACTGTTCCTGATTCTTTAGCATCTGACACCCAGACTTGCTCTCCTGGCCGTAATGTGCTAAGTTTTCTAGCTCTGTGTTGTTCATTAAAGCGCTCTGCATCTGCACGCTTTCTTTCCTTTTCCTTTGAGAAAACTGCAACACAATCGGGAAGTGCTGGATCTAGCAATGACGAGAGCATGGGCACGGTTGTTCGCAGCCTTCTGCCCATAAGAAGCTGAGCTGGACTGTACCCATTCTGCAAAGGTGTAGCTCGATATGCTAAAAGAGCAAGATAAGGGTCTTTGGCTTTCTTGAGAATTGCCTTCATGGTTTTGACCGCACGTTCCGCTTCACCATTGCTCTGGGGAAATTTCGGGCTGCTGGTAACATGCTGAAATCCATATGAAGCAGCAAAGGATTCAAACAAACGCCCAGAGAATTGTGGCCCATTATCTGTTACCAAAGTTTCTGGAACTCCATGCCGTGCGAATATGGACTTCATGTGAACAATGACATCAGTGGACCTAGTAGGTAATAACTGAGCAATCTCCACATATCTAGAATAGTAATCTACAACTAGCAGATACGTTCTAGTTCCCAGCATGAACAAATCCGCTCCTAGCCTTTGCCAGGGCCTGTCAGGTAGTTGAGTAGGCATGAGTGGTTCTTTTGGGTTTTGTCTCTCCTTGAGGCATGTTCTGCAGTTGAGCACCACTTCTTTCAGCTGATGACTTAACCCTGGCCACCACACTGATTGTCTTGCTCGCTCCCTGCATTTCACAAGTCCTAAATGCCCCTCATGCAATGTGGTAAGGACGCTGTTTCTCATGGCTGCTGGAATGACCAACCTCGTGCCTCTCAACAACAGGTCGTCCTGCACAGTTAGGAGAGCACGTTCTGCCCAGTATCGTTTCAGCACTGGATCACGCTTGCTGTATTCTGACCATCCTTCAACACACAGCTTCATCACAGTAGAACATACATTGTCACTCTTCAGCTCTTTCACGCATCAGTCGCATTCTAAACCTTTGAATACGAGGTGGAAGTGCATCCAAAGCTTGTGAGCCCAAGAGACTCAGTAGCGGCTTATGGTCAGTTTCCAATTCAAAATGCTTACCGATGAGAAAATCCTTGAATCTTTCGCACGCCCATGTGAGACCCAAGACCTCTTTCTCCACTTGAGCGTATCTCTGCTCTGTCTGAGTAAGAGATCTTGATGCATAAGCTATTGGCTTCCACCCTTCTGACCATTTCTGCATAAGAACAGAACCCAGTCCATAAGACGCAGCATCAGCTGACACTTTACAGTCTCTGTTTGAGTCATAGATAGCTAGAACAGGTGGGGACGACAGAGCATCTTTCAGAGTTTGAAACGCCTTGACTTGTTCAACTCCCCAAATCCAACAGCTCTTTTTCGACAACAGATCACGGAGAGCTTTGTCTTTTTCTGCCAACTGGGGGATAAACTTCCCAAGCTGATTCACCATCCCCAAGAAGCTCCGCAATTCACTCACATTTGAAGGCTCTTTCATATCCCTGATGGCTGCCGTTTTCATTGGATCAGGACTTATGCCATCAACAGAGATAATGTGCCCTAAGAAGTGAACTTTCTGCTTTGACAACTCACACTTCTCAACATTGAGTGTCATGCCTGCCTTTTGCATTTTCTGCAACACTGTATGCAGACGAATGTCATGCTCCTCCTTTGTTCTCCCCCACACCAGAACATCATCAATGTGACATACCGTGCCGTCCAGCCCTTCAGTGACCTCTGTAGCCATCCTATTCTGAAAGTGTTCTGGAGCGGAGGTTATCCCGAAAGGTAGTCGTTTGAAGAAATATCGGCCAAATGGAGTTATGAACGTTGTGTACCGTGCAGAATCCTCTGACAACGGTATCTGCCAGAATCCCATATTGGCATCTAACTTACTGAAGATCTGCGCTCCAGCCAGCATTCCTAACGTCTGTTCCACAGATGGCAGGATGTATTTTTCCCTGCGAACTGACTCGTTCAACTTAGAGAGGTCTACACATATTCTAACAGCGCCAGACTTCTTTGGGACTACAACCATGCCAGCACACCAGTCTGTTGGTTCCTCCACTCTGCTGATTACTCCCAACGACTCCATGCGACCCAGCTCTTCTTTAACTTTGCCCATTAAAGGTAATGGGATTCGTCTCGGGGTTTTAAGTGAGAATGGAATAGCTCCTGGTTTAAGCCTGATAACGTATGGCTGTCGAACTTCACCCAGACCGCTGCACAGTTTTGGATAACTTGACTTTAGGGTTTCCATATCGATGTTGTCTAATCGTGCCACAAGCTCGAGTTTTGCGATAGCCGGTCTGCCCAGAAGTGCAGTGTGTAGATTTCTGATGACGTACACATCTTCCTCAGACTGTTTGTCCCCTCTCTTTAACAACAGATTTGCTACTCCGACGACATCCAAAGGAAGTTGTCCCGGACCAAGCAATGGCCTTGTCGCGTTCTTGAGGGCTGGTAAGTCTTTCTTGAAAATCTCCTTAAACACTTCTACTGGCATGACAGTGACATCCGCGCCGGTATCAATCTTAAATGGTACGCGTTTACGTCCAATGTCTAAGTCCACCATCCATGGTTCACCAGTTTCTGTGATGCTGCCAAGAAATATAGGATCACCCTCACACACTTCACGCACAGTTTTAGATGATGCACACATCCGCTTATAATGGCCTTTTTTTCCACAGGAGTGACATTTTACATCATTTGCTGGACAGTCACGCTTTGCATGTGCTGGGGAGCTACCACACTTATGGCACTGGTTGCTATTCCTCTTACTAAAGTGTAGTACCTGTGGTTTTTGTTTAGCACAATTTCCTTTTTGAGCTCTCCCCATATTACGCTTTCCTTTGTACACTCTGTCAACAGCACCAGCATCCATACTCACAGCGTCTGTCGCACTTCTCAGCGCAGCTTGCTGTCGTTTCACCTCCTCGCTTTGTCTTGCCATTGCAATTGCTCTTTCCAAGGTCAGTTCATGATCCAACTGCATACGCTCAGAAAGCCTTCTGTCCGCCAATCCCACGACGAGTCTGTCTCTAATCAACTCATCGTGCAATGCAGAATAATTGCAATGTTCAGCCAGAGCATACAAAGCTGTCACAAACGAATCAACAGTCTCATTTTCCTCCTGTTTACGCATATTGAAACATGCACGTTCGTATATTACATTTCTCTTCCCAACGAAATGTCTTTCAAAACCAGCTTTTACAGCGTCATACTTTGTTCTGTCGGCGTCCGCCAGCGGTAACCCACGGAGAATATCATCTGCGTCATCTCCCATGCAGTAAATGAAAGTATTCACCTGGTTCTCTTCCGAGTTTTCGTGCAAGTTGCTCGCCAATCGGAACCGTTCAAACCGCCGGATCCATTTCGCCCAGTCTTGTGGTTTAGAAAAGTCGAACGGCTCGGGCGGCCGTATGCTGAATGTAGCGCTCGGTCCCGCTGCTCTCAGTGCAGCGACCGCATCTCCGCCATCCATTTCAGCTCGAGCGTTCTTCCCAGTATACACGGGCTTCACGAGTCAACTGCAGCAGGTAACGCGTCTAACTACAGCACTTCTGACACCATGTCGTGTCTCTTAAATAAAGACTCTGGATTCGAACTGTATTAACGTGTTATGTTTTGACTTTCTTCAGGCAACGCCATACATACAACTCACTGTTACTTTTCCAGTCGCCCTCTAGTGACATCATATAACATCATCAAACTAGTACACATAGTAACATCCATAACAACATCACCACACGTGTTTTTAAAAGAAAGCTGAAATTGCTTAAATAACTTTAATAAGTGATATGAGATTCAGTTTTAACATAATTTAAGTTGAAATTACTTGTACAGCCATATTGAAAACAGCAAGACTCACGCTCTCTTTGTCCTGCAGCTCCGCCACAATCTCCTGCTCTCCGATCTTGGCACTGAAGTGGCAGACGGCGGCATCGGCGGGCAGCGGGAAGACGAACACGGCCTCCAGGGGGCGCTCCTCCTCATTGACATAGTGCAGACTGGAGCTGACGGAGACCACGTGATCCTTGACCTGCAGCTCCACTGAGATGCTCTTCAGAGGAACTGAGAGAAACACACAGAGTCATCTCAACACACCGACATCATAAGACCTGCACTAACACAGAGTCATCAGAAGATCTGCACCTACTGCTGTAATTTAACCACAATAAACCACAGTTAAAGCTGTACTGATCAGGAGGAAGAGGAGAGTTTATACCTGGGTGGTTTTTCTCAGACACGAGACCACAGCAGTTCACCATCCTGACACTCTGTGACAACAAATCAGCTTTACTGCACATTATATTTCATGTAAAGTGTGTCTTTTTCAACATAACCCCTATTTTATGTAGGTGTGTAACAGTAATATACAGTAAACACACACGCTTAGAAGAATAATAGCAAGGCATTACGATTGTTAAAGGTGCTAATGGGAATTAAAATATAATTCATAAGGAACTGAACGCGTGAAACTGAAGTGAAAGTAAACAGGAAACAATTCTTACTGCTTTTTCAGTGATCGACTCAGTAAATAAGATGCAAATTACTTTCTGATCTTGTCAAAATGTTGAAGAAAGAATCCGATGACTGAATTAGCGCAGCAGTTTTGAGTCAAATCTCTGTGTGTGTGTGTGTGTGTGTGTGTGTGTGTGTGTTACAATATATTCAGTTCCTGGAAGGTTTGCTTTCACTTTGTGGGCGTGTCCTTAACTCGCAAAAGAGTGGAAGTGAAAATATTAGTGCACGCTCCTCAAATCGCAACAGTTTAATGGATTAGTTCAAAAAGGTAATAAAAGTTTAAATGCACAAACTGCAACTGTTCATATGTTCAAAACAACGCGTTGTAAATCGTCTGAGCTGTTTTGCCTGATTACAGGCATTCAGATAAATGTTAAGAACGCAGCAATAATTTTAAATATTTAAAAATAATTGACAAGAAACCAAATAAAGATCACCATTGTCATATAGTTAAAAAGTACTCTTTTTTTTTTTTTTACTTTTGATAATTCTGTGATATTTCACAGGTGTTGTTTAATGTAAAGCACCCCTGAAAGAACACGAGACTTCATCAGTGATTGTGAAGAGCTACTGGTTGATTAGCTTTTTCTGTTAGAGCAGGGTTAGTTCACCCAAAAATTAAAATAATGTAATTTATTACTCACCCTCATGTCGTTCCACACCCGACCTTCGTTAATCTTCGTTAATCTTGTGTGCGACGCATCAAAAGATAATAGAACCCGTTATAATCAGTGATATTTTCTACACTGGATGTGGCGCTGAAGAAGCTTCCAGAATCTACAGGAGTTCAATGCTGGATTTACACAAAGGCTTTTACTGAAAGATGAAGCAGTTCCCACTTTAAAAGCAGAAGCTGCAGTTTATTGGCTTCAAACTGGAAGTATGTTTTATTGTTTGTGCATGTCTTTTAAACGTATAGTTCTGTTGCTATTTTTGGTTGCATCAAGGACGTAAACAAAGACCAACACACTTTTGCTTTGCTAGCCAGTTAACTAAATTCTACAAACACCAACAAACTTCTATGTTCATAGACAAACAGTTGTAATTAAATGCTACCTTTACAAAAATGCTCCTACTCACACTGCAAAAAATGCTGTTCTTAGAATTTTTGTCTTGTTTTTAGTCAAAATATCTTAAAGTTCTTAAATCAAGAAGCATTTTCTCGACAAGTACAAATTATTTTCTTGTTTTCAGGAAAAATAAGTCAAAATTAAGCAAGTTTTTCCTTAAAACAAGCAAAATAATCTGCCAATGGGGTAAGCAAAATAATCTTAGTCCAAACTGAAAACAAGATTATATAGCTTATTCTTGGTTTGAAATGAGATTATTTTGCTTACCCCATTGGCAGATTATTTAGCTTGTTTTAAGGAAAAACCTACTTAATTTTGACTTATTTTTCCTAAAAACAAGAAAATAATTTTTACTTGTCAAGAAAATGCTTCTTGATTTGAGAACTTTAAGATATTTTGACTAGAAACAAGACAAAAACTCTAAGAACAGCATTTTTTGCAGTGCAGTCATGTATTCGGCTACAGTAAAGCTTTAATCAGGATAAAACTGTATATTAAAAGCTAACAAACAGCAGTGACAGCATATCTAAACACTGTGACACAAATACTAAATGAAATACCATTCATAAACGTCCTTTAGAAAGCCGTGATTGTAGAGGTTCTGCTTGACCCTCTTCATCTGGGTCTGATTCGGCTCAATTTGATACAGCAATATAGACGCCATTGTTTACATTTCCACTGAAGCAACTAATGGTAAAAGGGTGTGTCTTTTAAACGTAATATTATAGTTCTGTTGCTATTTTTTGGTTGCATCAAGGACATATACAAAGAGCAACTCGTTTTTGCATGGCTAGCCAGTTAGCTGTATTATAGTCCATACTTCTCCAACAAACACCAATGTATAAAGACAAACAGTTCACAAGTTCAATGCTGGATTTGCACAAAGGCTTTTACTGAAAGATGAAGCAGTTCCTACTTTAAAAGCAGAAGCTGCCGTTTATTGGCTTCAAACTGGAAGTACTTTATTGTTTGTGCATGTCTTTTAAACGTATAGTTCTGTTGCTATTTTTGGTTGCATCAAGGACGTAAACAAAGACCAACACACTTTTGCTTTGCTAGCCAGTTAACTAAATTCTACAAACACCAACAAACTTCTATGTTCATAGACAAACAGTTGTAATTAAATGCTACCTTTACAAAAATGCTCCTACTCACACTGCAAAAAATGCTGTTCTTAGAATTTTTGTCTTGTTTTTAGTCAAAATATCTTAAAGTTCTTAAATCAAGAAGCATTTTCTCGACAAGTACAAATTATTTTCTTGTTTTCAGGAAAAATAAATCAAAATTAAGCAAGTTTTTCCTTAAAACAAGCAAAATAATCTGCCAATGGGGTAAGCAAAATAATCTTAGTCCAAACTGAAAACAAGATTATATAGTTTATTCTTGGTTTGAAATGAGATTATTTTGCTTACCCCATTGGCAGATTATTTTGCTTGTTTTAAGGAAAAACCTACTTAATTTTGACTTATTTTTCCTAAAAACAAGAAAATAATTTTTACTTGTCAAGAAAATGCTTCTTGATTTGAGAACTTTTTTGACTAGAAACAAGACAAAAACTCTAAGAACAGCATTTTTTGCAGTGCAGTCATGTATTCGGCTACAGTAAAGCTTTAATCAGGATAAAACTGTATATTGAAAGCTAACAAACAGCAGTGACAGCATATCTAAACACTTTGACACAAATACTAAATGAAATACCATTCATAAACGTCCTTTAAAAGCCGTGCTTGCAGAGGTTCTGCTTGACCCTCTTCATCTGGGTCAACACACACACACACACACATACATAGGCATTACAATACAATGCAATGTTCAGTTTTAACTAGAAAAATCCAGTGGCTTTCTTTGATCAGTGTTGGAATACCTGCGAGACACATGAATTCTGTCAATGCTACTGGAGATTTTAAACCTCTACAAATGGAGCTGCGATGTTCATTAATTCGAGTGCAAAATTGTCTGTTTGTTTTGAAAAAAATTCAAACCGTTTGGGCTCCAGTGAAGTCCACTATATGGAGAAAAATCCTGGAATGTTTTCATCAAAAACCTTCATTTCTTTTCCACTGAAGAAAGATAGACATGAACATCTTGGATGACATGGGGGTGAGTAAATTATCAGGAAAAAGTTTTAAAATGACAGTCATGAAGACATTAGACTTGGCAAAGATTTATTGGCAAACCGATTACAGATGTTATAAAACTAGCTGTGGGCAACAGATGACAGACTGGGTACTACTGCAAATTCTGCTTTAATGCAATGAGGTCAAAGTGCAATGGAGGGACATGTGACAGATATTGAATTTTAAAGGGATTTTACAACAGGGTTACCATGAAGACCCGGACACTTTATTTTTTTTATCATCGTGGCAATCTTATCCTGCAGCTGTAATTACATTGTAAATATATTTGTAACAAGGACTCGGGTTGAATGGGATCCATGTGCAATAAAACACAGCAAGTTCAAAGTACAGACAGGCATGGGTTGAATAACCAGGGCAACCAACAATATTAGAGCAGTAAACATGGTCATAACAGGCAGAGGATCTGGGCAGGCAGCAAAACAGCAATAGAAATAGGCCAGTCCAAGCAAACACAAGTGGTCAAGTCAAGTCAACCTTATTTATATAGCACTTTTTACAATGCAGATTGTGTCAAAGCAGAATAGTGTCAATGCAGGCAGATCAAAGCACTGCTGATCATACTGATGTGTTTTGGTGATTTAAACCATGCTCTCATATTACATGTTACAACAATCTTGTATTTTAAAACAATTTAACAATGAACCGTAAAAAGAAAATGAGATGAGATTTTGTTAGAATGTTGAACTGAAGCTAAATTGTTCGTTAAGCGACAGCCAATCACAGGGCTATTTCCTTCCCCACTCGTTTGCAGTCACCTAGATTTGCTTCAGCATATGGTTTGTTGTGGGATGTCGTCGAATAGAGATTACATCAATCTAATGAGTGAAAGATACAATAATTGAAAGAATTCGAAACACCCAGCAGCTTTCTGAGCAGACGTCTTCAAATAGTCTTGTTGAAAGGTATTTATTTCGATATTAAGCGTGGTTCATATCTGTAAAGTTTGCGTTCGTAACATGTTCGATTCTGCTCTTATTTAAACACAGAAACATGTTTCGAAACAGACCATGAGTGCAGGCTTCCATTTTTTTTCGGATTGGGATGCAACAACATAAGATGCTATTTAGTTAATATATAGTTAACTACTGCATGTTTCTCTTCCACTGACATTCCACATTTAACGCTTTGGTGCTCCTCATTTGGGAGTCACACTTGTGCTCTTTGCGGTCAAAAGTGAACGGACCCTAAAATTGAACTTTTCTTCCGCCCAGTATAACCGAATCAAATATATTTTTGTTCAATAATATTTTGTCTTGAGAATATTTCATGATACTACTTAATATTTATGCAATAATTATGATCAATTTTTCCCATTGAAAAAACAAACAAAAAAAAAGTTCTAATATTTTTTCACTATTTTTAAATTAACACAGTATTTCAGGATAAAATAGAGTCTAGGCTTTTAAAATCTTTTTTTTTGGGACATATTTACAACTTTAAAAATACGGAAGAGGGGGGACTTCCGGTGATGGCGTAACGAGTCAGACGTGTTTGGTGACCGCTCTCCGAGATTGATGGAAAATACCCACCTAAACTCGATGATATATTATCCATTAATAAAGTAAGTTAAGCATTTGAGTGGGGTTCGAAATATTAAAGGCCCAAAAGACGCAAAATGCCTAAAGGAGACAAAGCAATAACTGCGACAAAAGCTAGCAACGCAACCGAGCAAACAAACACCAGCCCGGGTGGAACTAGCAAAACCTCGAGCGCTATATTGGAAGCAATAGAAACGCTTAAATCCGAATTGAAGGAGGACAATGACAAACTAAGGAAGGACATCAATACCCTGCGACAGGAGATGGGTAATAAACTTGACGGCCTGACGGAGGAAATGAGAGGCCTGACGGAAAGAATGGAAGAAGCGGAGAATCGCGTTGGGCATGTTGAGGACATGACAGTGGAACTGACTGAAGCGCTGACTGAAAGCATTAAGCGACAGAGGAGTATTCAAAACAAATTGACTGATCTCGAATCCAGATCGCGTAGGAACAACATTCGCCTTTTCGGGATAGGAGAAGGAGAGGAAGGGAAGTCGGTGACGCAGTTCGTGACAGATTTCCTCAAGCGTGAGTTACCTCTGCCAGCCGACTTGGATCTTAAAATTCAGCGAGCCCACAGAATCTTCGCAGCCAAGCCCCGACCCAATAATAACCCGAGACAAATTATAGTAAATTTTCAAGAATATACTACTAAAGAGCTGATCCTCAAAGAAGCGTGGAAAAAAGGACGCATTCAGTCAAATGGAAGAAACATTTATTTTGACCACGACTATGCAACTGAGATCGTCCAAAAACGCATGGCATATCAAGAGATTAAGAAAGTGCTGAAGGAAAAGGGTGTACGTTTCCAAACACCCTACACGAGCATACGAATCCACTGGGAGAGCGGCGTTGGAACATACAGCAGCGCACACGAAGCTGGGATGGAGTTGCGGAAGCGGGGCTTGGAAGTGGAGGTGCCGACAGCGGTTACTGAAGAAGTCGCTATGGAGACTCGACTTCAGAAATCCTTGGGATGGCAGCGGGAGGCGCGCCCCCGGCGAGAGCACAGAGTCCCTACTGCGCAGAGGGCAAAAGAGAAATTGATGGAGTTTCAGAGAAGCGGGAAAAAATGACTGATGTGTAGCGTTTACATCATTGACACAGGGAGGCCTCTGTAATTCATAGTACTGAAGGAGAGGCACCAGTGAAGGAGTTAGGACGTTGGACATTTAGGATGGAAGTAGTTTCCAAACCTTACATAGGGCCCTCCCCTTACGGGAGACATTACCCTAGGCCTACCGACGGGGCCCAGTTGGGAGAGACATTTTTCCCTTTGAGTTGGAGTCACAGGTATCCCCTGTATCATTGTTCTTGTTTATTTTATTTCTTAATGTTTTTTGTTCTCGTTATTAGTTCTTGTTCACTTGTGGGGTCTACAGCAATAATATACTCAGGGTATGAGTGGGTCATGTAAACTGAAAATTGGGACAATTAATGTAAACGGTCTGGGTAACCCGATAAAGAGGAGTAGGGTGATAGCGAAATTAAAAAGGGATAAAATGCAAGTGATATTCATACAAGAAACTCATTTGTCAAATGAAGAGCATGAGAAATTTAAAAAGTTTGGTTACATAAATTCCTTTTATAGCTCTCACAAGAATAGCAGAAGGAGAGGAGTTATTACCCTTATTTCAAACACTGTTAATTTTGAATTGACTGAGGAATGTTCCGATAAATATGGCAGATATGTGATTGTTAAAGGGAGGATTGATAATACTATTGTTACATTAGTTAATGTGTATGCACCCCCTGAGGAAGATAAAACATTCTTTAAATCATTGTTTGACAAAATAACAATAATGAGTGAGGGGATTTTGATATGTGGAGGCGATTGGAACACAATTTTGAATTATACTAAAGACACAACAAGTACTAAAAGATATACAAACATTAAATCCAAGAATCTTAACATCCTAATTAAAGATGCAGGTCTCTGTGATATCTGGAGAGATCTTCATCCATCAGAGAGAGATTATATGCATTATTCTGCTGCTCATAAGGTACATTCTAGGATTGACTACTTTCTGATGAATACTATAGATAGACACCGGGTAATAGACTGTGAAACCGGAATAGCAGATGTGTCAGATCACAATGCTATATACTTAACCATACATCTTGATTGTCCAAACAAAACAACATTATGGAAATTGAATGTTAATATTCTTAATAATGAAATCGTGATGCAAGAAATCAAAAAAGAGATTCAGGACTGTATAGCCAAAAATAAGGATGAACAAATAGAGCCAACAATAATATGGGACACTGTCAAAGCAGTGATGAGGGGAAATCTGATATCAAGGCTAGCCCATATTAAAAAAAAGAAAAAGCAACTACAAGCTGAATTAGAACAAAATATGAGAAAACTAGAAAAACAACAGCATACAGATAAGAGTGATAATTTGGCTGGAATGATAAAAGGAATCAGAAAACAATTATCAGACATGGCAAATGAGGAGATAGAAAAGAAATTGAGATTCACAAAACAAATCTTTTATGAATCAGGTCCCAAAGCTACCAAAATATTAGCAAAAAGATTAAGATCACAGCAAATAAGGAACTCAGTTATTAAAATCAGAGACCCAGAAAGTAAGGACATAAAATATGAACCTGAGGAAATCAAAAAAATATTTTATAAATATTATAAATCTCTGTATAATCAATCAGAACAAGTTGATAAAAAAGAAATTGAAAATTATCTAGCTGAATTAGATCTCCCCTCCATAGGAACCTCTCAAAATGTATTATTAAATTCACCCATTACTAAAAAAGAGCTTGATAAGGCTATCAGTAGATTGAAAAGCAAAAAAAGCCCAGGGACGGATGGCTATCCTAACGAATGGTACAAAGTTTATAAAGAAGACCTTGCCCCTCTATTGTTGGAATCCTTTAATTGGACACTCAAACATGCAAAATGTCCTCCCTCATGGAAAGAAGCTATGATAACAGTCATACCAAAGGAAGGTAAAAATAAAGAGTTATGTGAGTCTTATCGTCCAATTTCCATTTTGAATGTTGATTATAAATTATTCACGTCTATAATCGCTAGAAGATTAGAAAACTTCCTCCCAGACCTGATAGATGAGGACCAGACAGGTTTTATAAAAGGTCGCCAAACGCAAGATAATATCCGGCGCACACTACACATAATTAATGAAGTCAATAAACAGAGCACCCATACAGCCTTAGTAAGTCTTGACGCGGAAAAGGCTTTTGATAGAGTCAGCTGGAATTTTCTTTTTGCGGTTTTGAAAAGAATGGGTTTTGATAAAACTATCATTAAATGTATACAGGCCCTGTACGATAAACCAGTGGCTAGAATTAAAATAAATGGCGACTTAACAGACAGATTTGAGCTCTTTAGAGGGACAAGGCAGGGATGCTGTCTGAGCCCCTCCCTATTTGCCTTGTTTATAGAGCCTTTGGCTCAATGTATAAGACAAAGTAATGAACTTAAAGGAATCACAGTCGCTAAGGATGATCATAAGTTAGGTCTCTTTGCAGATGATATTATTATATACCTCAACAATCCGGATTATACATTTCCTAAACTTTTAACTTTACTAAAAGACTTTGGTGGGAAATCTGGGTATAAGTTAAACATATCAAAAACCCAAGTTCTTTGTATAAAATATAGACCAGCTGACTCAATCAGACGAGCTTATAAACTAAAATGGGATTCAGGAAAAATAAAATATTTAGGTGTCTACCTTACTAGAGAACTAAATACATTATATGAGGCTAATTATAATAAGATTAATGAAACTATACAAAAAGATTTGACAAAATCGGCAACACTAGTCATGGATTTAAGCTCAAGGATAGAGGTGATAAAAATGAATGTGTTACCTAGACTGCTTTATTTATTCATTTCACTGCCAGTTTGTATACCAAATACTCAATTTGATAAATGGGATAAACAAGTGAGTAGATTTATTTGGAAGGGGGCAAGACCAAGGGTTAAGCTCAAAACTCTACAACTAGAAAAAAAAAGAGGAGGACTTACTCTTCCAAATTTTAAAGAATATTTCCTAGCTGCCCAGCTGAGATATATAATTTTCTGGTGCTCATCAGAATATTACTCCAAATGGAAACACATTGAGCTTAACTACGGATCATGTCAGCCACAAGCAAGGTTGGGTGAGAAAACATTTAACCAACTTATAGAACCAAATCCTATAGTAGATACAACAATTAAGATCTGGTGGGATGTAATGAATAAATACAAAATGGAGGAGGATTGTAAATTGTTGATCTGGCCATTGTACTCTCCAAAATTCAAATGTGGTCAGATGGATAGCACATTTACAAGATGGATTGACAAGGGAATCACTGCAGTGTGTACATTAACAGACGGAAAAAAGTTTAAATCTTTTGAAAACTTGAAAAGGGAATTTGACTTGGAAAACTCTGATTTATTTAGGTATTTCCAACTAAGACATCTTTATAATACAGACATTGAAAACCACCTTTCTCAAGAGGGCAGTGAATTAATTGATATGGTCACAGGGGCATACAGACATTTACCTTCGAAAATTGTATCCAGGCTGTATAAATGTTTACAAAATTGCAATAGGTTTGACTCACTATACATAAAACAGAAATGGGAAGCAGAACTGCAGCTTAAACTGTCAGAGAATGATTGGCATTCAATCTGTCTTTTACAACAAACTTCTACTAGCTCCAGACAATGGAGAGAATTTGGCTGGAAGAACTTGGTGAGATACTTTATTACACCCCTAATTAAAAGCAAACAGTTAAAAAAACCCCAACAGTGTTGGAGACTCTGCGGGGATGTCAATGTCAATCATTCTCATATATTTTGGTCATGTATAAAAATCCGCCCCTACTGGGAATCTATTGTAACAGAAATGGAAAAGATTTTGGGTTACAAAATATCGAATGACCCACAGACTCTGTATTTAGGCCTGTTAACTAAAGATGTTGTTAGAGGGGAAGACATTCATCTAATCAAAGTGATGCTGATATCAAGTAAGAAAGTTATAACAAGGAATTGGTTGAAAAGTGAGCCTTTGAGTCTGGACCAATGGAAGAATATCATGGCGGAAATATTTGCAATGGAAAAAATGACCCACGACCTGAGATTGGATGCACATAAATGTAAATTACGATGGTGGAAATGGACCAGCTATGTAACCCACTCAAATATATGAAACAAATGGAAGATCTGTACTTGTAGCACCCTACCAGTTGTTATCTTGTTCATTGTGAAAATTAAAAAATGCAAAAATAAAAAGTAAAAAAAAAAAAAAAAAAAAAATACGGAAGAGGATTAGGGCCAAGCAATAATAAAAAATAAAACATCTCGAGATTAAAGTTGATAATGTCAAGAAAAAAGTCGAGATAAAATGTTGATAAAATTTAACGACTTTTTTCTCATAATTTAATGACTTTATTCTCAACATTTTATCTCTATGTTCTCATAATTTAACGTCTTTTTTCTCGTAATTTAACGACATTTTTCTCATAATTTAACGAATTTGTTCTCATAATTTAACAGCTTTTTTTCTTGTAATTTAATGACTTTATTCTCAACATTTTATCTCGACTTTTTTCTCAATTTAACAACTTTTTCTCATAATTTAACGAATTTGTTCTCGTAATTTAACGACTTTTTCTCATAATTTAACGAATTTGTTCTCGTAATTTAACAACTTTTTTCTTGTAATTTAATGACTTTATTCTCAACATTTAATCTCGACTTTTTTCTCAATTTAACAACTTTTTCTCATAATTTAACGAATTTGTTCTCGTAATTTAACGACATTTTTCTCATAATTTAACGAATTTGTTCTCGTAATTTAACGACTTTTTCTCATAATTTAACGAATTTGTTCTCGTAATTTAACAACTTTTTTCTTGTAATTTAATGACTTTATTCTCAACATTTAATCTCGACTTTTTTCTCAATTTAACAACTTTTTCTCATAATTTAACGAATTTGTTCTCGTAATTTAACGACTTTTTTCTTGTAATTTAATGACTTTATTCTCAACATTTTATCTCGACTTTTTTCTCAATTTAACAACTTTTCTCATAATTTAACGAATTTGTTCTCGTAATTTAACGACTTTTTTCTTGTAATTTAATGACTTTATTCTCATAATTTAATTACTTTATTCTCAACATTTTATCTCTGCTTTTTTCTCTAAATTTAACGACATTTTTCTCATAATTTAACGAATTTGTTCTCGTAATTTAACGACTTTTTTCTTGTAATTTAATGACTTTATTCTCAACATTTTATCTCGACTTTTTTCTCGTAATTTAACGACTTTTTTCTTGTAATTTAATGACTTTATTCTCAACATTTTATCTTGACTTTTTTATCAATTTAACAACTTTTTCTCATAATTTAACGAATTTGTTCTCGTAATTTAACAACTTTTCTTGTAATTTAATGACTTTATTCTCATAATTTAATTACTTTATTCTCAACATTTTATCTCTGCTTTTTTCTCATAATTTAACGAATTTGTTCTCGTAATTTAACGACTTTTTTCTTGTAATTTAATGATTTTATTCTCAACATTTTATCTCAACTTTTTTCTCGAAACTTAACAAGTTTTTTCTCGAAATTTAACAACTTTAATCTCGAGATGGTTTTATTTTTTTATTATTGCTTGGCCCTAATCCTCTTCCATACAAAAATGGAGAAAAACACAAGCAAAGAAAGCGAAGAAATAGTGGGATACTTTCATTCAGTTTCCCCTATGAAAACCTCGAAACGAATTCGCAATATTTCAATGCAACAGTGCAAACATCCAGACAAGAATATCACAAAGCTGTAATATTTACACCTGAAAAGTACAACAGCATCGTTGCGGCCGAACGGAACAAGACTCTACAAAATGCAAGAAAGGCCATTGGTAAGTAAAATGTATTCTATAACTTTACAACAAGAAAAAATGTTTTATACTTTTATATGTATATTATAATAACTTTTTCTATTTAAGCTATTAATTTATACCAAAATTATAAAAATGTAATTGTTTCTCAATTTAACAACAATTAAATATTTTGCATAACTATTAATTTTAAATTGAATTCATATTACCTCCTTAAAATCATGTTTGGCGTTGAGAAAAAGCATTGTGGCTTGGCATCTTGGTTATATCGGCGATGTTTATTTGGCTCTGTTGTGGTGGTCTGTGGGTGAAGTTTATTTGGCTACGTTAATTTTTTTTTAGGTTGAAGATTTGAATATATATTTAGTCATTCTCAAAGACTATTTAGCTAAGAATAGATGTTAAATAACAATAACAATCACAATAATAATAATAAATACAAAGTAGCAAATACAGTGTCAAGAGTGTCAACTCTACTTTTTGTTTTGTTGTACCTCAAAATCATTTGAGGCTTCCTGTCCTCTCGCTCACAGATTGCTGCATTTTGTGGACGGTGCTCATGAGTAGCACATTTTTGTTTTTTTTAGCACAGTATGACACGATGGTATGCGTCTCTGTGAAAGCAAACAGCGATGAAAATCGAGCCCTGCCTTTTGGATTTGTCAAGGAGTTTGGAAGCTCCGGCTTGTTCCCGCGCACTGTTCCAAGCATTCTTAATGTTTTTTAAGTCTGTGCCAAGAGCATATGATGTGAAAAAATTGTCACGTGACAATATGTCCTTCCGGGCCTTGTGTCATTTCCATTACAACTCGCTTGCCCAGGTTTCTTTCAGGCTGGGCTCCTGCAGGTTTGCCTGTGTGGACCTGCATATTCCAGCAGTAGCTTGTTTTAGCATTACAGGCAGCCCACATCTTGAGGCCATATTTTCCAGGCTTGCTTGGGATGTATTGCTTGAGCGTGAATGGAACCAGGCGCTCATTAAAATCAGGATTAAACATCAGAGGCAGTCTCCACCCATTTTCCCAGATGTCTCTGATAGGTGCTGGCTTGTCTTCTCACATGTCTGGTTGTTTTGTCATCAAATCTGACAACTCTTGAGAGTGTGTGAAACATTTTCAAAGGCACGGTGGCCTGAAAAATTGCCCTCCCCAACTCACCATCCCATAAGCTCCTGGTTGCCTCATTATTGGATTTAAAAACACCAGCAAGTATGAGAAGGCCAATAAATGAAATGCTTGCAGTTCTTCCAGCACAATATCATTCCATTCGGCTCCATACACTCTTCGCCCCTCTTTATTGGTCATCTCCAGCAGAATGTTTTGAATGGACTTTGTAAAAAACAATTCAAATGCTGACCTGATGTCCATCACTCGTGTACACGCGTACCTGGTTGATCCAGGGGTATTCCTGAGGACCTCCTCTGTCCGCGCTCTCCCCTGTGATTGTGGAGGGGGAGAAGAACTCAACAGTATTTCTCCATTCCTCGATGTGTAGGTTACTCATCCGAATCTTCCTCCTCTGAATCCATATCTGGCTCATCCTCTGTACAATCCTTATCCACTGCCTCGTCTAGGGCAGCATTCTCTTCTTCTTCTTCGCTTGACCTTAGCAGGTTTTCAAGGGTCTCCTCAGCAGTGTACCTTTGTGCAGAATGAGAGGATGTGGCTCAAAGTAGCAACACTAATACCCAATACTCATACCCAATCAAGTGTTTGTTTTTATTTACAGATGCTGGGATTGGACTGGAGGTTACTAGGGCAGAATCTCAGCCTTTGATCTGACTATCAACCTCGGATACCTTTCATAGGTGTGTGTGTGAGTGGGTGTGTCTAAATTGATGTTTTAGAGTGTCACCCCTTTACTGCTGTTTGCTTTTTTTCTGAATTGTGGCGGATTTTTAGATTGTACACACAAAAATTCTCAGTTTTTGTCAATTTCCCATTCATTTCCTATGGTCGGCCATAGCATGCTCGAATCATGCCCTCAATTGTTTTTTGTGTTCACATTCCAAATGCCATAAAAGCCACCAAGTACCTTTCTGATGATGAAGCAGTGATTTTTAACATTTCAAAACAGAAAATTTTTTCGGTCAAAAGTGACTGAAGAGCACCAGAGGGTTAATTAAACATTTTCCTCCCATTAAGAAAATGCTAAATGTGATATTAAAAGACGAAACTTAGTAAACACCATACTAATAAAGGATACTATACAAAAAAAAGGGTTTGTACAGGATTTGATCTTAATATCACTTAGTAGGGTGACATAAAAAGCTTTTTATAACGTTTCTTCTATGGGAGGAAAATCTTACATGAATCTTATATGATTGCATTTAGGGCTGCATGATATATCGCACGATACGAAAAATAACATTGAACTTGAGTGCGATTATCGCTTAAACGCAATTCTTAGTGCGATTATGAAATCACAAAGGCTGCGACTGTTTTTTATGCGCGGCTTGTCAATGAACTATGGCTCCAAATGCTAATCCATCTGAAAGCACTGCGAGTTTGAGTCGCTTATAATGTGCATTTGAAAAAGCAACACGCGTCAAACTTCTTTTCAGATACGAGAAGCATTTATTAACATCTTGTCCAACAAAAGACAACATTTAATAACATGTTTTTACTCCAAACTCACTTTATAACGACCGTTGAGCATCCTTCTGTGAGATGATGTGGCTTCTTACACAGAATAAGGCAGTCGTGTGTTTAGTAGTCATGTTTAATTAAAGCGTTCTGTTTATTCAGCTACAGCGATATGACACATATTATCTTCTTCTGCTGCAGGGCATATTTTGAGTTTCTGCGCAAGAGCGCCCTCTGGCTTTCAGATAGAGAAGTGTTTACTACTGATCACAGAGCCGTACAGCTCTGACAAGCTGCGCATTAAATTATCACAGCCTTTGCCATATCGCGTGCGATTTTATCGCGATAAATCTTGCAGCCCTAATTGCGTTCAAATTCTGGGCTCAGCTGCTTTTCTGTATTTAGTATGGTTTATTAGTATGATGTTTTCTAAGTTTGGTCTGTTAATATCACACTTAGTATTAGTACATTAAGCCACGTTAAGCGTTTTTCATGTTAAGCGTTTTAGAATGTCCCCTTCA